>CM075871.1:6385186-6777686 GCA_038021265.1 Cyprinella venusta
GGCCATGAGACTTCGACCAGCGCGCAAAAATGGAGGCTCTAGACCCTTCCAGAGCCGAGATATCGAAGGTCAAAGTTTGGACCTGAAAAAAAAACATAAGGGGTAACACTGTCATTTTTTTTGGGGGACGAAATTTTGACCCCCTCCGATCTTCTTGAAACTCTGGATTCTGACAGAGGGCCACGAGACTTCGACCAGCGCGCAAAAATGGACGCTCTAGACCCTTTCAGAGCCGAGATATCGAAGGTCAAAATTTGTACCTGAAAAAAAAACATAAGGGGTAACACTGTCATTTTTTTTTTTTTGGCCGAAATTTTGACCCCGTCCGATCTTCTTGAAACTCTGGATTCTGACAGAGGGCCATGAGACTTCGACCAGCGCGCAAAAATGGAGGCTCTAGACCCTTCCAGAGCCGAGATATCGAAGGTCAAAGTTTGGACCTGAAAAAAAACATAAGGGGTAACACTGTCATTTTTTTTTTGGGCCGAAATTTTGACCCCCTCCGATCTTCTTGAAACTCTGGATTATGACAGAGGGCCACGAGACTTCGACCAGCGCGCAAAAATGGAGGCTCTAGACCCTTTCAGAGCCGAGATATCGAAGGTAAAAATTTGGACCTGAAAAAAAAACATAAGGGGTAACACTGTCATTTTTTTTTTTTTGGCCGAAATTTTGACCCCCTCCGATCTTCTTGAAACTCTGCATTATGACAGAGGGCCACGAGACTTCGACCAGCGCCGAGATATCGAAGGTAAAAATTTGGACCTGAAAAAAAAACATAAGGGGTAACACTGTCATTTTTTTTTTTTGGCCGAAATTTTGACCCCCTCCGATCTTCTTGAAACTCTGGATTCTGACAGAGGGCCACGAGACTTCGATCAGCGCGCAAAAATGGAGGCTCTAGACCCTTCCAGAGCCGAGATATCGAAGGTCAAAATTTGGACCTGAAAAAAAAAACATAAGGGGTAACACTGTCATTTTTTTTTTGGGCCGAAATTTTGACCCCCTCCGATCTTCTTGAAACTCTGGATTCTGACAGAGGGCCACGAGACTTCGACCAGCGCGCAAAAATGGAGGCTTTAGACCCTTCCAGAGCCGAGATATCGAAGGTCAAAATTTGGACCTGAAAAAAAAACATAAGGGGTAACACTGTCATTTTTTTTTTTTGGCCGAAATTTTGACCCCCTCCGATCTTCTTGAAACTCTGGATTCTGACAGAGGGCCACGAGACTTCGACCAGCGCGCAAAAATGGAGGCTCTAGACCCTTCCAGAGCCGAGATATCGAAGGTCAAAATTTGGACCTGAAAAAAAAAACATAAGGGGTAACACTGTCATTTTTTTTTTTGGCCGAAATTTTGACCCCCTCCGATCTTCTTGAAACTCTGGATTCTGACAGAGGGCCACGAGACTTCGACCAGCGCGCAAAAATGGAGGCTCTAGACCCTTCCAGAGCCGAGATATCGAAGGTCAAAATTTGGACCTGAAAAAAAAACATAAGGGGTAACACTGTCATTTTTTTTTTTTGGCCGAAATTTTGACCCCCTCCGATCTTCTTGAAACTCTGGATTCTGACAGAGGGCCACGAGACTTCGACCAGCGCGCAAAAATGGAGGCTCTAGACCCTTCCAGAGCCGAGATATCGAAGGTCAAAATTTGGACCTGCAAAAAAAACATAAGGGGTAACACTGTCATTTTTTTTTTTTGGCCGAAATGTTGACCCCCTCCGATCTTCTTGAAACTCTGGATTCTGACAGAGGGCCATGAGACTTCGACCAGCGCGCAAAAATGGAGGCTCTAGACCCTTCCAGAGCCGAGATATCGAAGGTCAAAGTTTGGACCTGAAAAAAAAACATAAGGGGTAACACTGTCATTTTTTTTTTGGGCCGAAATTTTGACCCCCTCCGATCTTCTTGAAACTCTGGATTCTGACAGAGGGCCACGAGACTTCGACCAGCGCGCAAAAATGGAGGCTCTAGACCCTTTCAGAGCCGAGATATCGAAGGTAAAAATTTGGACCTGAAAAAAAAACATAAGGGGTAACACTGTCATTTTTTTTTTTTGGCCGAAATTTTGACCCCCTCCGATCTTCTTGAAACTCTGGATTCTGACAGAGGGCCACGAGACTTCGACCAGCGCGCAAAAATGGAGGCTCTAGACCCTTCCAGAGCCGAGATATCGAAGGTCAAAATTTGGACCTGAAAAAAAAACATAAGGGGTAACACTGTCATTTTTTTTTTTGGCCGAAATTTTGACCCCCTCCGATCTTCTTGAAACTCTGGATTCTGACAGAGGGCCACGAGACTTCGACCAGCGCGCAAAAATGGAGGCTCTAGACCCTTTCAGAGCCGAGATATCGAAGGTAAAAATTTGGACCTGAAAAAAAAACATAAGGGGTAACACTGTCATTTTTTTTTTTTGGCCGAAATTTTGACCCCCTCCGATCTTCTTGAAACTCTGGATTCTGACAGAGGGCCACGAGACTTCGACCAGCGCGCAAAAATGGAGGCTCTAGACCCTTCCAGAGCCGAGATATCGAAGGTCAAAATTTGGACCTGAAAAAAAAAACATAAGGGGTAACACTGTCATTTTTTTTTTTGGCCGAAATTTTGACCCCCTCCGATCTTCTTGAAACTCTGGATTCTGACAGAGGGCCACGAGACTTCGACCAGCGCGCAAAAATGGAGGCTCTAGACCCTTCCAGAGCCGAGATATCGAAGGTCAAAATTTGGACCTGAAAAAAAAAACATAAGGGGTAACACTGTCATTTTTTTTTTTGGCCGAAATTTTGACCCCCTCCGATCTTCTTGAAACTCTGGATTCTGACAGAGGGCCACGAGACTTCGACCAGCGCGCAAAAATGGAGGCTCTAGACCCTTCCAGAGCCGAGATATCGAAGGTCAAAGTTTGGACCTGAAAAAAAAAACATAAGGGGTAACACTGTCATTTTTTTTTTGGGCCGAAATTTTGACCCCCTCCGATCTTCTTGAAACTCTGGATTCTGACAGAGGGCCACGAGACTTCGACCAGCGCGCAAAAATGGAGGCTCTAGACCCTTCCAGAGCCGAGATATCGAAGGTCAAAATTTGGACCTGAAAAAAAACATAAGGGGTAACACTGTCATTTTTTTTTTTTGGCCGAAATTTTGACCCCCTCCGATCTTCTTGAAACTCTGGATTCTGACAGAGGGCCACGAGACTTCGACCAGCGCGCAAAAATGGAGGCTCTAGACCCTTCCAGAGCCGAGATATCGAAGGTCAAAATTTGGACCTGAAAAAAAAACATAAGGGGTAACACTGTCATTTTTTTTTTTTGGCCGAAATTTTGACCCCCTCCGATCTTCTTGAAACTCTGGATTCTGACAGAGGGCCACGAGACTTCGACCAGCGCGCAAAAATGGAGGCTCTAGACCCTTCCAGAGCCGAGATATCGAAGGTCAAAATTTGGACCTGAAAAAAAAAACATAAGGGGTAACACTGTCATTTTTTTTTTTGGCCGAAATTTTGACCCCCTCCGATCTTCTTGAAACTCTGGATTCTGACAGAGGGCCACGAGACTTCGACCAGCGCGCAAAAATGGAGGCTCTAGACCCTTCCAGAGCCGAGATATCGAAGGTCAAAATTTGGACCTGAAAAAAAAACATAAGGGGTAACACTGTCATTTTTTTTTTTTGGCCGAAATTTTGACCCCCTCCGATCTTCTTGAAACTCTGGATTCTGACAGAGGGCCACGAGACTTCGACCAGCGCGCAAAAATGGAGGCTCTAGACCCTTCCAGAGCCGAGATATCGAAGGTCAAAATTTGGACCTGCAAAAAAAACATAAGGGGTAACACTGTCATTTTTTTTTTTTGGCCGAAATTTTGACCCCCTCCGATCTTCTTGAAACTCTGGATTCTGACAGAGGGCCATGAGACTTCGACCAGCGCGCAAAAATGGAGGCTCTAGACCCTTCCAGAGCCGAGATATCGAAGGTCAAAGTTTGGACCTGAAAAAAAAACATAAGGGGTAACACTGTCATTTTTTTTTTGGGCCGAAATTTTGACCCCCTCCGATCTTCTTGAAACTCTGGATTCTGACAGAGGGCCACGAGACTTCGACCAGCGCGCAAAAATGGAGGCTCTAGACCCTTTCAGAGCCGAGATATCGAAGGTAAAAATTTGGACCTGAAAAAAAAACATAAGGGGTAACACTGTCATTTTTTTTTTGGCCGAAATTTTGACCCCCTCCGATCTTCTTGAAACTCTGGATTCTGACAGAGGGCCACGAGACTTCGACCAACGCGCAAAAATGGAGGCTCTAGACCCTTCCAGAGCCGAGATATCGAAGGTCAAAATTTGGACCTGAAAAAAAAAACATAAGGGGTAACACTGTCATTTTTTTTTTTGGCCGAAATTTTGACCCCCTCCGATCTTCTTGAAACTCTGGATTCTGATAGAGGGCCACGAGACTTCGACCAGCGCGCAAAAATGGAGGCTCTAGACCCTTCCAGAGCCGAGATATCGAAGGTCAAAATTTGGACCTGAAAAAAAAACATAAGGGGTAACACTGTCATTTTTTTTTTTGGCCGAAATTTTGACCCCCTCCGATCTTCTTGAAACTCTGGATTCTGACAGAGGGCCACGAGACTTCGACCAGCGCGCAAAAATGGAGGCTCTAGACCCTTCCAGAGCCGAGATATCGAAGGTCAAAAATTGGACCTGAAAAAAAAACATAAGGGGTAACACTGTCATTTTTTTTTTTGGCCGAAATTTTGACCCCCTCCGATCTTCTTGAAACTCTGGATTCTGACAGAGGGCCACGAGACTTCGACCAGCGCGCAAAAATGGAGGCTCTAGACCCTTCCAGAGCCGAGATATCGAAGGTCAAAATTTGGACCTGCAAAAAAAACATAAGGGGTAACACTGTCATTTTTTTTTTTTTGGCCGAAATTTTGACCCCCTCCGATCTTCCTGAAACTCTGGATTCTGACAGAGGGCCATGAGACTTCGACCAGCGCGCAAAAATGGAGGCTCTAGACCCTTCCAGAGCCGAGATATCGAAGGTCAAAGTTTGGACCTGAAAAAAAAAACATAAGGGGTAACACTGTCATTTTTTTGGGCCGAAATTTTGACCCCCTCCGATCTTCTTGAAACTCTGGATTCTGACAGAGGGCCACGAGACTTCGACCAGCGCGCAAAAATGGAGGCTCTAGACCCTTTCAGAGCCGAGATATCGAAGCTCAAAATTTGGACCTGAAAAAAAAACATAAGGGGTAACACTGTCATTTTTTTTTTTTGGCCGAAATTTTGCCCCCCTCCGATCTTCTTGAAACTCTGGATTCTGACAGAGGGCCACGAGACTTCGACCAGCGCGCAAAAATGGAGGCTCTAGACCCTTCCAGAGCCGAGATATCGAAGGTCAAAATTTGGACCTGAAAAAAAAAACATAAGGGGTAACACTGTCATTTTTTTTTTGGCCGAAATTTTGACCCCCTCCGATCTTCTTGAAACTCTGGATTCTGACAGAGAGCCACGAGACTTCGACCAGCGCGCAAAAATGGAGGCTCTAGACCCTTCCAGAGCCGAGATATCGAAGGTCAAAATTTGGACCTGAAAAAAAAACTTAAGGGGTAACACTGTCATTTTTTTTTTTGGCCGAAATTTTGACCCCCTCCGATCTTCTTGAAACTCTGGATTCTGACAGAGGGCCACGAGACTTCGACCAGCGCGCAAAAATGGAGGCTCTAGACCCTTCCAGAGCCGAGATATCGAAGGTCAAAGTTTGGACCTGAAAAAAAAACATAAGGGGTAACACTGTCATTTTTTTTTGGGCCGAAATTTTGACCCCCTCCGATCTTCTTGAAACTCTGGATTCTGACAGAGGGCCACGAGACTTCGACCAGCGCGCAAAAATGGAGGCTCTAGACCCTTCCAGAGCCGAGATATCGAAGGTCAAAATTTGGACCTGAAAAAAAAAACATAAGGGGTAACACTGTCATTTTTTTTTTTGGCCGAAATTTTGACCCCCTCCGATCTTCTTGAAACTCTGGATTCTGACAGAGGGCCACGAGACTTCGACCAGCACGCAAAAAGGGAGGCTCTAGACCCTTCCAGAGCCGAGATATCGGAGGTCAAAATTTGGACCTGAAAAAAAAACATAAGGGGTAACACTGTCATTTTTTTTTTTGGCCGAAATTTTGACCCCCTCCGATCTTCTTGAAACTCTGGATTCTGACAGAGGGCCATGAGACTTCGACCAGCGCGCAAAAATGGAGGCTCTAGACCCTTCCAGAGCCGAGATATCGAAGGTCAAAGTTTGGACCTGAAAAAAAAACATAAGGGGTAACACTGTCATTTTTTTTTTTTGGCCGAAATTTTGACCCCCTCCGATCTTCTTGAAACTCTGGATTCTGACAGAGGGCCATGAGACTTCGACCAGCGCGCAAAAATGGAGGCTCTAGACCCTTCCAGAGCCGAGATATCGAAGGTCAAAATTTGGACCTGAAAAAAAAACATAAGGGGTAACACTGTCATTTTTTTTTTGGCCGAAATTTTGACCCCTCCGATCTTCTTGAAACTCTGGATTCTGACAGAGGGCCACGAGACTTCGACCAGCGCGCAAAAATGGAGGCTCTAGACCCTTCCAGAGCCGAGATATCGAAGGTCAAAATTTGGACCTGAAAAAAAAACATAAGGGGTAACACTGTCATTTTTTTTTTTTGGCCGAAATTTTGACCCCCTCCGATCTTCTTGAAACTCTGGATTCTGACAGAGGGCCACGAGACTTCGACCAGCGCGCAAAAATGGAGGCTCTAGACCCTTCCAGAGCCGAGATATCGAAGGTCAAAATTTGGACCTGCAAAAAAAACATAAGGGGTAACACTGTCATTTTTTTTTTTGGCCGAAATTTTGACCCCCTCCGATCTTCTTGAAACTCTGGATTCTGACAGAGGGCCATGAGACTTCGACCAGCGCGCAAAAATGGAGGCTCTAGACCCTTCCAGAGCCGAGATATCGAAGGTCAAAGTTTGGACCTGAGAAAAAAACATAAGGGGTAACACTGTCATTTTTTTTTTGGCCCGAAATTTTGACCCCCTCCGATCTTCTTGAAACTCTGGATTCTGACAGAGGGCCACGAGACTTCGACCAGCACGCAAAAATGGAGGCTCTAGACCCTTCCAGAGCCGAGATATCGAAGGTAAAAATTTGGACCTGAAAAAAAAACATAAGGGGTAACACTGTCATTTTTTTTTTGGCCGAAATTTTGACCCCCTCCGATCTTCTTGAAACTCTGGATTCTGACAGAGGGCCACGAGACTTCGACCAGCGCGCAAAAATGGAGGCTCTAGACCCTTCCAGAGCCGAGATATCGAAGGTCAAAATTTGGACCTGAAAAAAAAAACATAAGGGGTAACACTGTCATTTTTTTTTTTGGCCGAAATTTTGACCCCCTCCGATCTTCTTGAAACTCTGGATTCTGACAGAGGGCCACGAGACTTCGACCAGCGCGCAAAAATGGAGGCTCTAGACCCTTCCAGAGCCGAGATATCGAAGGTCAAAATTTGGACCTGAAAAAAAAACATAAGGGGTAACACTGTCATTTTTTTTTTTTGGCCGAAATTTTGACCCCCTCCGATCTTCTTGAAACTCTGGATTCTGACAGAGGGCCACGAGACTTCAACCAGCGCGCAAAAATGGAGGCTCTAGACCCTTCCAGAGCCGAGATATCGAAGGTCAAAATTTGGACCTGCAAAAAAAAAAAAGGGGTAACACTGTCATTTTTTTTTTTTGGCCGAAATTTTGACCCCCTCCGATCTTCCTGAAACACTGGATTCTGACAGAGGGCCACGAGACTTCGACCAGCGCGCAAAAATGGAGGCTCTAGACCCTTCCAGAGCCGAGATATCGAAGGTCAAAGTTTGGACCTGAAAAAAAAACATAAGGGGTAACACTGTCATTTTTTTTTGGGCCGAAATTTTGACCCCCTCCGATCTTCTTGAAACTCTGGATTCTGACAGAGGGCCACGAGACTTCGACCAGCGCGCAAAAATGGAGGCTCTAGACCCTTTCAGAGCCGAGATATCGAAGGTCAAAATTTGGACCTGAAAAAAAAACATAAGGGGTAACACTGTCATTTTTTTTTTTTGGCCGAAATTTTGACCCCCTCCGATCTTCTTGAAACTCTGGATTCTGACAGAGGGTCACGAGACTTCGACCAGCGCGCAAAAATGGAGGCTCTAGACCCTTCCAGAGCCGAGATATCGAAGGTCAAAATTTGGACCTGAAAAAAAAAACATAAGGGGTAACACTGTCATTTTTTTTTTTGGCCGAAATTTTGACCCCCTCCGATCTTCTTGAAACTCTGGCTTCTGACAGAGGGCCACGAGACTTCGACCAGCGCGCAAAAATGGAGGCTCTAGACCCTTCCAGAGCCGAGATATCGAAGGTCAAAATTTGGACCTGAAAAAAAAACATAAGGGGTAACACTGTCATTTTTTTTTTTTGGCCGAAATTTTGACCCCCTCCGATCTTCTTGAAACTCTGGATTCTGACAGAGGGCCACGAGACTTCGACCAGCGCGCAAAAATGGAGGCTCTAGACCCTTCCAGAGCCGAGATATCGAAGGTCAAAGTTTGGACCTGAAAAAAAAACATAAGGGGTAACACTGTCATTTTTTTTTTTGGGGCCGAAATTTTGACCCCCTCCGATCTTCTTGAAACTCTGGATTCTGACAGAGGGCCACGAGACTTCGACCAGCGCGCAAAAATGGAGGCTCTAGACCCTTCCAGAGCCGAGATATCGAAGGTCAAAATTTGGACCTGAAAAAAAACATAAGGGGTAACACTGTCATTTTTTTTTTTGGCCGAAATGTTGACCCCCTCCGATCTTCTTGAAACTCTGGATTCTGACAGAGGGCCACGAGACTTCGACCAGCGCGCAAAAATGGAGGCTCTAGACCCTTCCAGAGCCGAGATATCGAAGGTCAAAATTTGGACCTGAAAAAAAAACATAAGGGGTAACACTGTCATTTTTTTTTTGGCCGAAATTTTGACCCCCTCCGATCTTCTTGAAACTCTGGATTCTGACAGAGGGCCACGAGACTTCGACCAGCGCGCAAAATGGAGGCTCTAGACCCTTCCAGAGCCGAGATATCGAAGGTCAAAATTTGGACCTGAAAAAAAAACATAAGGGGTAACACTGTCATTTTTTTTTGGGCCGAAATTTTGATCCCCTCCGATCTTCTTGAAACTCTGGATTCTGACAGAGGGCCACGAGACTTCGACCAGCGCGCAAAAATGGAGGCTCTAGACCCTTCCAGAGCCGAGATATCGAAGGTCAAAATTTGGACCTGAAAAAAAAAACATAAGGGGTAACACTGTCATTTTTTTTTTGGCCGAAATTTTGACCCCCTCCGATCTTCTTGAAACTCTGGATTCTGACAGAGGGCCACGAGACTTCGACCAGCGCGCAAAAATGGAGGCTCTAGACCCTTCCAGAGCCGAGATATCGAAGGTCAAAATTTGGACCTGAAAAAAAAAACATAAGGGTTAACACTGTCATTTTTTTTACCCGAAATTTTGACCCCCTCCGATCTTCTTGAAACTCTGGATTCTGACAGAGGGCCACGAGACTTCGACCAGCGCGCAAAAATGGAGGCTCTAGACCCTTCCAGAGCCGAGATATCGAAGGTCAAAATTTGGACCTGAAAAAAAAAAACATAAGGGGTAACACTGTCATTTATTTTTTTTGGCCGAAATTTTGACCCCCTCCGATCTTCTTGAAACTCTGGATTCTGACAGAGGGCCACGAGACTTCGACCAGCACGCAAAAATGGAGGCTCTAGACCCTTCCAGAGCCGAGATATCGAAGGTCAAAATTTGGACCTGAAAAAAAAACATAAGAGGTAACACTGTCTTTTTTTTTTTTTGGCCGAAATTTTGACCCCCTCCGATCTTCTTGAAACTCTGGATTCTGACAGAGGGCCACGAGACTTCGACCAGCGCGCAAAAATGGAGGCTCTAGACCCTTCCAGAGCCGAGATATCGAAGGTCAAAATTTGGACCTGAAAAAAAAAACATAAGGGGTAACACTGTCATTTTTTTTTTTTTGGCAGAAATTTTGACCCCCTCCGATCTTCTTGAAACTCTGGATTCTGACAGAGGGCCACGAGACTTCGACCAGCGCGCAAAAATGGAGGTTCTAGACCCTTCCAGAGCCGAGATATCGAAGGTCAAAATTTGGACCTGAAAAAAAAACATAAGGGGTAACACTGTCATTTTTTTTGGCCGAAATTTTGACCCCCTCCGATCTTCTGGAAACTCTGGATTCTGACAGAGGGCCACGAGACTTCGACCAGCGCGCAAAAATGGAGGCTCTAGACCCTTCCAGAGCCGAGATATCGAAGGTCAAAATTTGGACCTGAAAAAAAAACATAAGGGGTAACACTGTCATTTTTTTTTTGGCCGAAATTTTGACCCCCTCCGATCTTCTTGAAACTCTGGATTCTGACAGAGGGCCACGAGACTTCGACCAGCGCGCAAAAATGGAGGCTCTAGACCCTTCCAGAGCCGAGATATCGAAGGTCAAAATTTGGACCTGAAAAAAAAACATAAGGGGTAACACTGTCATTTTTTTTTTGGGCCGAAATTTTGATCCCCTCCGATCTTCTTGAAACTCTGGATTCTGACAGAGGGCCACGAGACTTCGACCAGCGCGCAAAAATGGAGGCTCTAGACCCTTCCAGAGCCGAGATATCGAAGGTCAAAATTTGGACCTGAAAAAAAACATAAGGGGTAACACTGTCATTTTTTTTTTTGGCCGAAATTTTGACCCCCTCCGATCTTCTTGAAACTCTGGATTCTGACAGAGGGCCACGAGACTTCGACCAGCGCGCAAAAATGGAGGCTCTAGACCCTTCCAGAGCCGAGATATCGAAGGTCAAAATTGGACCTGAAAAAAAAACATAAGGGGTAACACTGTCATTTTTTTTTGGCCGAAATTTTGACCCCCTCCGATCTTCTTGAAACTCTGGATTCTGACAGAGGGCCACGAGACTTCGACCAGCGTGCAAAAATGGAGGCTCTAGACCCTTCCAGAGCCGAGATATCGAAGGTCAAAATTTGGACCTGAAAAAAAAACATAAGGGGTAACACTGTCATTTTTTTTTTTGGCCGAAATTTTGACCCCCTCCGATCTTCTTGAAACTCTGGATTCTGACAGAGGGCCACGAGACTTCGACCAGCGTGCAAAAATGGAGGCTCTAGACCCTTCCAGAGCCGAGATATCGAAGGTCAAAATTTGGACCTGAAAAAAAAACATAAGGGGTAACACTGTCATTTTTTTTTTTGGCCGAAATTTTGACCCCCTCCGATCTTCTTGAAACTCTGGATTCTGACAGAGGGCCACGAGACTTCGACCAGCGCGCAAAAATGGAGGCTCTAGACCTTTCCAGAGCCGAGATATCGAAGGTCAAAATTTGGACCTGAAAAAAAAAACATAAGGGGTAACACTGTCATTTTTTTTTTGGGCCGAAATTTTTACCCCCTCCGATCTTCTTGAAACTCTGGATTCTGACAGAGGGCCACGAGACTTCGACCAGCGCGCAAAAATGGAGGCTCTAGACCCTTCCAGAGCCGAGATATCGAAGGTCAAAATTTGGACCTGAAAAAAAACCATAAGGGGTAACACTGTCATTTTTTTTTGGCCGAAATTTTGACCCCCTCCGATCTTCTTGAAACTCTGGATTCTGACAGAGGGCCATGAGACTTCGACCAGCGCGCAAAAATGGAGGCTCTAGACCCTTCCAGAGCCGAGATATCGAAGGTCAAAAATTGGACCTGAAAAAAAAACATAAGGGGTAACACTGTCATTTTTTTTTTTGGCCGAAATTTTGACCCCCTCCGATCTTCTTGAAACTCTGGATTCTGACAGAGGGCCACGAGACTTCGACCAGCGCGCAAAAATGGAGGCTCTAGACCCTTCCAGAGCCGAGATATCGAAGGTCAAAATTTGGACCTGCAAAAAAAACATAAGGGGTAACACTGTCATTTTTTTTTTTTTGGCCGAAATTTTGACCCCCTCCGATCTTCCTGAAACTCTGGATTCTGACAGAGGGCCATGAGACTTCGACCAGCGCGCAAAAATGGAGGCTCTAGACCCTTCCAGAGCCGAGATATCGAAGGTCAAAGTTTGGACCTGAAAAAAAAAACATAAGGGGTAACACTGTCATTTTTTTGGGCCGAAATTTTGACCCCCTCCGATCTTCTTGAAACTCTGGATTCTGACAGAGGGCCACGAGACTTCGACCAGCGCGCAAAAATGGAGGCTCTAGACCCTTTCAGAGCCGAGATATCGAAGCTCAAAATTTGGACCTGAAAAAAAAACATAAGGGGTAACACTGTCATTTTTTTTTTTTGGCCGAAATTTTGCCCCCCTCCGATCTTCTTGAAACTCTGGATTCTGACAGAGGGCCACGAGACTTCGACCAGCGCGCAAAAATGGAGGCTCTAGACCCTTCCAGAGCCGAGATATCGAAGGTCAAAATTTGGACCTGAAAAAAAAAACATAAGGGGTAACACTGTCATTTTTTTTTTGGCCGAAATTTTGACCCCCTCCGATCTTCTTGAAACTCTGGATTCTGACAGAGAGCCACGAGACTTCGACCAGCGCGCAAAAATGGAGGCTCTAGACCCTTCCAGAGCCGAGATATCGAAGGTCAAAATTTGGACCTGAAAAAAAAACTTAAGGGGTAACACTGTCATTTTTTTTTTTGGCCGAAATTTTGACCCCCTCCGATCTTCTTGAAACTCTGGATTCTGACAGAGGGCCACGAGACTTCGACCAGCGCGCAAAAATGGAGGCTCTAGACCCTTCCAGAGCCGAGATATCGAAGGTCAAAGTTTGGACCTGAAAAAAAAACATAAGGGGTAACACTGTCATTTTTTTTTGGGCCGAAATTTTGACCCCCTCCGATCTTCTTGAAACTCTGGATTCTGACAGAGGGCCACGAGACTTCGACCAGCGCGCAAAAATGGAGGCTCTAGACCCTTCCAGAGCCGAGATATCGAAGGTCAAAATTTGGACCTGAAAAAAAAAACATAAGGGGTAACACTGTCATTTTTTTTTTTGGCCGAAATTTTGACCCCCTCCGATCTTCTTGAAACTCTGGATTCTGACAGAGGGCCACGAGACTTCGACCAGCACGCAAAAAGGGAGGCTCTAGACCCTTCCAGAGCCGAGATATCGGAGGTCAAAATTTGGACCTGAAAAAAAAACATAAGGGGTAACACTGTCATTTTTTTTTTTGGCCGAAATTTTGACCCCCTCCGATCTTCTTGAAACTCTGGATTCTGACAGAGGGCCATGAGACTTCGACCAGCGCGCAAAAATGGAGGCTCTAGACCCTTCCAGAGCCGAGATATCGAAGGTCAAAGTTTGGACCTGAAAAAAAAACATAAGGGGTAACACTGTCATTTTTTTTTTTTGGCCGAAATTTTGACCCCCTCCGATCTTCTTGAAACTCTGGATTCTGACAGAGGGCCATGAGACTTCGACCAGCGCGCAAAAATGGAGGCTCTAGACCCTTCCAGAGCCGAGATATCGAAGGTCAAAATTTGGACCTGAAAAAAAAACATAAGGGGTAACACTGTCATTTTTTTTTTGGCCGAAATTTTGACCCCTCCGATCTTCTTGAAACTCTGGATTCTGACAGAGGGCCACGAGACTTCGACCAGCGCGCAAAAATGGAGGCTCTAGACCCTTCCAGAGCCGAGATATCGAAGGTCAAAATTTGGACCTGAAAAAAAAACATAAGGGGTAACACTGTCATTTTTTTTTTTTGGCCGAAATTTTGACCCCCTCCGATCTTCTTGAAACTCTGGATTCTGACAGAGGGCCACGAGACTTCGACCAGCGCGCAAAAATGGAGGCTCTAGACCCTTCCAGAGCCGAGATATCGAAGGTCAAAATTTGGACCTGCAAAAAAAACATAAGGGGTAACACTGTCATTTTTTTTTTTGGCCGAAATTTTGACCCCCTCCGATCTTCTTGAAACTCTGGATTCTGACAGAGGGCCATGAGACTTCGACCAGCGCGCAAAAATGGAGGCTCTAGACCCTTCCAGAGCCGAGATATCGAAGGTCAAAGTTTGGACCTGAGAAAAAAACATAAGGGGTAACACTGTCATTTTTTTTTTGGCCCGAAATTTTGACCCCCTCCGATCTTCTTGAAACTCTGGATTCTGACAGAGGGCCACGAGACTTCGACCAGCACGCAAAAATGGAGGCTCTAGACCCTTCCAGAGCCGAGATATCGAAGGTAAAAATTTGGACCTGAAAAAAAAACATAAGGGGTAACACTGTCATTTTTTTTTTGGCCGAAATTTTGACCCCCTCCGATCTTCTTGAAACTCTGGATTCTGACAGAGGGCCACGAGACTTCGACCAGCGCGCAAAAATGGAGGCTCTAGACCCTTCCAGAGCCGAGATATCGAAGGTCAAAATTTGGACCTGAAAAAAAAAACATAAGGGGTAACACTGTCATTTTTTTTTTTGGCCGAAATTTTGACCCCCTCCGATCTTCTTGAAACTCTGGATTCTGACAGAGGGCCACGAGACTTCGACCAGCGCGCAAAAATGGAGGCTCTAGACCCTTCCAGAGCCGAGATATCGAAGGTCAAAATTTGGACCTGAAAAAAAAACATAAGGGGTAACACTGTCATTTTTTTTTTTTGGCCGAAATTTTGACCCCCTCCGATCTTCTTGAAACTCTGGATTCTGACAGAGGGCCACGAGACTTCAACCAGCGCGCAAAAATGGAGGCTCTAGACCCTTCCAGAGCCGAGATATCGAAGGTCAAAATTTGGACCTGCAAAAAAAAAAAAGGGGTAACACTGTCATTTTTTTTTTTTGGCCGAAATTTTGACCCCCTCCGATCTTCCTGAAACACTGGATTCTGACAGAGGGCCACGAGACTTCGACCAGCGCGCAAAAATGGAGGCTCTAGACCCTTCCAGAGCCGAGATATCGAAGGTCAAAGTTTGGACCTGAAAAAAAAACATAAGGGGTAACACTGTCATTTTTTTTTGGGCCGAAATTTTGACCCCCTCCGATCTTCTTGAAACTCTGGATTCTGACAGAGGGCCACGAGACTTCGACCAGCGCGCAAAAATGGAGGCTCTAGACCCTTTCAGAGCCGAGATATCGAAGGTCAAAATTTGGACCTGAAAAAAAAACATAAGGGGTAACACTGTCATTTTTTTTTTTTGGCCGAAATTTTGACCCCCTCCGATCTTCTTGAAACTCTGGATTCTGACAGAGGGTCACGAGACTTCGACCAGCGCGCAAAAATGGAGGCTCTAGACCCTTCCAGAGCCGAGATATCGAAGGTCAAAATTTGGACCTGAAAAAAAAAACATAAGGGGTAACACTGTCATTTTTTTTTTTGGCCGAAATTTTGACCCCCTCCGATCTTCTTGAAACTCTGGCTTCTGACAGAGGGCCACGAGACTTCGACCAGCGCGCAAAAATGGAGGCTCTAGACCCTTCCAGAGCCGAGATATCGAAGGTCAAAATTTGGACCTGAAAAAAAAACATAAGGGGTAACACTGTCATTTTTTTTTTTTGGCCGAAATTTTGACCCCCTCCGATCTTCTTGAAACTCTGGATTCTGACAGAGGGCCACGAGACTTCGACCAGCGCGCAAAAATGGAGGCTCTAGACCCTTCCAGAGCCGAGATATCGAAGGTCAAAGTTTGGACCTGAAAAAAAAACATAAGGGGTAACACTGTCATTTTTTTTTTTGGGGCCGAAATTTTGACCCCCTCCGATCTTCTTGAAACTCTGGATTCTGACAGAGGGCCACGAGACTTCGACCAGCGCGCAAAAATGGAGGCTCTAGACCCTTCCAGAGCCGAGATATCGAAGGTCAAAATTTGGACCTGAAAAAAAACATAAGGGGTAACACTGTCATTTTTTTTTTTGGCCGAAATGTTGACCCCCTCCGATCTTCTTGAAACTCTGGATTCTGACAGAGGGCCACGAGACTTCGACCAGCGCGCAAAAATGGAGGCTCTAGACCCTTCCAGAGCCGAGATATCGAAGGTCAAAATTTGGACCTGAAAAAAAAACATAAGGGGTAACACTGTCATTTTTTTTTTGGCCGAAATTTTGACCCCCTCCGATCTTCTTGAAACTCTGGATTCTGACAGAGGGCCACGAGACTTCGACCAGCGCGCAAAATGGAGGCTCTAGACCCTTCCAGAGCCGAGATATCGAAGGTCAAAATTTGGACCTGAAAAAAAAACATAAGGGGTAACACTGTCATTTTTTTTTGGGCCGAAATTTTGATCCCCTCCGATCTTCTTGAAACTCTGGATTCTGACAGAGGGCCACGAGACTTCGACCAGCGCGCAAAAATGGAGGCTCTAGACCCTTCCAGAGCCGAGATATCGAAGGTCAAAATTTGGACCTGAAAAAAAAAACATAAGGGGTAACACTGTCATTTTTTTTTTGGCCGAAATTTTGACCCCCTCCGATCTTCTTGAAACTCTGGATTCTGACAGAGGGCCACGAGACTTCGACCAGCGCGCAAAAATGGAGGCTCTAGACCCTTCCAGAGCCGAGATATCGAAGGTCAAAATTTGGACCTGAAAAAAAAAACATAAGGGTTAACACTGTCATTTTTTTTACCCGAAATTTTGACCCCCTCCGATCTTCTTGAAACTCTGGATTCTGACAGAGGGCCACGAGACTTCGACCAGCGCGCAAAAATGGAGGCTCTAGACCCTTCCAGAGCCGAGATATCGAAGGTCAAAATTTGGACCTGAAAAAAAAAAACATAAGGGGTAACACTGTCATTTATTTTTTTTGGCCGAAATTTTGACCCCCTCCGATCTTCTTGAAACTCTGGATTCTGACAGAGGGCCACGAGACTTCGACCAGCACGCAAAAATGGAGGCTCTAGACCCTTCCAGAGCCGAGATATCGAAGGTCAAAATTTGGACCTGAAAAAAAAACATAAGAGGTAACACTGTCTTTTTTTTTTTTTGGCCGAAATTTTGACCCCCTCCGATCTTCTTGAAACTCTGGATTCTGACAGAGGGCCACGAGACTTCGACCAGCGCGCAAAAATGGAGGCTCTAGACCCTTCCAGAGCCGAGATATCGAAGGTCAAAATTTGGACCTGAAAAAAAAAACATAAGGGGTAACACTGTCATTTTTTTTTTTTTGGCAGAAATTTTGACCCCCTCCGATCTTCTTGAAACTCTGGATTCTGACAGAGGGCCACGAGACTTCGACCAGCGCGCAAAAATGGAGGTTCTAGACCCTTCCAGAGCCGAGATATCGAAGGTCAAAATTTGGACCTGAAAAAAAAACATAAGGGGTAACACTGTCATTTTTTTTGGCCGAAATTTTGACCCCCTCCGATCTTCTGGAAACTCTGGATTCTGACAGAGGGCCACGAGACTTCGACCAGCGCGCAAAAATGGAGGCTCTAGACCCTTCCAGAGCCGAGATATCGAAGGTCAAAATTTGGACCTGAAAAAAAAACATAAGGGGTAACACTGTCATTTTTTTTTTGGCCGAAATTTTGACCCCCTCCGATCTTCTTGAAACTCTGGATTCTGACAGAGGGCCACGAGACTTCGACCAGCGCGCAAAAATGGAGGCTCTAGACCCTTCCAGAGCCGAGATATCGAAGGTCAAAATTTGGACCTGAAAAAAAAACATAAGGGGTAACACTGTCATTTTTTTTTTGGGCCGAAATTTTGATCCCCTCCGATCTTCTTGAAACTCTGGATTCTGACAGAGGGCCACGAGACTTCGACCAGCGCGCAAAAATGGAGGCTCTAGACCCTTCCAGAGCCGAGATATCGAAGGTCAAAATTTGGACCTGAAAAAAAACATAAGGGGTAACACTGTCATTTTTTTTTTTGGCCGAAATTTTGACCCCCTCCGATCTTCTTGAAACTCTGGATTCTGACAGAGGGCCACGAGACTTCGACCAGCGCGCAAAAATGGAGGCTCTAGACCCTTCCAGAGCCGAGATATCGAAGGTCAAAATTGGACCTGAAAAAAAAACATAAGGGGTAACACTGTCATTTTTTTTTGGCCGAAATTTTGACCCCCTCCGATCTTCTTGAAACTCTGGATTCTGACAGAGGGCCACGAGACTTCGACCAGCGTGCAAAAATGGAGGCTCTAGACCCTTCCAGAGCCGAGATATCGAAGGTCAAAATTTGGACCTGAAAAAAAAACATAAGGGGTAACACTGTCATTTTTTTTTTTGGCCGAAATTTTGACCCCCTCCGATCTTCTTGAAACTCTGGATTCTGACAGAGGGCCACGAGACTTCGACCAGCGTGCAAAAATGGAGGCTCTAGACCCTTCCAGAGCCGAGATATCGAAGGTCAAAATTTGGACCTGAAAAAAAAACATAAGGGGTAACACTGTCATTTTTTTTTTTGGCCGAAATTTTGACCCCCTCCGATCTTCTTGAAACTCTGGATTCTGACAGAGGGCCACGAGACTTCGACCAGCGCGCAAAAATGGAGGCTCTAGACCTTTCCAGAGCCGAGATATCGAAGGTCAAAATTTGGACCTGAAAAAAAAAACATAAGGGGTAACACTGTCATTTTTTTTTTGGGCCGAAATTTTTACCCCCTCCGATCTTCTTGAAACTCTGGATTCTGACAGAGGGCCACGAGACTTCGACCAGCGCGCAAAAATGGAGGCTCTAGACCCTTCCAGAGCCGAGATATCGAAGGTCAAAATTTGGACCTGAAAAAAAACCATAAGGGGTAACACTGTCATTTTTTTTTGGCCGAAATTTTGACCCCCTCCGATCTTCTTGAAACTCTGGATTCTGACAGAGGGCCACGAGACTTCGACCAGCACGCAAAAAGGGAGGCTCTAGACCCTTCCAGAGCCGAGATATCGAAGGTCAAAATTTGGACCTGAAAAAAAAACATAAGGGGTAACACTGTCATTTTTTTTTTTTGGCCGAAATTTTGACCCCCTCCGATCTTCTTGAAACTCTGGATTCTGACAGAGGGCCACGAGACTTCGACCAGCGCGCAAAAATGGAGGCTCTAGACCCTTCCAGAGCCGAGATATCGAAGGTCAAAATTTGGACCTGAAAAAAAACATAAGGGGTAACACTGTCATTTTTTTTTTTGGCCGAAATTTTGACCCCCTCCGATCTTCTTGAAACTCTGGATTCTGACAGAGGGCCACGAGACTTCGACCAGCGCGCAAAAATGGAGGCTCTAGACCCTTCCAGAGCCGAGATATCGAAGGTCAAAATTGGACCTGAAAAAAAAACATAAGGGGTAACACTGTCATTTTTTTTTTGGCCGAAATTTTGACCCCCTCCGATCTTCTTGAAACTCTGGATTCTGACAGAGGGCCATGAGACTTCGACCAGCGTGCAAAAATGGAGGCTCTAGACCCTTCCAGAGCCGAGATATCGAAGGTCAAAATTTGGACCTGAAAAAAAAAACATAAGGGGTAACACTGTCATTTTTTTTTTTGGCCGAAATTTTGACCCCCTCCGATCTTCTTGAAACTCTGGATTCTGACAGAGGGCCACGAGACTTCGACCAGCGCGCAAAAATGGAGGCTCTAGACCCTTCCAGAGCCGAGATATCGAAGGTCAAAATTTGGACCTGAAAAAAAAAACATAAGGGGTAACACTGTCTTTTTTTTTTTTGGCCGAATTTTTGACCCCCTCCGATCTTCTTGAAACTCTGGATTCTGACAGAGGGCCACGAGACTTCGACCAGCGCGCAAAAATGGAGGCTCTAGACCCTTCCAGAGCCGAGATATCGAAGGTCAAAATTTGGACCTGAAAAAAAAACATAAGGGGTAACACTGTCATTTTTTTTTTGGCCGAAATTTTGACCCCCTCCGATCTTCTTGAAACTCTGGATTCTGACAGAGGGCCACGAGACTTCGACCAGCGCGCAAAAATGGAGGCTCTAGACCTTTCCAGAGCCGAGATATCGAAGGTCAAAATTTGGACCTGAAAAAAAAACATAAGGGGTAACACTGTCATTTTTTTTTTGGGCCGAAATTTTGACCCCCTCCGATCTTCTTGAAACTCTGGATTCTGACAGAGGGCCACGAGACTTCGACCAGCGCGCAAAAATGGAGGCTCTAGACCCTTCCAGAGCCGAGATATCGAAGGTCAAAATTTGGACCTGAAAAAAAAAACATAAGGGGTAACACTGTCATTTTTTTTTTGGCCGAAATTTTGACCCTCTCCGATCTTCTTGAAACTCTGAATTTTGACAGAGGGCCACGAGACTTCGACCAGCGCGCAAAAATGGAGGCTCTAGACCCTTCCAGAGCCAAGATATCGAAGGTCAAAATTTGGACCTGAAAAAAAAATTTTAATTTTATTTTTTAATTTAATTTATTTTAATTTTATATATATTTATATTCTTTTTAAATAATGTTTATCCTTAGTATTATTTAATGAGCCTAACAGTAAATTAGAAACAAAACACCAGCAAGTGTACACTTAGTAGAGTAAAAATTAGAGAAATAGTAAATCGACTGCATTTATATAGCACTTTCATAGACCCAATGGCCACCAAAGCGCTTTACAATTTGCCTCACATTCACCCATTCACACACACGCTCATACACCAACATGCAAGGCGCCATCCAGCTCATCGGGAGCAACTGGGGTTAGGTGTCTTACTCAAGGACACCTCGACACTTGGTGAGGTGGAACCAAGGATTGAACCACCAACCTTTCGGTTTGTAGACAACCCACATGAACCACTGAGCCACTGCCCCCTCAATGAAGGAAGGTTACATTAATTCAACTATATTAAAACTCCATATGGTAATCAAATTGCACTTAATACACAAACGTCATACATTTGTGAAAAAAATAAAATAAAAATAAAAAATGTACCAATTTATTTTAAGTATGATAAAATGTAAAAATCAAAAGCAGATAAGAACATTTATTGAACAAACGGCAGAGACGGGAGCGTAGCGAGGCGGGCGATAGGTAACCGGAAGCAGTCCAAGAGACAAATACAGAGGAGAAAAGAAACTAAATATCAAAAGAAAAACTAAAAATCAAATGAAAACTAATCAGATGTACAAGTGGTTACTAACATTTTTTTTCTCTGCGAGTTTCCAAAAAAGGAAAAAACATTAACGTGCAACAAGGAGCCTTGTTGTGCTTAAGTCGCTATCTGAAGGAGTGCTGAAATGTCAATGATTTAATCGTGCAAACGTTCTGTTTCCTGGGATATTAGTTATAAATTGCATATGACAAATTACAAAAAACGGTCTGACTGCGGCGTAAGTGTAACGGAGGCCAGCTAGAAGTTGCTGTGCGAGTAAACCTCCCCGATCTCAATAGGCGCTCTAGCGACAGACGCTAGAGGCTGCAGTGTTTGCCTCCTTGTTAGCGCGCCTGACTCTCATGCCAGAGACCCGGGTTCGAGGCTGGGTCGGAGCGGGTCGAGTTGGACCCGGGTGTGTGAGGGGTTACATGAGCTTTGCAATGCATCCGTTATTTCTTCACTATGGCCGTTTCTCAATATGCCTTCTTGTCTGTATTTGTGTTCTTGTGGACTTGTAAAACGTCATCAGTCGCGGCCCAAGTAGGCTGTCCCAATACACAAGTTTGCATTTAGGCAAGAACGGTTAAAAATCCCGGATGTGTACTTGACACTCCCATTTTACCGAGGATGCATCGGTTGGATACTTACTTGTGTGAACTTGACGGCAGAAATATCCCATAATTCATTTCGACATTCGCGGAAGGAGCGGGAAGCAGAGAGAGGCAGTTCAAAAGTTACCTGACCGAATATTACCAGCGTTTTTTCCCGCCGTTGGCTAGTGATGTACACAAACAAACAACAGAAGCAGAATTAAAATGAGACGTGTTGCTTTATTGTTGTGAATATAGATTGTAGTGTATGTGGGTAATCCCTTTAGGCTTGGGCGATAAAGCCTGGCTGACTGTATAATAATTCTCGTTATGTTTGGGCACTGCAGGCCTCTGTGCGGGGGTAACGTTACTATTGCGCAATACCAGCAAGAACCATAGACTGTAAAAAAAAAAAAAAAAAAAAAACACACACACAAGAACACATCGTCTCAAACTGTCAGCAGCGTTCTGTGTGCTCGTCACCTCGTGAGTTCGTTCTTCCAAGAACAACTAGCAAGAGCTTTCTTCCCAAGAACACAAGTCCGTTCTTTAAAATTCTTGGTTTTGAGAAACGGCCTGTATGGTTTCCATGGTGACGCGTCATTGCTTGTCACGTGACACACCGCAGCACAGCCACAACAGCTCTGAATGAATGAGCTGCTTTATTCAAGTATTGCAGCCAGGAAAAAGGCAAAATGAATGTGTGACAGGGATGTTGGTTCGGTGAATGGGTGATGGAAGGAGACACAGGGTCGGCGAATACTGGGGCTCATGCACTTTATTGAGTTAAACTAACCCTGTGTTACAACTGTCCCCGGTCTCCCCTAAAGACAGAATTAGGTGAAATAAAGCCTCAATCGCATGTTATAAAGACAGAATTGCGTGAAATAAAGTCGCAATTGTGTGCTATAAAGTCAGAATTCTGACCTTTTTTCTCGCAATTCTGAATGTAACATAAATGCGAGTTTATTATTACAAGATTTATTTTCCCCATGCTGTTATTATTTTAGCATTTTCCTTACTTATTCATCAATAATTACTTATAATTATTTAACAGTATTATACTAAACAGTTTGAACATCATCTCAGTACAATAGAGAGCCTAAGTCCCTCCCCTTCCGGTCGACCACCATGGGACCTAACTTCGAAAAAATATTGAATGGTAGTCAATGGCAAGAGACAACAAATATTTTGATCTGGTTTGAATTGTGCCCTGAATTACACATATGATGTTTGTCAATTTAAAAGATACATTTTAAAGTAAAGAAAGTCGCAGTTTGATGTAAAACCGTTGAGGTATAAGACTGTGAAAATACATAATTACAAAGACTACAAACCCCAAAGGCTCAATGAATAAAGCTAACTTTACTGAGGCTGTCTGTCATTATTTCTACAGTCTTACGTTATAATCGTAACGTTATGCCGTCCTACCTGAGTGTTTTGTACCAGACTGCACACACACGAGCAGCGGATCTCGTTTCTCTTCCCGGGAGATGTAGTTCACAGAGCGATTTTCACATAAAACTAAATGTTACTCTTCTGCTGTATGACAAACTGCGACGTTTTTGACTTTCAGAATTATCTTTTAAATTGACAAACATCATATGTGTAATTGAGGGCACAGTTCAGACGGAATAAAAAGATAAGTTGTCTCTCGCCATTGACCACCATTCATATTTTTTTCCGAAATAAGGTCCCATGAGCCGGAAGCGAAGGGGCGGGACTTAGGCTCTCTATATTGAGCTTACATATCAATTAAAACCAATGCATTTGAATTATAATCCAGAGATCGGCACTGCGCATGCGTAAATGACGTCACCAAAACACACATCCATCCACTACGTATTGGACCATCCAGCGACGTCATCGTGCTACAGGCTGCAGCGAGGACCTCTTGGGTTCCACCTGACCAAGTGTCGAGGTGTCCATGAGCAAGACACCTAACCCCAGCTGCTCCCGACGAGCTGGATGGCGCCTTGCATGGCTGCCGTCGCCGTCGGTGTATGAATGTGTGTGTGAATGGGTGAATGTGAGGCAAATTGTAAAGCGCTTTGGTGGCCATTGGGTCTATGAAAGCGCTATATAAATGCAGTCCATTTACCATTTCTCTAATTTTTACTCTAAGTGTATACACTTGCTGGTGTTTTGTTTCTAATTTACTGTTAGGCTCATTAAATAATACTAAGGATAAACAATATTTAAAAATAATATAAATATATATAAAATTAAAATAAATATAAAATTAAATAAAAAAAAATAACCCCAAAATATAACAATGCTAAATGGGGATATCTATAGCATATAAATTAATATACTATGTAAATTACGTTGCACGTAAATGGCCGGCCCTCTGTCAAATTTTAAAACCCAGTGTGGCCCTTGAGCCAAAAAGTTTGCCCACCCCTGGTTTAGAGCCTCCATTTTTGCACCCAAATCTATTTCTCATGGCCCTATATCAGAATTCAGAGTTTTGAGAAGATTGGGGATACTTATTTTTTTGCCCAAAAAAAAACGTAAGGGGTAACACTGTCATTTTTTTTCTGGTCGAAATTTTGAGTTTCGATATCTCAGCTCTGGAAGGGTCTAGAGCCTCCATTTTTGCACTTAGGTCTAAGTCTCATGGCCCTCTATCAGAATCCAGAGCTGTGAGAAGATTGGGGATACTTAATTTTTCGCCCCAATAAGGGGTAACACTGTCGGGGTTTTTTTCTGGTTGAAATTTTGAGTTTCGATATCTCAGCTCTGGAAGGGTCTAGAGCCTCCATTTTTGCACTCAGGTCTAAGTCTCATGGCCCTCTATCAGAATCCAGAGTTTTGAGAAGATTCGGGAAACTTAATTTTTCGCCCCCAAAAAAACAAAACATAAGGGGTAACACTGTCGGGGTTTTTTTCTGGTCGGAATTTTGAGTTTTGAATTTACTCATTTTAAATGGTTAACTTTTAAGGAATAATTTGATTAATTATTACTCAATTCTAATTTGTTCAATTTAATTAACAATATTATTTGTAATCTGTTGCCACAATTTTATTGATTAGATAAAGCGTATTCATTTTTACAGTGTAAAGAGAATTTCTCTTTTACACAAAAATATGACACTGCTTTAATCAGATATGTTTAAAGGTTAATTTTACCTATGTTTTATAAATCTATATTTACCATGGTGGATGAAGTACAAACACGTGCCTGAGAACCCTAATAAAAGTTTACTCCAGTAAAAGTATAAGCACTTCTTTTTTAATTTTACTTGAGTATAAGGTTTTTTAATGTTTCCAAGTGTTAAAGGACCGATTCAACATATTAATCGAAAAGAAACAGCCTGATCACAACTCAGACATCATTTTGAAATGTTGTGAAGATAAAATTAAAATACTTTATATTAAATAAAACAAGTAAAGCTATTTGAAAATGTACTTAAAGGGAAAGTACATCCAAAAAAAGTTAATTCTGTCATTATTTACTCGCCCTCATGTTGCTCCAAACCTGTATGAATTTATTTCTTCTGCTGAACACAAAAGAAGATATTTTGAAGAATGTCAGTAACCAGAAAGTTGATGGTAGGCATTATTGACTTCAAATGGATGTCAATGGGGGATCCATCAACTGTTTGGTTACCCATATTCTTCAAAACAGAAAGAAATTCATACAGGTTTGGAACAACTTGAGGGCAAGTAAATGATGACAGAATTTCATGTTTGGGTGAAATATCCATTTAAGTACAGTTACTAAGCAAAAACAGTTTCTGTTCACCACTCGTTATATGATGACATAAACTGTAATCTGAAGCAGTAGAAATCTGAAGCAATCTAACTGTTATACTGTGTTAGATTATTATGTGCTATTAGTTATTTAGGAATGAAATTATTAAACCTGCCACATTAAATGAACATAAAATTTAATTGATCTATATGACTTCTCTAACTATGACTTCAAATATGAGTCCTCCAATAAAAATCAGAATTTTCTTTAAAGTAATTATAGGGCTGGGAAACGATTAATCACGATTAATCGCATCCAAAATAAAAGTTTGTGTTTATGCATATGCATGCACACAGATACACACATATACATGTATATATTTAAGAAAAATGTGTTATTAATATGGCTGTCAAAACGATTAATCGCGATTAATCGCATCCAAAATAAAAGTTTGTGTTTACATAATATATGTGGGTGCACTGTGTATAATTATTTTGTAAATATATAAAAACACACATGCATGTATATTTAAGTAAAAAAATATTATTTATATATAAAATATTTATATTTATATATAATATAAATTATATATAAATATATATACAGAATATACATGAAAATATTTTTTAAATATATACAAGCATGTGTGTGTGTTTATATATCTAAAATAATTATACACAGTGCACTCACATATATTATGTAAACACAAACTTTTATTTTGGATGCGATTAATCGTGATTAATCATTTTGACAGCCCTAGTTATTAATATATCAAATATTTATATTTATGTATAATATTAATTTTGTATAAATATATATAAAGTATATACATGCAAATATTTCTTAAATGTTTACATACATGTTTGTGTATTTATATATACAAAATAATTATACACACTACACACACATATTATGTAAACACAAACTTTTTTTTGGATGCGATTAATCGCGATTAATCGTTTCCCAGACCTAATTAATTTTACAGTTTTTTGTTTTTATCTCAAAACTTGCATAAAAACAGCATTTATACATTTATCATTTGTTATGAACAATATTACTTCTTAGATTGCATTCATCAACTTCTAAATTAAAAAAAATAAATGGAATTCATTTTCACTTGTATTTCATTAATTTAATTCAGCTGTATTTAAGAAAGTAACAGTATTTTTTTTAATTACTTTTATTTTATACTTTATTTATAAAGTATATTAGTATATTTAATTACTTTTATTTATTAAGTAAATACTAACGATTTTAAGTATTTAATAAAAAAGATAATTTTGTCATACTACCTACCCCAATGAGGTGCACATACAGTATCTCAACCCTTAATGACTGAAACCGAAAGTATTCTGACTCAGTCAGTCTCTGGTGAACATTCGTTTCAAGCTTTTCATCACCAGGTGTGGAATCTCCTTCCCCAAAGACAGCCTTTATGTGAATCATAAAACCCACTCTTCAATTATCATCTGCCTCCACTTCTCTAGGGGAGCTGAACTACAGCTACACATTTCTCTTTCCCCCAGCGGAATGAATTCAGTCAGACTTGGAATACAATGCAGATTCAGTTTTGATAAGGCGCAATGCCAATATGCAGTGATTACACCATTCCCCTCATTGAGCTTTCCCACACTTCATGATGAGACTCTTGTTCCAAAGATGTCACCTCAGTTAGCCCAAATCGTTCATCATAAAACCAGTGGTGGCTAAGCAGTTCTGTGAGTCTGGGCTCATCCGTAACACTGCGGTCTTTGAGCTGCAGGATGCTTTAAACACTTCCCATGGCCTGGGCAAGGACACGTACAGCCAACCGTGACTGAAATGTGCACGGACATCGCTCTGGAGGAGCTAGCAGAACGCATCTCTCACCGCTCAGACAGTAAAGGTCATTCTCAGCACGCGGCTGTTCCATTAGCTGACCCGTGAGGTAAAAAACACTGATGGAATCTAAAAGCAGCCGTCAAGACCACACTTGTCTTGCATTATTAGCTTTTAGTCAGCTTATTTAGCAGGCTTATATACGATACTTGTTTATTGTGCATTCGCCCTTTCAGAAGCATCTCACCTGTCTAAGCGAACTGATGTATGTGTCTCAATGGAAGGAGGAGTGCAAAAACTCACTTGTAGAAAGCTTGGTTTTCAACACCGCATTTCCAAAGGTGTTTGCAGGCCTCTGGAGTCGGTGCGAAGTACGTCAGGATGATCTTTTTGTCCTGTGCAATGACACATTATTAAAGGTGCACTGATCCAGCAGTGGTGTTGAAAGGAATTAATAAAGTTTCACAGATTGTGTCATTATTATTACCATATCATATTGTAATTATCTTCGACTTCACCAATGTTGCCATAATTAATGTTCTCACCTCCTTCTGATTTGCATATATATGGAATGTCTTTCCCTCAAACTTCAGTTTGGTCACCTCGTGCCTGTACAGGTGGAAGAATACAAGAATACAGCTATTACAATATATGCAAAATATACATTTTATAACATGTTAATATTATAAGTAGTTGTATTTGTATAATGTGTAACTATTAAATGTCATACTGTATATATGTTTGTGTGTGAATATTATTGTCCATGTAGTCACCTTTCTATCTATCTATCTATCTATCTATCTATCTATCTATCTATCTATCTATCTATCTATCTATCTATCTATCTATCTATCTATCTATCTATCTATCTATCTATCTATCTATCTATCTATCTATCCATCCATCCATCCATCCATCCATCCATCCATCCATCCATCCATCCATCCATCCATCCATCCATCCATCCATCCGTCCGTCATCTGTCTGTCTTTTATCTGTCTATCTACACATACATAAACTACATACAAAATGACATTATACTAAAACATACATAAATATCAATGTATACAATATAGTTAATTATTGCAAATGCATATAATTAATTAAATTTACATTGTATATATATATATATATTTACATGCATAAATACACAAATACATGCACAGTATATAATATAATATAAATGTATAAATTACATAGACAACAATGTTACAGTAAAAAAAACCATAATTATTCTGTATTATTCATGAAGTCTCCATACAAAAGCATGAAATTACACAAATGAAATTAAGTTGACAACGTTTCCAAATTGTATTATATGAGTTCATTTTAATTATTAAAATGAACAAGACACTATAAAACTTCAATATTCTTTTCCTGTTGTATTTCTCACAAACAAACACATAGACATATCAATTCAGAACTTTTCCTTTGCTCTTGCTTTAGTCGTGTACATTCTCTACAGATTGAACCACATAAAACAAAGCCCCGAGTCTCCGAGACTCAGGCCAGGCAGCACAGTGCTTCAGTATTTCATGATTTCTCTTTGTGTGGCCAGACCTCACAGACCCGTTGTGGCGAGATGACTTTAAACATGCCCTCTGGATGGAGATCTGCTGAATGATAATTGGACACCTGTCTGCTCTAACGGTTAAGAAAGAGGCAGATGCTCGGGCCCTTTTGGCTGGGAACGTACACTCTTAGAAGAAAAGGTTCTATATAGAACCTTAAACGGTTCTAAAGCGCCACGTATTTGGAACCCCTAAAATTTTCTATATCAAAATTCAAGATATGGGGGTTAAAATGTATATATTTTTATATCATTTTATGTAGTTAATCAATATACCACGAAGAGTGCCATTTCAGATTTTTTCCTCCAAAAATCAGCATGATTAAAATGTGATATTACATAAGTTTAATAAACAATAATTTAATTACAACTACAAAATATTTGAGAATAATGTAATATATGAATGAAAAATAGCCTATAAAGAACCTTTGTGCCAAACGGGTTCTTTATTGTCATTATAGAACCTTTTTTAGCATAAAATGTCATTTGGAGTTGAGTAAAGAACCCTATGCTACATATATAGAACCCTTTTTTCTAAGAGTGTATAATACAACATAATAAAACCAGCTGTGACTTGTATACGCAGAGCCTGTCGCTAGGCGAGAATGACTCATTATTTTCAGCTTCACGATGCATGCGTGTATGCATGTCTGTGTTTACTCAACCCCGAAGACGTCAATAGAAGTTCAGTAGGGAAAAGAGGCAAGTATTAGTGACTCACCATTTGAGGAAATGGACTCTCTTGTTCCCTTGAAGCACGACAAAACCGAACGGAGTGAAGGCTAGGAAAGCTGGGTTCCCAGACACATCCTGTGATGAACAGCGACAGAGGAGAACCACGTCATCTTCCTTTCTTAACAAGCAGACATTGAGTAGGAAGACTCAATACAGGACCGTACAGCAAGTGATCATAACAACAGAGCCTTCATATTTGTATTGTCAGGCTAACTTTATGTAATGTTTGGCTGTAAAAAGGAAAGTTTTACTGTTGAGATTAAACTGACAGTAGATGTTTCTTAACAGGAGTCAATAAATTCAGTAAAAAAAAAACCTCACTGAAATAACCAAGCATTATAGAGGACACGTTTTAGCCTTTGTTGATATATTCATATATTCATAAACTCAATTTATATACAGCTTCACAATAAATAAATATATACACATTATATATATATATATATATATATATATATATATATATATATATGTGTGTATGTATACATTCTGATTTATTAAACTGGTTTTATATAAAACTACGGAGTATAATACATTGACTATATTAAATCTTTGGCTATAAGTATTCTTGTATTTTATGCTATATTTTAAAAAAATATATTAATATATATTACCATTTTGGGATTTGTAAGATTTTTTTTATGGTTTTGAAAGAAGTCTATTTTGCTCACCACGGCCGCATTTATTTGATAAAAAAAAGAGTAACAAAAGTAAAATTGTGAAATATTACTACAATTTAAATTACCCTTTTTATTTATAAATATTTTAAAAAGCAATTCATTCCTGTGATGCAAAGCTGAACTTTCAGCAACATTACTCCAGTGACACGTGATCCTTCAGAAATCATTCCACAATGCTGATTTGCTGCTCAAGATGCATGGATGTTTTATGCATCTTTGCTAAGATATATATCTATATATAGATATATATAGATATATAGATATAAACACATATATGTTATATATATAAACACATATGTACTGCATATAAGCAAATCACACTGACTAACTTATGGCTTCTAGAGACTTGTGGAACCTGAACTGGAATCTTTCTGTGTTTCATGAACATTCTATCATTATGAAAGGGTCCTTGGTTTGAAAAAGTTTGAGAAATTACAGTACACAAATAGCTTGTGGATGCGTCAGATAGAGCCATCTAACCTTGCACGGATGAGGATCCACGCCGTATGTTTCAAGCATTTGTGCTTTCTGCAGGAACTTTAGCTCCGCAGTCTCTGGAGTTTGACCTCTGCAAAACAACACATTAAAACACCAGATCTGTGTCATTCAGTGGTGCAACAGCACATCAGAGTCACAGATTACAACCAAGGACATGTATTCAAGTGCGCTATTAGTATACATCTTTTAAACTACAAATAAGACAGTATCCTTTCAGTCAACTTTTTATGTACTTCTCAGAAATATACTTGACTACTTACTTATACTTACTATACTTAGTACTTTAAAGCATACTGTTCCCACAGGTATTGCATTAAATCCACATTATTATTGGTTTTGTACAATGTGGAAAGTCATTGCAATGCAAAAAACAAAAGACATCTGTCCAGAAACATAATGTTGATGTGAATATAAATAACCACATCTATTGTGACACTTTACACTTGAACGACATCGATTAGCAGCCACTAAATAGAAAGCAAAACCAAACCGACCAGACAGTTCAAGTATCATCTCTCCAGGAAACCTCTTGCCGATTCATGTTTTATTCAGCACCAGCCATTCAACATTCAAGACCTTAATGCAACAAGACCGCCTGCCTTGTATTTCAATCCAAATCAGAGAAGAAAAGCGACCCTTAACGTCATGAGAAAGCGATTGTTTACAGACATCCGGACTGACTTTCGTTCTGGATCATTCTGAAGATCTAAACAGACATATTCCCTCTACATTCCCAACATAATATAACGCACATAATAAGACTGATGAAGTGTGTCTCGTCATGGAACAGTCACACCACCAGAGGGCAGCAGTAATCATGCTCCTGTTTGATGGATCATCAAGTATGGTGGACCATAATTTCCAAAATATATCAGTCAAAATGCCTTGCCGCCCATATATGAATAGTCAACAGCTTCTAAACACACATTACAATGCATATTTTTATGTAAATTTCACATATGGAATTAAGTAAAATCTACTTCACTAAGTTGATTAAAATGAACACAGAAAGTAAGTAACTTAACTTGGCAGAGTTGTTGGAGTTGGAGATTTTCAACTTAGTTGAAGTTTACTTTTTAAGTACATTTTACTCAAACAATATCACACTGAATTAAACCATGCTTTTAAAGTATATGCTTTACTTAGAACATCCATGTAAATAATACAGTAGAGAGTGTCTTGACAACATATCTACATAATAGAAATGTGATATCCACACGACCAATACTTGGTACACAATACACGGTAATAGTAGCATTTGTTGGATCATTTTTGAGCATTTTGAGTAGAAAATGAACTCCAGACAGCAAGTTACTAAACCTAACAACAAATACAATGATAAAACGGTGTAAATACAGCTGGAAAACAGGGAAAAAATGCAAATGTATTAATTACTCATGCCCCAGTGCATGATGGGTTTAACTTAATTTTATAACATTGATAAAATGAATTGACAAGCTTAAATTGAGTACTATAGAATTATATATTATTTATTCATGCCCCAGTGCATGCTGGGAACACCAGTATCAGAAAGTTGAGTAGGTTTAACTTAATTTTATAACATTGATAAAATTAATTGACAAGCTTAAATTGAGTACTATATAATTATATAGAATTTACCTGAATTAACGGTTTGTCTTTACCACTGAATCATTTTTATCAGTCCAATGACAAAAGATTTTTTTTACATAACAAATACTGTAGTCACCCAATGCCAATGTTATCTGATTGACACTTATAGTGAAGTGTTATTGATTTTGCATTACTATGAAAATCTGTTAGCAGCCACTGTACCCCATCCCCCTCAGCGGTGAAGCTCAGAAACACACAAGAGATAAACGGGGACTCTGATAAGACTTTTCCATAATTCCTAAGCCATAGATAAAGAAAAAAGAGGGGAAAGGTTAAACGTACATTAACTCTGTCTTGTGAATCTCGGCAATCCTTCTTTCCAGTTTCTCTGAGTGCTTAGGGAAGAACTGGAACTTGGAGCTGTAGCCCTCTGGATGCTTTCCCGGGTCGTAGTCTCCAATCTCAGCTGCAAAGTAGTCATAAAATCAATCTTTCATCATGCAACCGTTCATAGTGTCATACCACAGCAGTGGAGCGGACATTAAATCAATCTTTCATCGTGCTACCATGCATTTTCAGTTCACATATGGCCATGCTAGTGTGTTTTCTTAATGAACATGCTCTGAGAGAGCAAGTGTTGGGAGCCATGTTCTTTGCAGGGGTTGCAGGGGTTATAATACTGTTTGCTTCTGCACTTGGTACCAGTGTAAACCGGGTATGGAGAGTGCAACGTTTTTTACGTTTTCATATAAAGTTAATTTCCCTGTGGAGAAAATACTATGAAAAGAGTTTCAGTTATGACTTTTTTTATTATTTGATTTAGTCTAGTTTTATATAGAGTACAATGTGATTTTCAGTGATTGACAGCACATTGCCAGCCGCACGGCCCTGACTGATACCCATAAGCCTCTCTGAGTCCCGACCATTGGGAACAGTGATGGAAAGGTGCATCTTTAATTCAACAGAGTCGTCTAAAACATGGCCCTGATCAACCTGTCAAAGAACATTACTATACATCTCGACCCCGAAGCCTCTAAAGTGACTAAACCTCAAACATCTCTGTAGATAGAGAGATAACAGATAAAAATAACTGATTCTGGTCTTGAAAAATAATGTTGGAAATTCATGATAAAAAAAGGCGTGCCAAATGTTTTTTTTTTTTTTGAAAGATTCAGTATTTTATATTAGAAATTAGTGATTTTTCTGATATTCTGAATGATATCTGCCGATTATGATAGTTTGACTTTCTTTTAAGGAAAGAAAATCTATTATTATAATATTAGAGGTTAAAAGTAACAAAAGAGCTCAAACTATTATATTCAACTGCAATACATTTTCAGATGTTTAAGTCATTTCAACTTAAATTTCTTAAATGAACTCATCTTGATGAGTTACAATTTTTTACACTGTACATCCCAATTAGATACAAATATGTTTTTAATTGTGTAATAATTCAAAATAAATGACGTTGAATTCAGGTTGATTGGGACACTTTTTCCCAGTCATCTCAAAAAAGGCTAAAAAAGTATCCCAATGGACCTGAATTCATAAAAGTACATTATATACACTACCGTTGTACAGTTTGGGGGTTAGTATGAGTTTTTAAACACTTTTAAAGAAGTATCTTATGGTCCTTAAAGTTGCATTTATTTGATCACAAATAGAAACGGTTAAATTGTGAAATCTACATTATTATATATTATTACTGTGAAGGCAAAGCTGACTTTTCAACAAAATGTCAGTGTCATGTTCTAATATGCTGATTTGCTGCTCAAGAAAAAAATTTTATGATCAATGTTTAAAACAGTTGAGTTGCTTTTTTTAAAGGTCTCGGATGAATAGAAAACTCAAAATAAGACTTATTTGAAACGTAAAAATCTTTACTGTCATTTTAGATCAATTTAATCCATCTTTGCTGAATATTACTGTAGTATTATGGAAAAAAGTCCCCAAACTTTAGAATGACATCACACAGGTTGTCTTTAGTATTAAGTTCGCATTTCATTACTTTACCTTGTAAGATGTAAGCTGCCAATAAGGCTGCGTCCGACGTTTTGCAGAGGAGACGACCGTGGTACAGATCTCTTTTGATCTGCAGGAAGACGAGATACCTGGAGAGAGCACATGAAGACAAACGGTGAGAGAAAACACCTCATTTATTCCATTATCCTGAACACATGTGATTAATAAAGGTTAAATCTTACACCATGTATCTGTAATGAGGGCTGATAATGAAGGACACTTTATTTTATATTTAACGCCCTCTTAAAAACATGCTAAATATTTCTCTTTGAGTTGGTTAAAATCAGTTTTGTGTTTCCAGAGCAAGAATTGGTTGGAACATTGAGAAAAGGATTGTTGGTTTGGGAAGATAAGTCCTAAAGCAAACCGCTGTGTCAAAAGCTGTTGAGTTGAGGAAAAGAGAGACTCCAACAGACACAGACGTCTGTCTCTCTGGACCTAGCATCTGTCTCACAACGATATAATGTTACAAACACAGATGCTACTTTATATAATTATGGATTTGGAGCTCATAGAATGGATTTTAATGGAATGGACCAAATTATCCATTTTTCTTTTATGCCAAAAAATCATTAGGATTTGAAGTGAAGATCATGATCCATGAAGATATTTAGTAAATTTCCTACCGTAAATATAAATAAAACATTTATTTTTTGAGTGAATGCAGCACATCGCAAACATAAATGAAGAACTTTAAAGGCGATCTACTGTATAAATCTTAATTTTAAAAAAGTTGACCTACAGTATGTGACTGGTTTTGTGGTTAAGACAAGAGCTTCCAGTAACACTTTAGATTAGCAAACACATATTCATTCACTATTAACTAGTTGCTTATTAGCATGCATATTAATCCCTTATTCTGTATGACCATATTCTATGCCTAAACTTATCCACTACAACAACTACCTTATTTAATAGTTTATTGAGGGAAAACTCCTATTTAATAGTGAATATGTGTTTCCAAATTTAAAGTGTTACCGAGCTTCCTGTGAGGTTTAAAGCACCAATGTCACATTTTCTATTCATAAATCAATCCAGTCCCAATCTGGTACTTGGCTCCTCTCACCTTCAGTGCAACACGTGTCCCGTGAGTAAAGAGCGACATGCTTGTCTTTAACTTCTCAAAGTAGGCCAGCCCAGCTAGAGCTAATAGCTTTTCACATAAGAGGCCATAGGAGCTAAAAATGCAATTATGTTCCCTGAATTCTCTCTAGGTGACAGCAGCAAAATGGCATTTTCTGTAGCCACCAGTCAATTTCTGGCCTACATATCAGCTTCCTTCTTTATCCCTAAACCTGCCATTTACGGAAACACACTCGACGTGTCGGTGTCATTTGGTTCTAGAGAAGGACAGGCCAAATATAGGAGCTAAATGGCAAAGTATTGGGCTCAGATGCTTGTTTTTCCTCAGTGGAATATGCACTTTACCCAAGATATTTTCCAAAAATCTAATAAATAGTGAAAATGGATATGCATCACTAATATAAACATAACAATATTTAATGCTAAGATTATCTAATTATAGGAAGATAAAAATACTATTGTAACAAGTGTCATGTTTTATATGCTTGATTTTTTAATGTGAAGGAAAAGGATGGTAAAAGATGACAATATTAAATATATATAGATATATATATATACAGACAGACGGACGGACGGACGGACGGACGGATAGATAGATATATAGAAGTGACGTATAAGTGATTATAAGTGACGGTAACCGGTTTTTAGGATGCAGCTTAGAGTTACTTGGTTGTCATGAAAATCACGCTAATGACAAGTTTGTGCATATGGAGCAATAATCTTATTTTGTGACCTGAGTGATTATAAACACGGGAAAAACTCTCAGTATGGTTTTACATGATTTGTGTCTCCCACAACTTCACACATCAATCTCTACCTGAAATACACATAAAAATCCATACCACGCTGTGTGTTTGTCTCTTATATGCATACACTGTCAATAAAGCGGCCCTCATAAGGTTGTAAGAAGCACTCATGAGACTCAAGAAGTCTCATAAGATCTTTTTTCAGGTCGAGTGTGTGAATTTCTGGGTGACCTCATTGCAGACTGATCGAGAGGGGATGAAAGCTGGAGGCTAATCATGTATCATTCAAAGGAATCTGTTCAGAGTCACTGACCATACATCTTCTCTCAGCAGTGAGTGAGAAGCAGCTTTGAATCTCGAGAGTAACAGCAAGATGAGACGGCTTTAGGCACTTGCATATGTTTAGGGTGCTTCAAGATCCTTTCTTTTACGATGAGCAATCTGGAGAAGTTACTTGGCAGTGTTCACATACTATAGTGTCTACAAGCACTCAGTTTGTTTCATTTTAAGTAGGTTTTGGTTGCTATAGAATTTTTAGACATTCCATAGTATGTGAACAGTAACTTCTTTGAAGATGTAACGTTTTAATCAGTGCATTCTGGGATTTTACAATAACAGATTGCTGCAGGTTTGACATACTTCTGTAGGCCAAAACGCACAACTGGCATTTTAGCACATCCGACTAAAGTCGTCCTTAAAGCAACACCAAGCAACTTTTCCTCTGCGGTCGCCCTACAGGTTGGAAGAGGAATTGTAATTTAGCCTACTGTCGCACACATACTCGCTGTTTATCCAGCACCGGCTTTGGAATGAATTCATGAAAGTATGATGTATTGTGACATCAGAAATTAAGAAAAAACTAAATAATGACTATTGAAACACTTGACGTAAAGCAAGTCAAATTTGTAGTTTTCTTATATCTCATTAGAACTACAGAAACGCGACCCGATCTGGCAATCTTACATAGCATGGTTATAGCAGATATAGGACTCAAGAGCGAATCCAGAAGTGTCTTTCACCCTGTTACGACTTAATGAACCACTGAAATGATTTTGGAAACGGTAAAAAATCTTATAGTGTAGCTTTAAGTCAATGTTTTTTTATGGGTTTTGTTTAAATGCTTTAAAAAAGTCTATGAAAAACGTCTTAACACAAGCCTGAGAAATGCATTGCTCGCATTTTATTCTACGGCATAATTGGTAATACCCACTTGTGAAAACCATTTATTTGTTTTGACAAAGGCGGTTGTTAACAAATTGCTGGAACTGGCGCAGTGGATAAGGCACATGCCTTTGGTGTGAGAGACCCGGGTTCGAATCCACTGTGAGACACCAATGTGTCCATGAGCAAGACACTTAACCCCTAGTTGCTCCAGAGGCGTGTGACCTCTGACAAATATAGCAATTGTAAGTCGCTTTGGATAAAAGCGTCAGCTAAATGAATAAATGTAAATGTAACTACGGAAGTTGTCAGGGACAATAAGCGTGATGATGCTAACATCCTAAACCAGAGTGATTCTAACATCCTAAAATACATTATCATTGTATTGCTCTATTGCAAACTGGCAATATCAAGCTTAAAGAAGCACACTGTCTCAAAGCACCACCAGCACAGCAAAGTCGAATTGCTTTCTGGTCCTGCCAAACATCTGTTGCCATTTCGTTTGTAGCACTTTAGGCTTAAGGAAATATTTTATGCGAGATGCTGAGCCAGCTCTGTAATCAGGTGCCATTTAATTATGTGACTTAAATTAATGCAAAAAGCAGAATTCATTCATTGAGATAGCTCTTACCTGGTGATCTCCTCCTTTAGAGCAGCAGGATCTGGTGGGTAGAACTTCACCCGCAAACACATGGTGAATGGAGGTTGTGCTAAGTGAAGAGAAAAAAAACCATAAGATTAACATCCACACTGAACAAAGTGTGTTACCTTTATCCAGTAGTTCTCAACAAGGGACATATCTAATATAAAATTTATATTTCAGTGAATAAATGTTTATCAATATAATAAAATAGATACAATAATCTAAATTTTACAAGAATATGCAAGTCCACACCACAACTATAACAATAAGTACACAGAGAAACAGATTTCATCAAGCTGACATACAATAAAACAGTGGAAGCCAATCTGAATTCACCTTGAGCATTTAAAGCGGCAGTATGCGCTTATAATAAACAAAACCCGAATGTGCGATGGCGTGGACGCTAATATAGTTATCGTTACAGCTATCACTCTTGATGTGAACGGGCCTTAAGCGCATTTCATGGCCAGTTAAACGCAAGCAAAGTTCACCACATCATCAAATGACAGCTCCTATTTAAGAACACACCATTTGTAAATGTATAGTATAGGCTACCCATGAATCCCATTAGCATGCTTCATTAGTCACTATAGTGATGGTGTTCATAATTGCTCCTTTATGGAATCTAGCACACTATAAATAAGATCTGACTGGTGATACTTACATTTCATCTGCTTAGAAATTGACTTGGTGAACTCCAGCCAGTGCTAAAATGACAGAAGAGAGAGTTTTAATTCCACACACACACGCACATTTTGTCAGAGCACATGTACACACACATATTACATCTATATTTCATCTAACACATAATTACACAGGAGCAGGTGGTCAGTGTGGGTAGATGTACAGAGATTTTATATCAGTATGAGTGTAAGATTGGGGGAAGGGTAGATATATTAATCATTTCATCTCATTTCTTTCTTCTCCGGAGCGAAACATTAGCACATCTTCGACGTCACGCTGAGATTCTATCACTGCTATTGTGTGCAGCCCTAGATAAGCCAAACAGAGCCATTGGATTTAAGAAAGAAGGTATTTTGGGGTTTTAGTGCCAGTAGGCTAATGTCTAGAAATAGCATCAGGCTATTAGAATTTGATTTCAGATTATAGTCATCTGAAAGCTTTTAGGACAGTATTTCCCATGTCACATTATAGTATTCTGGATTGTCGGCTAACCTGTGGCATGTTTTGTCAACTAGGAATGTTCTGAAGGGAATTTGAAGGGCACTTGGCAGACGCTAACGTCGTTCCATAGTGTCGTCTACTGATAAGCATCAGTTAGATTTCGTCAAAACTAAAGCCACGTCCACACGAAGCCGGTGCGTTCCCTATCCAGTTTTTTCTTTCCTCGTCCTAAAAAAAAAAAAATCCATACACACAGTGTCGTCTCAAGAACTATCTCCGTACACACGAAACCACTGAAACCGACTGAAAACTGTGTAGTATACATGCCAGACCAGTATGGGGCGCTGTAATTCTGCCACAGATATACACTATACACAGAGAAGAAGACTTTGAGCGACGAAGATGGCGTGTGACGCAGCCGACGTGATGTGACATCACACGTGATGTGATGTGATGACATCATCGTTTCACAAAATATACGGATTGGCTGTACACACGAAACCGCAAGGGTGTCATTTTCAGTAGAGCCTGACCGATATTAAACATTTTCCAAAATATTGGTATCGGCAGTTATAATGGCCGATAAATTAATATTTAAAAAATAAAATAAAAATGGACGAAACATGCTTCAATCATCTCTCCTTGGCCTGTTATATTGAAAATGTATGTTTTACAATTTGCAGTATGATGTTATCTATAGCTAAATTATGGCTCATCATAGACTAGCTAAACACAAAGCTAGCTAATGCCACTATCATCAGTGGAAGACCGCTAACGTTAACATTAATGAGCTTGGAAACCACAATGAACTTTTTCTGCCTAAATAAAGTAATGATTACTGTATTTATAACTCGCATATCTCTAGTTACAGTCCCTGCATTGTAAAATGTTATACTTGCGAGGAGTGAACATTTAGACATAGAGAAAAAGTATCAAACGTATCTTGTGCAGAAAAGTTAGCTTTTCTTTTACACGTGTGTGAAATCAAACAATATTTAATAAAAAAAAAAATATCGGCCGATATATCGGAATATCGGATTTTAAAACCCAAAAATATTTGTATCGGTATCGGCCTTCAAAATTCTTTATGGGTCGGGCTCTAATTTAAAAATTTATCCACTTTGGGACCCGGTTTCAAAAAATAGCGGTTTCACTCTCCCCCCCAAAAAAACGTCGGATCCGTGTAGATGAAACGCCGCCCAATACTATAAAAAATTTAAACGTATACAGTGAAACGCGTCTTCGTGTGGACGGGCTCTAACATAAGGGCCTGGCCTCACGTGATTTACAATTTTCAAACCTGTCCTTCTAGAAGGTCCATTCCATCAATCATCAGCTCTGTCTCTTTACTCCAGTATAACCCTGAGAGTCAGTCCGACCAGTGCAGGATCAATACAAACACAGCCCACCCAGAACACACATGAATTCATCACTCATTAGGCATCACAACCAATACACTCTAAGTCATTTGAGTATCTTGACAGGTGAAGCTTTATAGTAATAAAAAAGCTGAATGCAGAAATGATGAATTGGTGCTCCGCATTACCGTTGACCTTGGACTGTTCGACACGAGCCACATGGCGGGACACTCACCCGTTGTTTATCCGGATCGACATATCTAATGCCAAAATAGTCCTTCTCCAGCAGGTTTAGATGGTGGCAAATGAGGTCGAACAAATACTGGCCTTTGGCATCCCTCTGAAAGACAAAGACAATAACAAACGATCAATAGAGCAGAAGTTTATTATTTGTCTGGGTATGCATTTTATTTTTGGACCAAAGAAATAGGAGAAAGGACTAAAGTTTAGTGAACCGAAAGCTGAGATGGAAAGCAGGGGATTTTAATTACTAATGGCATTTTTATTCGGACTCCTTTGGAGACATTCTGTATATTCAATATGAATGCAGAGAGTCTTGGAATTTCCATTTCATTTCCATGACCTTTTCATTCATGATAGGATTTTAAACAATAATGCCGGAGACGGGGAGACTGCTGTGCTGGGATTCATTTCTAATGTATGCCAGGTACAAAGCGGAATTGCTTGATATAAGCATTTATTATTATTAATAATGAACAAATGTCTCCAATAAAACCCACAACAAACAGACTGATGTTATGTGATGTGCAGCAAATTCACTCTAAAATATTTAATCGGTTAGATAATACTTTATGTAAGCCAGAGCAAAACTAGAAACGTTTATTCTATTACTTTTTAAATGTATCACTCGTTTCATTGACTTCTCAAAGCCTGGATGTCACAAATGACTGTAGAAACCAACCAACTGTAGTTTACCAACACTACATGGATAACCTACACACACTGTAATGGCACACAAATTCTTCCCTATCAGTCAGTCATGTTCCACGTTACATCGAATGACTGACACATTAGGGTCTTACTTGGGAGCCCAATCACCTTTGAGAGGTAAGAAAATGGGCCAATGGACATTGGCGAGTGAGATTTGCATGGCTAACCTTATATAACCTTGCCGGCAACTCACTCATACAGGTTTATGGAGTTTAGACGTTATAGGGTGTTACATGGTCCTTCAGGAAATGAGGATTATGACAGTACACTGTAAAAAAACATTGTTGTTTTATCTTAAAAAAATAAGTAACCTGGTTGCCTTAAAATTTTAAGTTCATTGAAATGGAAAAACTGAGTTAAAACAATAAAGGAGATTAATTGAATCACTAGAAACTCAAAATATTATGTTATCTTAACTACATCATCTAAGTTGATTTGACAAAAGAAAAAATGTTGTGATTACAAATCACGAAAAAAAACTAACAAGACATTTTTCTAATAGTCTCGGACATTTAGACCCCACTATATCAGTTCAGAACTATATAAGCTCATTATCTCAAACGGTTCCTCATCAGTTCGATAGTTCTTCATAACTAGAGAAAAATGAGTTGGGAGAAGAAATGAAATTCCATAAACCTGAAGTCACTTTTTCTCTCTCCACCCACCTCTAATATCACTCATTTGCATTCAGAATCTATTTTCCCCTCAAACAAACAACACAGTCTTTCGCTTTTGCAATATTTTTTATCTGTAATCATATGCAATCAGAGATTGAAGTGGAAAGCAAGAGAATTCACCCCCAGTAGCAAGTCTTCAGGCATGAGTGATTTGTTCTAGATTAAGATTTACCGTAAGATCTTGGCAAGCCATACGCCGCCCATAGACAAATAATTCTGTTATGCTGAGCTTGGGTCACAGTACAGTAGGTGTATTATGTAGCATTTCTTTGAGATCTGATCTCGTGTTGCTTTTTTAACTGAACAGTTCCCTCTATGAATCATTACATTAACAATCAATATTAGCAATCATCACTTCCTGGAAAATTGGCACGAAATATGTCTAATAAAAATGTAGGCCTACGTTGCCACAATCAAGAAAATGTGGCTTTTTTATCCTGATTAATAAACGACCTGTGCCTTAGAACGCGCAGACGAAACGCAATAAATGCTGTTATGTTATCTTGCGTTCAGATGCTGGTCTTTGTGAACGCAATCATGTGAGACATTCTCAATGACATATCTAATGACTTTGGCTCAGGCATTTCAGAATAACTAAAACAACATTCGAGATGAAACTGATGCGCTGGTTAATCCAGTTATCTAATCACATCCTCTGTTGAGGCAAAGTCGTGAGTTTTTTTGTTGAGCATCGAGGGATTTATTCAGCAAATGTGTGCCGCATAGTTTATGTGTATGTCTTCTTATCCCATAAAAAATTATCCGACTTAATTGGAGTGTGCATCCAGCATTTTTTTTTTATGTGATACCCAAAATTTGCATTAAAACAGCTGGATGTAAACATGGCTAGTGACAGAAAGAACTGAGGTGAACGGTCACTCCGCAAGCAGAATGTGTTCATCACAAAACCTCTGGAAAGCCTTTAATGATGCTCACATAATGAGATCAGCTAACAGACAAGCAGCCAAATTCAGCTTTGTGTTGAGTATGAAAAAGAAAAACTATAAAGGTCAAACACAAAATATAGCATTTTCATCAGCTTTCAAAGCCATTTCTAGTTCATTGGAGCAGTTTCTGACATAATAACACAATTTGAATTTACTGACGTTATTTATGTGTAGCTCAAGGAAAAAAAGCAATGAGAAGTGCAAATGAGACTCATGCTGGTTTGTTTACTCTTGGAAATATCTTTTAGAGTTTTATAAGGAGCAACAGACATGGGAAGAGTCATTCAGTAGCGATGCCTGAGTGGAGTGACCATCTGGCTGTGTGACCCCAAGCACTTAAGAGTGTCTTTCATATACACACACACACGCACACACATTTACAGAATATACACTCAATTAAGAGCCTGATGCCATATTCTACATCTCAAATACACATTCCATTTCTCATTGCAAGTTCTCTGTGAAACAATTATAAAAATATTTCAGTTAAAAACTTTTATGGTTCTATTTTGGGATAAACGAGCAGATGGAGGGCAGTGGAGCATGAGCGCATGCGTCTGCCTGATGCCAAATAGAACATTCTGTGGGTGTCTAGAGACGGCTGGATAGCTGTATAACATGCAGCCTTCACACAGGACGGCTGGAACCCAATAGGACTGCCAAAGGGGACAAAAAAAGACGAAGAGGTGCACCTTTTTGAGAACAGGTCGGAACACCTCCGCATAGATGCAGAGAGAGTCGAGATGGACTAATCTAAGTGAGCAGATAAGGCGAATCAATAATCATTATTATTATTATGATTATAAAATAATATTATTATGGCTGGCAAATGATTAATCATGATTAATTGCATCCAAAATAAAAGTTTGTGTTTACATAATATATGTGGGTGCACTGTGTATAATTATTTTATATATATAAATACACACACATGCTTGTATATATTTAAGAAAAAAATATTATTTATATATAAAATATTTATATATAGCTAATATAAATTATATATAAATCTATATACAGTATATACATGAAAATATTTCTTAAATAAATACAAAAAATAATTATACACAGTGCACCCACATATATTATGTAAACACAAACTTTTATTTTGGAAGCGATTAATCACAATGAATCGTTTGACAGCCCTAAATATTATTAATAATATTATTATTATACGTGAAAGTTGAATAAAAAATAAATTAACATAAAAATGAAAATAAATGAATAATTATATTATTATTATAAATTAAATTCAATTAAAAAAAAAAACTAAAAATGAAAATAAATCAAAATAAAATAAATTATCCATGCTTCTTAAGAGATGTTACTTAGATCACCTGTATATACCAGGTCAGCAAATTAAAATCTTGTTATATTTATATATTATGCCTAGTTTCTAAGAAGATGTGCAATATATATATATATATATATATATATATACAACTAATATATTATATATACCACCTAATTGCTGATTGAAGGCAAATAATCGCAAATATATCTTTATATATATATATAAAGATATATTTGCGATTATTTGCCTTCAATCAGCAATTAGGTGTTGAAGTGGTAAAGGCCTGACAGAAGAACCTGGGGTTGAGTCTTTGGCAAAATGTGGTATTCACATTGACATTCTCAGGGTGAGTTACTTGTCAGCACTCAGACAAAGGCCCAAAGGATTATGGGAGAGCGCGAACCCCTGTCACTTCTAAGCAGGTTCCCAACTGAAGGCCCATAATCCATTATGGCATGCCTGCTTACTAGACCAAGGCTAAAACAGGCAAACAATCTCAAGCCTGTAATACACATACACACTTCAATCGAACCGAATGCGACTATGATTGAGCATTACTCATCAATTGTTATAGAAGATTTATGTTCTCCTTTTCACTTACACTGCCTCCAGAGTTAGCACTACAGCCACATAAAGAGGCTTTGAATAATTTCACTTCCCCAGTTCACAAGAAACAGTGCAAATGCACACTATTCAAGCCCATCTTTTTATATGGTGGAGAGAGCAGCACACGAAAATCCAGGGAGCCCATTCATCATCTAACTGAGATGGCCGGACAACACACATTGTTCATCAGGGTGAATGTGTAAGCAGCCACTTAGCCAGAGATAACACAAAGGCAAAACCATTTATCTTGCACATGCAGCTCTTGGGTAATGAGGAGACTGTATTGGACGTAGCAGTGCTTTTAGTCAATGAAACATCACACCTTCAACCTTTACAAAGAGCAGAGGAGGGAGGCCGTTTCATATTCATCATCATTGTGGACTGCATCACGATTAAAAGCATTAAATTAAAGCATTTTGATTTTATTTAAAACATCCCCATTCGTCTCAATGGCAGATTCTCGGCACAGCTCTCTGGAAGCATGCCATTTTAAAACTGCTAGATTGCTCATGGTCACTCAGTTTTAGGCAAACAAAATGTGCATTCTTAGCTGTGACCTCCAAGAGAGCCCACAGGGAGAAATATAGTGAAATACTATTACATTTAAAGAGAACTGTTTAAAATGTCATTTATTCCTGGCTGTGATGCACCGTTGAATTTTCAGCATCATTACTCCAGTCTTCAGTGTCACATGATTCTTCAGAAATTATTTTAATATGCTGATCCGCTGCTCAAGAAACGAAACAAAACGAATGCGTTCGTAAAGAATAATATAGTGATAATATAATACTATTATAATATAATAATATTAATTATTAATTAAAAATCTTAAAGGGATAGTTCACTTTGAAATAAATTTTTGATATGTTTTAGCTTACCTCAAGGCCATCCAAGATGTAAGTGTCTTTTTTTCCAGAGTATTTTCAATTTTGATATTTTTAGGTCAAACCATTCTTGTCTGTCAGTCATATAATGGAGGTCTATGGTCACCACCTCAAAGAGCATGCACAGAGAAGTCCAAATTAAACACGATTTAATGACTCTTAATGTAAGTACACATTGATGGCCTAAGACACTAAACGAGCGGTTTGTATGAGAAAATGGACAGTATTTATATCGTTTTTACCTCTTGTAACCACAGCCACGTCCAAGTGATCTGAGGGCGTGGGTGCTTTGGTCTGCGCAAGCGCCGGAAAGCGCCGGAAGTGATATCTCGTACGTCACTCATTGTTTACACAGAGATTTCAGAAGTGTTACCTTTCACTGTGAAGATCTAAACATATTTATATAGGAAATCGCAATGGAAGATAATTTCAATAAATCACTAAATCACGGTTTTCTCACACAAACCGCTCGTTTAGTGTCTTAGGCCATCAATGTGCACTTACATTTACGAGTCATTCAATCATGTTTAATTTCTCTGTGCATGCTCTTTGAGGTGGTGACCATAGACCTCCATTATATGACTGACAGACAAGAACGTTTTGACCTAAAAATATCAAAATTGGAAATACTGTGGAAACAAAGACACCTCCATCTTGGATGCCCTTGAGGTAAGCTAAAACATACCAAAAATTAATTTCAAAGTGAACTATCCCTTAAAGAAGTCTTACTGACGCCAAACTTTTAAACTGTGTTTGTCTATTCTATTATAATATTCTTCCTTCATCACTGTCTCTTCATAAACCTCTTCTCTCTCCCCAGCTTCATCTCCCTGTTTCCTGCAAACAAGCAAACAATCTGTAATTGCAGGATCTGTGTTACTGTGAGAGAGAGGAAATAAATCTTAATGAAGGGGGATAGAGAGATTTGGCTGATTAAACCTGATGTTGTATTTCAGCTCTGCTCAGAATGATGGACTAAAAATTCACATATGCAGAGTGCTCAAAGGTCCCTGCTGTTCCCGTCAACACAACGATGGTTTGATTCCATTAACTCCATCCCACGTGATAAATCCTAGGCTTTCAGTAATAATCTGAAGATGCACTCATCTTTAGAGATTCATTATTGAGCAAATGATACATCTGCATTTCCTTTTGAACCAAACAACTAATGCTAACTTAGGGTGTTTTCACATCTGAAAGTCTGCACCAAGGTCACGTTTTGATACATTTTACACTTTCAGAAAGTTTTGGTTTGGTTTCACACTGCAATTATGCGAGTGAGCGCACTAAAGAACTTTACGTGACATTTGTCATACTTTCTGGAAATTACTTAGATATCATCATCTATACGCAGTAACATCATGTGTAATCCTTCACACAAAAATCAAAAGATCAAATTTGAAAATCAATGGCATTTATGTAGAGCATAACATCACTGTTTTCCCTCTAACTGGTTAGCACCCCGGATGTAATATTTTAGTCTTTTTAGAATAAAACATTGTTTTATAACATGGTGGCATGCTACAAAAGATTGAATGTTTGTGTGTATATGAATCACTGAGAAGAAAAGCTTTTGTGGCTGCAGTCCAGAGGTTTTTGTTTGGACTTTCATTAGTAGATTGGCCACTAGTGATATGCCATATTTCCATCCATCCACCTAATTTTATGGATATAACATAAAAAATAAAAACGCTGGATGGAAATGCCAAAACACGTAAATAGTAAAATTGTGCATTAAACTTATTTTTTTAGATATAGATAAGATATTCTTAAGATATTTTTTTTTATTATTTAATAAGAAGTCATGGGCACGTTGGAACACATTTACTGAATAAATCCCTCGACACCAAACACAAAACTCATGTGACTTTGCCCCAAATAGAAGATGTGATTACACCTTTTGCTGTAAATCTGGCAGCGCAACCCCAAACACAAGACGTTTTCATCATCGATTCAACTTTGATCCACAACAATGTGTTTAACTATGTAACTGTTACAGTAGCCGGCTGGATCTCTTCGGTTAGTCAGTCGAAGCCGCTCGCGTTCTGCCACCCGGAAGTATCGCGGTGTCTATTGTATACAAACTGAAATGCCGTATAGGTTTGCTTTTACAGCGAAGAAAGAAAAAAACACTTAAATCTTGTCAGTTAATCACTTAACAAAAAGTTACACAGCAAGAAAAAGCCATTATTTGTTGATAAATACTGAGTTAAGCAGTCAGTCAGCACATTTATCAGGCAGTTAGCTTAGCATGTATTGATCTCAAGGTCTCCGGGGCACTATAGCTTAGCGTGACAATGGCAAATAAAAGCTAAATACAATCATTCTGCCAGTCCTCGCTGTAATTCAGTTGACCAAGGCTGAAAGTAACGCAGTCGGCCCTGACCCTTTAAGACACGGAGTTAGGACTGAAACCTCAGTCAGTGGATAATTGATATTCACACACAGAAAAAAAGTAAGCATGTGTTTTTGTGTGTACAGTAGCCCAAAAGGTGGATGGACCTTTAAAAATGCATTAGATCATAAAATATCAAGCCAAGTGGCGTATTATATACTGTATATTAAAGAAAGATAGCACAAGCATACTTTTCAAGTAACAATTTCAACGTTCTGCCTCACATCGATGACAGTGCCAGAATTAATAACAGCACAGCTTAACTCACACAGGTTAAGCAGAAGATGAGTAATGTTGTTTCTAATAAACAGACAAGGTAATTGCTTTTAAAACACATAATAAAATGAATAGGGTGAACCTCACTGGAGTGTTCTAATTTAGTAAAAAACTTCAGAACTGAGACCAGAAAACGTCTCTTCAATCTCACAGTGCCAGTAACACAAATCATTGAAAACAATACACAGAAAGCCTCTATAGAGCTGGTGCTGTTCCTGTAACACGCTAATGCAATATGGGCTTCTGAGGAGCGACGAGGCTTTCATTAGAGGGTGAGGCACAGCCACAGGCCCGGTGAGATCTCCATTTGCTGATCTGCAACACTTCAGCTCCTCAAGTGCACTATCCTGTGAGAGACAGCCAGACAGACATCTGCAAACACCCGAGGGTCCACACGGCCCCAAGCACTGCATTATTCTGGGCTAAATCAGACCACAGACCACTTCCTCAGAGCTCCACATCACATTAAACAAGCAATGTAGGGCAGTCTAATCAATCAGTGCAATACATTTCAAACTAGGTCTGTTTTTAAATGTATTTTTATTTTATTATTTGAAATGATGCTGTATGCAGTGTCAGATGCTGATAACTATTACAGACTCATAACACTGCCTCTGTCAATGCAGTTTAGGGGAAAGCACGTTTAAAAAGTAATGAATTACAATATTGCGTTAACACCTAAATAAGTAACTAATTGTGTTACATTTTATGTAATCCGTTACCTTTTCTCACCAGGGTTGGGCTTGCTTGCTTGTTTTTTTGTTGTTTTTTAGCAAATGTAAAGACCCTTTCCCACAACAATGAACACAGGAGAAGAAAGTTAAAGAAAGAAAAAAAAGAAAAGAAGAAGAAGAAAAATAACAGAAGAAGCACAGATGTGATGTGTCATATTTCAGTCATTTTTGTTACGGTTGAATTGGATCATCGAAGTCAGCAGCAAAGACATAAAAAGTGAGATTAAATACATAAACAGGTCTTCGTAATATTCTGAGTTTGCATGTCACTGTTTTTATTCATTTTGAGCACTACCGAATCTATTTTTGTGCAAGTGAGATAAATGTCCTAAACCTAACCCATTTGTTGTGTTAACGTGCATGTTCACATTTAGTTTAGAACTACAATAGCCATTATGTTCACACACAACGCCTCTTCACTGATTTCTCTCAACATGGAGACAGAACAGATGTTGGTCAATGAATGGGAAAACAACATAACGTGCGTTACTTATTTGAAAAAGTAACAACGATATTTTGTAAAAGTAATCCATTACTTGAAAAAAGTAATCTGATTATGTAACTCGCGTTACTTGTAATGCTCTGCTCCCAACACTGGACAGAGGATTCTCTTTTCACAAAATGCTTTGCTCAGTGCTACAACTCCCAAAAGCAGCGGAGAGGATTCCCACTATGTCATGGTGTGAAAGACTAAGCATACGCAAACTGGGCCATCAAAACACAGTGGGGTGGGTGGGAAAGGAAAGAAGGGGAAAGTGGATGAATTTGCCCTAGAAGAAAACACAGAAAGAGAGATTCTGAGATACAGACATAACAACATAGCCGGACTTAACACATCAAAAAGATCCTATAAACACACACATACATGTTATATGACAAGCTTGATTAACAATTCAACTATGTATATTCGATGTGTGGGGGCTCTAAGCAGCCTTAGATAACCTTGTCACTGTTTCAATGATCCTGACACTGTTTAACCTATATTATGAATTATCAGTTATGACATTAGATGAAATTATAAAGCAGGTAATATCTCCAAAATCTACCAGATATCAAACAACGTTTAATTTCTTAAGGATAATGCATCCCTGAAATTGTATTAATTTTTTCAATTATTGTTATTATTATTTTGATGTATTTTTTTTGCAGTCATTACTCCAGTCTTCAGAGTTTACATCTAAATTTACGCTAAATGTTTATCATTAATCAGAATTTTTTTCAGAAATGAATCAATAATCAATCCTTTCAGATTCAAATAAATACATAATTTTTAAAAGTAGAAAATTCTAAAAAGTTGTTTTAAATTGAAATACCATTTTACTGTATTTTTTGATCAAAGTAATGCCTCTTTTTTGGTGAACACAAAAATCTTCTTTCAAAAGCTCATCCTCAAACTTCATCTTATGTTATGTATTATGTAAATATAAATAGATGGCTTTTTAAACCAATAGCACTAAAATCTCCTGGCTTCTATGACATTTCAGTTTGTTTTTTCCTCTTGAGTCTGGTCAGGCGAGAGAACAGATTTCTTCAAAAGTAGATACTTTGTCTTTATTCACAGATAGATTTCGGTAGACGAGTCCAGTGAAATGGCATTAAGGTCTATGAAAGCTTGCTTTCCATGACTTTGTGAATCATTAATGGACTAGATTGTGGATCCCTGGGGCCTCCATTAAAGCTCTGACACGCAGCATGGTACTATACCTCTTACGCCTGCCTGTGCAGGGAGCCAGTCTCAGGGGCCAAATAGCTCTCTGCATTTTTATGGCTGAATTCACTATTGGTAAGTGATCTCCCCTAGGGCTGGAAAACACAATGGCAAGGGTATAGTTCAGCATCACTGAGGTATTTTACACCCCTTCATCCTGAATAGAGTTGAGGTATCACTTAGATTGTGTCAGTGTCAAGTTCTAGGTTGCTGCTGTCCTGAAGCGATGCTCTGGATATACTGTAGATTCCACTGCCTGTCGCTTACTAGCCTTTCCTGGGTAAAGTTACAATTTTACAACTTTGTTACCATGGTAACATTAAAGTGACAAGAACAACTGCACAGCTTAAATCAAACAAGTTTTAACAGAGGAAAAAATGTAAGGTATTTAAAAAAATTAGCTTTACTTCTGAATTTCTCCAGTGCAATTGTTCCCGGTTACTTCTGTTGCAAGTCCCACATGCACTTTAACCCCCAATTATTGCCTTTTTAAAGAAAACTACACACATGAATAAAGAATTCATTCCCACAACTTAATCATTTTGTTCCCTCGTCCAAAAATTTGCCATTGCTTGGTGTATTTTCGCTGGAAAAATCTAGTAATTTCAATAGGAATGAAGACAATTTCCACACACTATAAATCCTAATGCTAAAATTAATACATTTTAGTAGGGTAAACTTAAATTAAACAAAGTAGTTCATTCAAATGAACTTTTATGAGTATGTAGAATACTTTCTTTTGTGTTCACAAAACTGACCCATTTTAATGTTTCAATGTTTTCAGTTTAACAAACTTGTTTAATTAAATTTAGACAAACTTAAATTGAACTGAAACTGGGCTGGGATTTCTATTTCCCAGCATGCTTTGCCATAAAACTCAAAAGGGTGAGTAAATGCTAAAATGTTGTTATCTAATGCTTTTTGTACAAGATTAATGTTAAGTGTGACATTTAGTAGTGTTTAATGTTTTGCTATGCTAATATAGAAGAGTCGCTGTTATGTTTTTTGGAAGGGTTATCATGGAGCATGAGAGAACAGATTTGTGTTAATTGTTCTATAGTATATTGTCATAATCATTCAGCAATTGCTGTGCTCTGCTAATGTAATCGAAGCATAGTATTAACAATTAGCAAAGTTAGCATGCTAGTTAAACCTTCTACTATTAAAATATTTATGTAGAGATTACATGATCATTTGTAATTATATGAATTAGTTGACACAAATATTTCAAGTTAAGAGTAATTAAACTCATTTTCTTAAAATAAAAATCTGTTTTGCTTACTTAAACTTTGAATTTCTTAATGGAAAATGATGTAACTGATTTCCTCAAATTTGCCATTTTTGTTTTGCAAACATATTTCAAGCTGGTCACACAAATTCAAGGTTCATGCTGGTCACACAAATTTGCTGCATTAACCATCAGAAAGCTGCTTGGGTTGAAATCGTTCTGTGTTAACTGTACTTAATACAAATTCCGCTAACGTGACTGCACTTTAAAATGAGGCAACAAATTAGTACAATGTGATGAGGAGAAGATGTAAACGTCTTAGTGAAACTCCGAGATGGACAGAGATGGATTTGAACTGCATCCAAAGGCCTTGAGGCCATGCAGATTCCTGCAACACTTTAAAAATAAATAAAAAGGTTATCCTTCAGAGTTTAAGGCCACAGAATGAAAACCCAAAGCCACGTCAGCAACAACAGCCTTCAACAACAGGCAGTCAATATCAACCCATAACATCTTTCAAAGAGACAGCACACGACATGTCCAGGTGACACCTCGCATCACTCCCACAGCGACGTACTGAAGGTAATGGGCAATTCCTCTCGGTTCCCTCCCACTGACCCGACTACTCATTACCATAAAGAAAGCACAAGTGCTGAGTGGGAGTGACTTCAGTGAGTGTTTCAGAGAAATCGCACTCCTGCCCACTCACTTCAGAAACGCTGCTGCCGGCACCATAGATGGACACGGAGCTCACTGCACTTTTCCACTGCTAGCATAACCAGTAACCCTACCGCACACTGGAGACGTCACACAAGGCCTTTTTAGATATTTATAGGGACACCTAAATCTATCACGGTTATTCTCATATCAAACCTCAGCCCGTATACTGCATGTCAGCCAGGGTTTAAAAAATTATGTTTTTATAGGCTATATACAAATTGCAATACTAAATATGCAAGTATTAAAACACTTTTATCAAGGCAATTTGCATTAATCGAACTCAATACGTTCTCTTTTGGCCTTTCCATAGGCTATACTATAGTATTTTGCTCAAGAGTAGGGGTGGATAAGACATGCCTTTGGTGTGAGAGACCCGAGTTCGAATCCACTGTGAGACACCAATGTGTCCCTGAGTAAGACTCTTAACCCCTAGTTGCTCCAGAGGCGTGCGACCTCTGACATATATATAGGAATTGTAAGTCGCTTTGGATAAAAGCATCAGCTAAATGAATAAATGTAAATGTAAGAGTGCCAGGTAATTGAGGATGTTTCAGTGGGTGTTGTAAAGCTTTGGGAAGGTTATAATGCGTGGGAAGCAGAGCTCCTCATTGTGCATTTGTAAGGATAAGAAGGGTAGATGGATAGTAGATATACCATCCATTTCCTTCATTTCCTTAAGGGATGAGTCAACTGTTGAAGTGAGTTAACTATGATAATTGTGTTCTAGGTTTTTTTCATGCCCAGGACTTCCAAAGACACTGTTAAGTGAATAAAATAAAATAAAATAAAATAAAAAATTAAATTTAAATAAAAAAAATAAAATAAAATAATTCAATTCTATTCAATTAAACATAAATATTAGTTAAAAACTTAAATAAAAAAAACGCAGTTAAGTTTGATCAAAGATCTGGTCTGATATTCTCTACAATGGTGTTTCCCAAATGCGGATTCATGGGGGAAGCTAATAAATATATAAAATCGAATGTAATCTAATAATTTCCATTAAAAAAAATTTGTAAACTTTATAAAAACTAAAGTTTGTCTCAGGAACATTTGGATCTCTTTAAAAACTGATATAAACAAATCCATAGTGGTCAGAATGCAGAAATGCCACTTTTAGTATGAAAATGAAATAAAATAGGTTAAATTTGAAGTACAAAAGTTAAAAGTGTGTCTGCTACGTCACTGGGTTTATTGTAGGGCTGTCAAACGATTAATCGCATCCAAAATAAAAGTTTGTGCACTGTGTATAATTATTTTGTATATATAAATACACACACATGCATGTATATTTAAGAAAAAAATATCATTTATATATAAAATATTTATATTTATATATAATATAAATTATATATAAATCTATATGAAGAGTTCAGATGCAAAAGCCTCTAAATGCCATTTGAAATTTTCTTCTAAAATGACCATTTTTATCAAGCTTGTATATTTAAGTCCAGTAATTTCACTTAAATGACAATTAATAGGTAATCTTCATTGGCATTTAAGTAAAATTACTGAACTTAAATATACAAGCTTGATAAAAATGATCATTTTAGAAGAAAATTTCAAATGGCATTTAGAGGCTTTTGCATCTGAACTCTTCATATACAGTATATGAAAATATTTCTTAAATATATATAAGCATTTGTCTATTTATATATATAAAAGAATTTATATATATAAAAAAATTATACACAGTGCACCCACATATATTATGTAAACACAAACTTTTATTTTGGATGCAATTAATCGCGATTAATCGTTTGACAGCCCTAGTTTATTGCATATTACGGTTGTACTTCTTCGTGAGTGTGTAAATGATTTCAACATTGATGCTGCATTCATGCATTTCCTCGATCTACATTTGTGTCTTTCTTTGTTACATAAGGCAAATGAATGAAAATGAAGGGTTTGTGGAATATCGATATTCTGAACATCTTGGCTGGCTCAGGCATGGCAGGAACAAGGGTATTAAAATAGCCATGGCTGCTCAAATGCTCTTAATTATGCAGAAGGAAGAGCGGGCCTCCTGCTTGGGCCACAGCGGGCAACAGAGACTGGTGACACGACTTCTCATCCATCACATAGCGACAGCTCCCATTAGGACTGCCCACGCTCACTGCACTGATCTAACGCACACACTCAACACACAAAACCCAACAGTCAGACTTTTTCACCAAAACAAGCTTCTTCCGTCATCCTGGAAACTTGCGAATGGACTCTAAAAATTTTCACCACTCGGAAATAAAAGCGAGAAACAGCTGCAACCTTACAGAGGACGGCTACATAATAACTGACAGAGAGATTTTTCTGCTTGCTTTCTTCTTTAGAAAACAATGTGCCTTTGTACACCCATTTTTCCACATTTGTAAATAGTCAAGACTGCATTTACTCAATGGAGACTTACTCAAGGCACGAGGCCGGTGGTGCGATTGCTAATGAGCATCTCTCAAGGAAGAGTGGAAGCATAAAGGGGCAAAACTGTACAGACAAATTGCAACTTTTGGTATCTCAAGTCCATCACGCTTAGCAGAAGCTGTTCGTCAGGCGCCACCGTCGTAACTTCTGTGACATATTATACGCAAGCGCTTGAGCTGGACCATCGCTTGCGCTGGGCCTCGATTCAGGGCAGTTTCATTTTGGAGGAGGAGGCCACATGTTAAGACTGTGTTAAGTAACTCTGGATGACAGGGGAGAGTCAGGGTTCCCTGAGAACACAATTCAGGAAGAACCCAAGGGCATGTCCATCAGAGAAAACCAAACTCTAGCTGATGGCTTCATCGACCAGCCTTACTTATCAGTGCAGCAATGCAGTCTTCCTCTCTTCCAGATCTTGCATGCTTTCATATAGGCTATAAATCATTTTGAAGTTTGATCAGAGATGTCTGAAATTCATAGTGATCAGAATGCAGAAATCCCACTTTAATCTTGAAGAATCTGTTGTCAAGCAGGTATGAAGAGAAAAATATGCTGGCAAGCACTATAAATGTTTAATGCCATGTTTCGGCCAAACCTCATCAGTGGTGTAGAAAGCAAGCGGTATTGACTCTTTAAGCATCACCACATTTTTTCAAAGCTTGATATAAAATCCCAAGCATTAAAAATCAGTGGATTTCGTACCATGACGTTATCATGGTACGAGCATTGAGCATTAGTTCAACGTCAAGCTGATAAAAGTAGCCTATAGCCTCGAGCGTAAAAATTGGTTGCAATGTGAAACATCACCAATAGAGGCCGCTAAAATACACATACTGTAGCATCTTTAAATTAGACAGAAAAAAGTCAAAGACCCTAAAGTCGACGTGAATTTTGTCATCTTTTCCTTTTTGTGACGTATATCCGAGTGAAACGGCTTCTGAAATTAGAAAAAAAATGTAGGACAGGGCTTGATTTCGTCCTTCAGGAATTGACTGAATCGGTGGAGGTTGGGCGCATTCTCTGAGAGGCAGTTCACCGATAGCCACACCCTCATCGTATCTGGCCGCACCCTTTTGCATTACACGTGACCGAAAGAGAAGAGAGGTCGTTTCGATGGGGGAGGGAAGGGTAAAGTATTTGATTAAAGATTATAAAGGTACATGATTTTTTTAAAAAAATGAAGCGCACCGATAAATCATTTATAATAAACACTGCAATATTATTAATAAATAGAAGATTTGTCAAATTTGATTTCATGCCGACTTTAAGATAAAAAAAAATGCACTTCTGAGAGATGACATTTGACATACAATATTAGGTGATTTTGCTTGAAAATTGAAAGGGAAACCATTAGCACACTATTTTCTCTTTGTGGGAAGAGATAATATAATCTCTCTGTCTTTGCTGTGTTTCTCTTTTTGGATACAATTGCTCTGGTTTTTTTTAAAGAGATGCTGCCTTTCACCATGTGTTACATTTGTAGAGTTTTTTTAGAAGGTCAGTTTTAACAGAACGAATCAGGGCTTGGTTACTGCAATGTGAAAGAAGCCAATAACCATCCACAGCATGCAGCAAAAGCGAGCAGAAAGCACATGAAAGAGGACAGAGGGGGACAGTGAAACAGAAAAGACTGGGTGTGACAGGACAAGCATGCACCCTTGACAAGGAGGTTATCACGTTATCCGCTCCTTATGAGTGGCAATTATGCAAATATGAGCTGGAATGGAACCAGGACAATTAGGCACAGTGGGTGTCTGTGCATATATTACAAATAAAAGGCCACAGTTAAAGGGCCAGAGAAGAGGCTCTCTTTCCAGTGAGTGGGCAGCAGCTGAACTGGGGTGGGGTGAAAATTATTCAGACACCTTAAACATTTCTCACATTATCATAGTTTATTCGCTATAGTTTAGAATATGGTAATAAAATATGACAACAACTCAGAGTTATCAAATTAGTTGATATTTCACTGGTTTTTGGCCATCCTTCTTCTGTACGAAGAATTCTTGGGTATAATATGTCACCGAAAAAAAAATAAATATATATATATATATATATTAAATCTTGTGTCTAAATAATTTTTGGTTTGACTGTAAAAAATAATTCTTTGAGATATATATATATTAACACATTCTTTCAAGTGGTTGTGCAAGAGATAGAATTCAGTCATATAATCATCTAATATTACAACAAATGTTTGGCCCTGAGGGCGATTTAGTCATCAATGAGGAGTCTGGCAGTGTGAGCTCACACTGATGCATCTGCAGTAAGACGACACCCCACATTACACATTATCAATATGCAAAGCTTCAGCGTGCTCTATTGTGTGGCATGCATTCTGTTCTGATGCATTTGCTACACTTTTCTTTGACCAAAACTGCACTTACAATGCTGTTGCGTAGCAAAGACCCAAACAAATGCCTCGCAGAGTGAGCGGGACAAAGACACACATTCCCCTCACAGACAACAGCTGCCTATGGAAACTGTCTGACTCTTTCCGTACACACAGCATCATGCTCTGCTCCAAGCACTGCAACAACGGCCAGCTGGACTGTGCTAATGAGTTTCAAAGGAACCAATCATCATTATCAGTGTAAGGCCGGGTACACACACTGCATCATTTTTAGTCCCGATTTTCACTCGCCAACATTTTTGTGGAAATCCCCGGCAAATGTCCGAAATCAGAGGCAAATAGTGTGTATTTAGATTTTCCATAAAGTCTTTTCGGTCTACCTATTTTGTCAGACAGCCTGTGTGAACCAAAATGACAATAACATATCTCAAGTGTCCTGAATCTATATTTGAGGCTTATTTGACCATTTTTTCAGTGATACGATCTTTATCAATAGCACTTGACCATGAAAACCAGGTGAACTTGCACCAGAGACACATGACCAGTTTAGATGTAGCTTATATAAATAACATGAAATGTAACGGATATTTTTCCCATTCTGTTATTTTCACAGGTAAATGTAATTACATATCTATCACTATTAAACCATTGTAAATGCTATAAGAGACCTCACTGACATCCAATGCAACTTAAAGGGTACATATCATGCTTTTAAATTATTCCTTTTTACATATACATCAAACATTTGTGGTCTATATAAAGTGAAACTGCAATGCTTGGGTTTGAATTCCTCATTATTATAGCTCCACAGGCCCCTTTTCTACCCCTTTTCTGATGTGCGTCTGTGAGCAACTCGTTTTGGAGCGGCCTCTTTAAATAAAAAGGAGATGTGTCATAACCCGCCCGCTCTCCAAGTCGCTGAGTTCACACTCGGTTCAACTCCAACCCGTTCGGCCATTTTTGTAGTTTGATTAGAGAAATACGATTATATACTATGGCGTCAAATAACATTTTTATTCACACTTTAACAAAATGTCAACAACGGAACATGTTCGAGCCAGAGCGAGTGAGTTGAAAAAGATGATGACGAACCGGCAGAACGTCTTCATATGATTGTATTGCAATATGGTATGTATGTTAACTGTATTGTGTTATAAGTGAAATTCGATTATTTCACTTGTTAAAGCACACTAACAAGATAAATGACTACGGTCTAATCTTACCACTGAAAATCTGTAATGATAATATGATACTTTTAGAGAAGCATCAGAAAACACAGCAGCTAAATGACCATTGATGAAACTCAATAATACTGCAGATGTGTAACGTTACTTCAAAAAAAAAAAAAAACAAAGAAAGACAAAGGTACTGCTAAACCATGACCACCATGTGTTTTAAGAGAGTAAAGTACTTTTTACGATATTTACAGCTTATCGAAATGCTCTGTTTGTCGTCTCCAAAGATAGAAGGAATTTACCCCTCATTCAGACAAAGTCGATCGGCAAACCCTTCTTTAGACTGGCGGAGGCTGTTGAAATGGGAATCCTTGAAGTGCTTCGGGTCACTACATCCAACAACAGAACATTTTGACTTGCCCTCTCGTAACTTCTGCATCATTGAGCTTGGACTACAAAATCGGAGCGAGAAATAATAATGCTGGATTGCTCGAAGTGTCAGTTCTGCTGCAAATACTGTGACGTAATTGTTCAAAATACATCATAGAGAACAGAAAAATCTGAACAGGTTGCAAAATGTGACCAAAACAGAATATAAAGATGTAAACGAAGCACCTGAAGAGAATAATTTCAACCTTATAAACACTCCAAATATACAACAAAATGCATTTAAGGGATAAAAAAGTGGATTTAGCATGATACGGCCCCTTTAACATGTATAACAAAACTGTATTTTCTTCATTACACGCAAAGGGCAGCAATGGTTATGCAGCATGACAAGACAGAACATTAGAGCAGTGTGCTTGAATCTTGACGGGAGGGCTTTTTTTAATAAACCCAGTTGCTTCATTAGCCACAACTAATTTAAGAAAGCATTTAGAATAGACTGGCCTTAGGCGAAGGACAATTCCCTCACGCACCACACAATTGATAGGGTTATTTTTATTTATTTATTTAAGGTGTTCATGCATTTAACGAACGACTAAAAGTATTCTATGATTAGAACGACTTCATGTGAGATAAGAACAGTATTACCAGTATATAAAGGAGTCACTGATACGTAACAGACAAATTACAGCGCACAACAAAGAATAGCCATTTTCCATGAATACATAAAACAAATATTTCACTCAAAACAGCCCACACACGAGACGCACAGCATGCGCACCGCTCACTTGACTGCCAGTGGTGTTAAGAGCGAGCCGGCTTGACAAGCACTGAAAGACAAACCTTCAAGGCTTTGAATCAAACTGACTGCGCTCAACACTGCAAGCAAATGAGCACTGCATAAAAACAGCTTGCCAGGCTGTCACTGACTGAGTATGACAAGTGACATTATTTTCCCCAAAAATCTGATTGCATGCAGTAATGCTAGGTTGTGCATTTCATTGATTTGGTTGGATAACTGCTGAAATTAACTAACTGGAAATCTGATAATTTGGTGTATATATACACACACAACAATTGCAGACAGCAGATGACCTACACACTGGGAAAGATTTGAGGTGTAGGAATGGCTCAGATCATGATGTAGGTATTTTTGCACAGAAATTGGTTTCTTTTTGCCAGCAGCTCTCACAATGCCAGCTTTTATAATCTATTAACCATTGTCTGCTCCTTCCCACAATGCTTTGCCCGGAGATAGGGAGAGAAGTTATTACAGCGCCAGTGGCAGAATAATCACAATTTTATTCCAAGACTCCTGTGTCATGTTCACGTAGAAAAAAACCCCAAAAACATATTGAACAAAACCTGGGAATTTTTAATTGCATGCCCAGTTCTTCTGTTTAGTTTGCCGTCATAAAGTTACACTACACTTTAATAAGATTAAAACTGTAATTTAATAACAATACTAAATTTAATCATTGTCAGAGTGTGGTTGCAAACAATGGAAATAAAATACAGGATTTAGTCAATTCAGGCAGTTAGTTCAATGCATTCTCATCCCAAGGCGTCATATACGACACATAGACATCCAACGCACAAGGCACCCTTTAGCGTCACTATAACACACTTCGGTTATGGTAGGTTTAGGTCTGGGGTAGGGTTAGGGTTAGACCACTAGGAGGCGCCTTCTCCCAAGTGTATCGAGGGGCGAGTTGAAACTCATTATAATATGCAAAACTGTTATCCACTCATAGCAGTGGGCGTTTACTTCCAAGTCTTCAATGAGAGACGCCCATAAAAACCAAGCGTTTTTCAGGTAGGCTCAAAACTTGGGTACAAAATAGCCTATTACTTATTCATTTTGATGTTTTTGAATACAAAAACCAAGCGAGCGTCATAAGTTGACCTCAGACAACAATATAATACAATTTAAAAAGCCAGTTCATGACCCTTTTAACATTACTAATCTTTATGAACAACAGCAGAACTGATATCTTTCTGACATTATTTTAAATACATTGCTTGTTACATGTACGTTCAACATTTCAGCTGTAAATAAATTACAAATTTTAGCTAGATTATCTTCATTACCTGCCTAGTGAGAAATGTTTATGCTGAAATATAATTAAATAATGGATCTATTGCTTGTCATTATATGTAGTTGGCTCATATGATTTCTTTGGTTCAGATCTTACGTTAAGGGAACATAGTGAGCATCGATGCTTCCTGGTTTTCACAGTGCATTGTGGTATTTTTTTAGGGAGCGAACGTTTCAGTGCACTGGTAGGATTTTGCAATTGATATAGCCCTTACAAAGGCCGACCCCCGATCAGTGCCCTGATTACTGAACTAGGGTGCTGATTGAGACACACCCCATGGAAACAAACACAGGAAACTGAACTAAGACATGTGACAAACCCACCCAATCGTTGGTAAATCTCTGTGATAAATCTCTCTGAATTACTGTATTATTTTTTAAATATATATATATATATATATATATATATATATATATTGTTGTTGTGATGCCTAAATTCACTTTCTATAATCTTAAACAATTGATTTTGAAAATATGAAGCTTTTCACATTACTAATGGTGTAATTTAATCCACGTGTCAAAATACTCCACATAATTTCATCCCGTTTTATGCCCTTACCAAAACGTTTCCCTGTCATAACTGTGCCCTATTTGAAATGAACCAGGGAAACCTGACAGATTTAAACCTCATGGATTACTGAAATGAAGAGAGAGAGAGAGAGAGAGAGAGAGAGAAACAGCAAGAGAGGAGAGACACAGCAGTTTGTGTGGTCCAGCTAGTGGAGCTTGGCTTACGGCCCAGGCAGAGCCGCACATGCCATCCACCGCTGTTTATCCTGCGCTGCTCTCATGTCTAAACTCCTCCAGCGCAGAGCTTATCTAGAAAAAAGCCAACCATCCTGACAGAATGTCCTCTCATTAAAAGGATTTGCCCATCAGGCCTTAAGAGGATGTCATAGCAACGCTCATTTCACCTATCCTCCAGTCAAAGGCGAAGACAGAGGTGACGATCGTGATGGCTGTGTAAGGTGTCAGGTTAAAGAGGTGTTAGAATATCTTTAAGGGGCATAATGAAAGCAGGTGACTCCTCTGAAACACAAACACACACACACACACACACACACACACAATGCTTCACCAGTGATTATACCCAGACTGTATTAATTCAACTAAAATCAAGGTCCCCACACCTTTAGACCCTCAGACTACCCATTTGTGTTTTGAACATGAACAAAAAGTTTCCATTTCCATTACTTTTCCATATCTTTTAAGATTTTTATTACTTTCTATTCGAAATCACAATTGAACATCCCCAGACTTTTTACCGGTGTGGCAATCCTGTGAAATAGTCCAATATACAAAAGGGACTAAAATCTCATTGATGGATATACAGCTGAGGTTGTAAACAATGATTTATTGTTATGACTAAAAAAATGAAAGTGAAAAGTCCAGGCTAAATTGGGTGAATTGGGTGAGGAAAGGGAAGTCAATGCGAGGGCACAAACACAATTTGTGTGAAGTTAATCTAGCCAAGCATTTGATTAGTGGGCTGACTCCAACTCGCAGGGCCAGAGAGGCATCCGTGTAAAGGGTACTCTAGCTGAGTCTGTCAACACACAACCACACAACAAACCTCCCAATCTAATTAGATCTCACACTTTGAGGCAGCCGTAGTGTCCCGTCAGAGGAGAAATAAACTTAAAGGGATACTCCACTTTTTTTGGAAATAGGCTCATTTTACCACTCCCCCAGAGTTAAACAGTTGGGTTTTACCGTTTCCGAATGTATTCAGCCAATTTTCTGATAATTAGAAGAATATCAGTAACCAGACAGTGACTTAGTCAATGAGACCAGAAACTGTCTGGTAGTCACTCCTTTTTTTAATCCTCAAAAAGCCTAAATACTCTTAATAATCAAGCCATTTGGATTTTCTGAGCAATATGATGTCATATTGCTCATGCTCCGCCCACGATTGCTGACGGACAGTCCCGTTTTAGCATATTTCCGCCCTCAGCCAGTTCTATTCTGTCAGCCAAGTCAGCACTTTACGTGTCTTGTGTCAAAACCCCCACGAAAGAGAGCTGTGTCGACTCATTATCATTTAAAGAGACATGCACAGAAATACACATGCACATAAAAAGGGAGTTGTTTTACACAACCATTGAGGACTTTTAACCAAAGTATGTTACAAACTTTACATGAAGACCCTAAAGAACTAGTGGAAAATGGGAATCTGATGACCCCTTTAAGAATTCACATTTGATTTTCATGGTTGTGGGTCTCTAATAAAGAAGGTCACTGAGAAATAATCGTATTTGTCACATACAAAGCGATTTGGCTCAGCGACACAAAAGGGTGTTTCTCCGGCTTCATTCCCCCCACCCCTTTCTTCTAATGTCCTCTATAACAGTGTCCCCTAAATGATAACTACCAAGGGATGTTGTATAGAGTCATTAAATCATAAGAGACAGGATGGCCCGGTGAAAACGCAACACGATTTGTCATCTGCTTCATAACATTAGGCCTTCCCGAATCACCAGTCTGGTCAGCTTAACATACAATGTGACTGCTGCAGATAACAGCCAAAGAGCAACCAAAAAGTATATTCACAGGCCTGCATGAGTAATAGTTATACAACAAACATGATAAAACTACATATAAATACATTGCTTATATAGGTTGCTTCTTAAAGGGATAGTTCACCCAAAAAAGACTTTCTTTCACCTTCGAAACACAAATGAAGATGTTCAATGAGATTTCTGTCCATCCATTGAAAGTCAGAATACAATAAATAAATTTGAATCGAGCAATTTAAGTCTTTTGAAGAGACACGATTGCTCTATATGATGAACAGATTATGCTTTTATTTTATGTTATAAATATTGTTCAGCAAACAAACATAGAGCGCATATGGTAAACGAAAGCTCAACCGTACTTCCTTGACTTATGAGAAGAAATCTCATTGGTTCTTACGTGAGCTCAGATGTGCTGGTGTAACATAAGAATGAACCTGATTGGTTCTCGCACATCAAACAAGCATGCTTGAGCTCACATTTCTCAAATTGCATCAAAAAGTTCTTCATTTGTGTTCCAAAAACATATGAAAGTCTTATGGGCACGACATGGTCAGTAATTATTGACAGAATTTTAATTTTTGGGTTCAACTAACCTTTTAAAGCTGAAGTGTCCACATTCCAAGTTAAAACACTTTCTCTCTTAGTCTTATCCCAACATAGTGATTGGTTCCTATGAGGAGTCTAAACGCTGCAGCTCTGTAAGAAAACATTGGGTCTCATTCACTAATAATTGCCTGGATTATTCATATTTAAATGCACAGGAGATATGCACTTCTCACAAAAATCTACCACCTAATTCACAACACACATGAACTTGTGCTTACCTCATTTTAATGTTAATGAATTTGGAGTATTCTGCCCGAGGTTAGTCACTCATTTGCATAAAACATGCCAAAACAATTTCCATAAGGCTCTATGCTCAATCCTTCCTTTACAACCTTTTGACACTCAGCAAACATATGGCGCTCTATAAAGATGTGTTCTTGTCTGAGAGCATAAACATCCTACGATTTTTCATTCATTTCATTTATTCACTTATTTTTTGTACTTAATTTATCTATGAATCATCATTTGTTTGTTTATTCATATGCATATTTCATATAAATTCATGCCCAATTTTTTTAAAAAAATCATGATTTGTTACCATAATGTTTTTTCTTCTGTCAAATCAACTTAATATTTTGAGTTTCTGATTATTAAATCAATATCCTTCATTGTATTAATGAAATTTTTCAATTTCAATCAACTTAAAGTTTTAAGGCAACCAGGTTACCTCATTTTTTAAGTTAAACCAACAATATTTTTTAAGTTTATGTATGATTAGTGAAGGAGACCCATTGTCCTAAAATAGCAACACTGGCTTAACCAGTAGTATTAGTTTGGGAAACATGACTGTTTGTCCAGTGACAAACTGGGTGAATGTTCAGGAAATCTGTTTAAAAACCGCTTTGTGTCGGTAGGAACGCAGAAATTACACACGTCAGCTTAAACCACCAGCTATGAGAACTTTATTCTGCATTTGTATAAAATGACATATTCATGCAAAAAAGGTCAATTAATGCAAAGAGATTTTGCGCTGTGAACTGCAGGAAAAAAAACCTGCATAAATTCTATAATCTCAGGCTTTTTTCCATACGTTACATAGACAGCAGTTGTCCCTGCAACTCAAATCTCACCAGTTTCTGAATATTTTTTTTGTTATTAATCCAACATCCGACAAATTTGATCTATAAAAAGCAAAAGTTTTTAATCTCCCCTAATTAATGGGTCTTTTCATGAAATGTGGCTGTGGAAAAACACATTAAGTAAAGAGACAGAGCTTCAAATGTTCTTCGCTGGCAATGATTCTTTACACTGATCTAGTCTGTAATCAAATCACTGAGGCTGTTTGCCTGTGCTGTGAAATCGAGTGACAGGCCATTTGAGAGATTTGCTGTAGGATTTTTTGAGCCTGCTTGACATTGTAGCATTATTTACTGACCTCCCACCACAACATGTGATGTGACTACTCTCTCACGGAGAGCACAGTAAATACACCACAGAGATTAAAATGAAAACCTCAGCACACAAATTGCTTTTTATTTTGTGTTTTCTCCTAGTCTAGATCAGATTAGTCATCTAGGGGCCAGATTTACTAAACAGGGCAAATTAGCGTGAGACCACAATCCCATAAAAGCGCCAATTCTGCAGGTGATTCATTGATAATGTGGACAAGAAAGAACATATCCAAAATGACCAACACAATCTACTAAGAGTAGCGCAAATTCACAGAGGGGCGCAAACAAGTGGAGCCGATGATAAATAAATCCTAATTGATAATAAATCCTGATAGTAGTTTTTTATAATGTCAAAAGAGGGTTTGCTCTGGCGTAAGCTGTTAGTAAATCCGCCACATAGTTTCAGAGGTATAACATTAGAACATTAATCAAGACTTTTCTGGAGCTCAAAAACAGCAAGACATTTATTAAAGCCTATTTTAAGTGGCAGTGCTAGTTAACAATCTCAAAGGAATTATTCACTGCGTTTATATCTCACATGCTGTGTGCATTTGAAACAGTAGAGGTAATGGATGACTGCTTCTGTTCTCAATTAAGCTTCCACTATGACTTGGCATCCTTGGGAGGACATCACCTGAAAACTACTAACAAGGCTTTGTTTAATATTTGTTGTCACTGTTCAAACAAATAAAATGTTTGAGCCAGAATGTGCCACTGCCAGCATGAGTCCTTAACATTTTTTTTAAATACACCTGATTAGACTTTTACAAGCCATTTACAATTGGCTTTGGAACTTTCCTTCATTTGAAATTCAGAAATCAATGATATATTCAGGCTCTACTTTTAATTTATGGATAAAAAATAAATAAAATAATAGTCAGGAGAGGAAAAGGGACCTCTTACACAAGCATTGGCACAAAATCCATCATGTCTGCAAATTACATGCAAATCAATGCTGCAAAACATTCTAGTTTGTGCATTGTATTTAAGAGGGTGCAAGGAAAGTATTGCTGCTTTCTGCGAGGAAAATATAGTACTTATTGATTTAATTCTTTAATAGATTTTGATTATGTAATTACATTTTTGAAAGTGTGTTTTGTAAAAATGCCAACGTGTAAAAGTCTCCCTGCACCTATAAAGCTTTCACAACATATAAGTTTGGTAAGGTTCATCTCTGATAATAATTCCATGATAATGAAGCTAGCCTTTGGGCTCTTTTGCTTTATATAACTTAATATAAAATTAATTTTCACACTTTAATACCAATTTCTCCAACTGGCCGAGCGTAAACCCCAGTGATAGAACAGGATCTGATAAAGATCTGTATTGACTGAAGAGTTGAAGGTGTGATTCTATTTTCCCTGCTCTTACTGACAGGAATGAACAGTTTCTGAAGACTCCAGCTTAATCCTCCTGTCTGCCAAACCATATCTCATATAAAACCTAATAACTTATTAAACCTCTTAAAATAGAATCAAAAGGGTCATTAAAAATAGGTCTTTGTTAAGGTCTTTTTTCTGAAAATGAATCTCTGAGCTTTTTAATTTATTTCTGGAAAAATCTGACTTAGTCTTCTCAAGAGACCAGAGAAGATGAATCCGGTTCCCGTGAGGAAGAATTTCTCAGCATTGAGGAGGTTTGCTTCTGTGGCAAGGACACAAGCAATGAAAGACCGGATAATAATTGCATGAACACAAACTGTTTAACCTTGTGTTCCTGCAGATACGGTAGAACAAAGCCTGTTCATAACCAAGGACCTTAACTAACGATAAAACAATAAAAGTAGTTTTAAATGCACTCTTAGAAGAAATGGTTCTATTTAGAACCAGAAAATGTTCCATCCCCCGCTTCATATATGGAACTCCAACCATTTTTTTTTTTTTGGTAAAAGGTTCGATAGGCCAAGTATGGAACCCCAGGGTCCTATATAGAACCCAGAGGAACCTTTTTTAAGGAGTGTATAGAACCTTTTAGGGGTTCCAAATACGTAGCGCTGATAGAACCTTTTAAGGTTCTATATAGAACCTTTTCTTATAAGAGTGTGCATAGAACAATGAATAGCAGAATCCATACCACAACTATAACAGTTATGGCAAGGACAAACAATATCGCTGGAATCACTTTCACAATGTTTTTTTTTTTTTTTCTCCAACTGATGAATCGATCGCAACGATAGGCCTATATCTTAGCTGTCAGCCAAAAACTCTTGTATCTCTCCATTAGGGCCAGACCGATTTATCCACAGGCCGATATTATCGGCCGATGTTAGGCATTTTCCATTTTCGGTATCGGTAGTTATAGTGGCCAATAAATGAATATTTCAAAAATAAAATAAAAACGGACGAAACACGCTTCAACCATGTCATGAGTGTTGGAGTTGTATAGTTTGTCCACCAGAGGGCACTCTACAACACTCGTGTATAACGCGCGACACAAATTTTTGCTTTGACTGACGGAATCAATCTTGTATCCATCACTCAAGCTAAGCATAACCTACTTGAGCAATACAGAACATCTTATACCCTGCTTACATAATGCATTGATTTACTGCTCCAGCTTATGAACCTTTATCCTTTATTTATAGTTCAAATATATGTGAAACCAGCATTTCCACTCCATTTCTAACTCATTTCTTGTGGTGCATGCCTTTGAAATATCACATATCAGCAAGATACAAATCAGTGAGTTATGTATTACATCAACATGTCGACGTTAACTATGTCACAAAGCAACATTGCAACATTGTTTAAAAAAACAGTTTAAAAAAATATTTTTTTTGCTTTAAAAATAGCATGTAATTAAATACTTAATAAATTATATTTAATATTAAAAAACATCAAGAAGTAAAATTATATAGTTATTTTTAATATACTATGAATTTATATTATTATAATCCTATTAATTTAAAAAAAAAATCAATAACATCCATCCTTGTTCTAAAGTTTGGGCCATTAAGTTGTGTTTTTTTTTTTTTAATTGATCAAAAAAGACAGCAAAAACATTTATAATGTAACAAAACTAATTCTATTTCAAATGAATGGTGCTCTTTTGAACTTTCTATTCATTAAAGAATTTAAAAAAAAAATACTAACCAGTTTTAACCATATTGTTATTAAATGTTTGAGCACCACATCAGCATTTTAGAATGATTTCTGAAGAATTATGAGTCATGACAGTGAAGACTAGAGTAATGATGCTGAAAATTCAGCTTTGACATCACAGAAATAAATTACATTTTTAAAATATATTCAAACTTTTGAATGGTGGTTAATATTTAATCGTACATCCTGTGGGATCAATTCAATTCAAATTCGAACTCTGAATTGAAAGAAAGACAATTCTTCAATCCTGAATTGACCCATCCCTGCAGCACACACAGATTGGGTCCGCATATACAGTATTGTGCTGCAGTGGCTCTGCATCATGGGTGTGTGTGCTCGGTGATCACTGACATCAGATGCAGCTTTGTGGTTGCTTTGCCATTACTGCTGCGGTCCAGCAAATAATAGATCAAAATGAGATGATGATGAGAGATTTTAACACATCAACCACAAGTGCTTTAGTTACTTTAACACGATGATTATTGCTGCCTTGCAAGTACTGGTACAGTATGTCCTTCAGGATTCATCTCTTTAAAACATAATCAATAAAATGCAACACAATGTTTTCACATGACAACATAAAGGACTCATTTACGTATACTACTGTATATCGGATACAACCTTACAATAAAAAGCAATTACTTGCTGGTGAAAACGTTCTTTCAAGCACCTTATCTTTGCACACCACAGGCTGACTTTAGCTTCTCGGGATCTTTAAGACAGAGTGCATGAGACAGGGCGATTTTACCCACTTCCACAGTCTGTTCTATAAATAGCCAACCCTGAGAAAGGTACAGAGTGAGTGACGCCTTTGAGTCCTGTGGAAACAAGACAATTTGAATGGGCTTGCTGACACTCAGTAAATCCCCAGACTGTTTTTGAGTCTTTCTCATTCCTTTCAAAGACTCTGCTGCCAAGAGCTTAGTCCAGTCAGTACAGCACTGGAGATTTACACACAGAGGTGTAAATGACAGGTCATCCACTATCTGGATGTTGTGGTGAGGACACTAAAAGACAATACGAAAAGACAAAGGACAGGTACATGCGTTTGGATTGAGGCTTACGCAACATTTTGCATAGTGGAAAAAAAGCAAAATTGTACGATCCAGTTGCTTTTTGTTTATTAAAGTATATTTCACTGTTCTTTCTGTGTCAGGCATTTCTCTTGTGCTCACTGTCATACCATTCTGTAAAAAAAAAAAAAAAAAATCACAACATTTTTTTTCTTTTGTCAAATCAACTTAATTTATTTAGTTAAGATAACTTCTTATTTTGAGTTTCTGATGATTAAATCAATCTCCTTCGTTGTATTAACTCACTTTTTCCAGTTACATCAACTTAAAAATTTAAGGCAACCAGGTTACTTAATTTTTTAAGTTAAACCAACAATATTTTTTTTTTTACAGTGAAGACCAGGAATGTACATTAGGAATGTGAATAGAAACCTATTTTTTTTACAGTCTATGATAGAAACAAAAAAGTTGATTTTAAAGGTTCTTCAACAATGTTAGTTTTCTCTGAATCACATTACACACATTTGAGAAATTATCTTTATAAATAAGGCCAAATATATCTAAACATGACATGACTGACAATTGGTGTCTCTCAAAAAACTCAGGCGTAACAGCGTATCGTTACGATTATAACATAAGAGTAAGACTATAGAAAAAATGACAAAATAAAATGTGAACATTTGGGGTGTGTAGCAACAATATCTCACGACCAATTCATCCGAATTCGACGAATGATTAAAAAGTGTCTAATTCGTACTAATTCATACGACCTCACTCGTACGAATTCGTACGATTTGTCTAAACCCACGTGATGGGTAGGTTTAGGGGTGGGGTAAGGGGTAGGTCATTCGTACAAATTCATACGAATTGGCCAATTCGTAAAATATGTACGATTTAGCAAAATCGTACTAATTCGTACGAGTGAGGTCATATGAGTTGTTACGAATTAGCCACTTTTTAATCATTCGTCGAATTCGTACGACTTGGTCGTGAGATCGGGTTGGGTTTGTAGTCTTTGCAATTACGTATTTTCACAGTCTTATACCTCAACAGTTTTACATCAAACTGAGACTTACTTGACTTTAAAATGTAACTTTTAAATTGACAAACATCATTTAGGCTTTTAGGACTTAGGCTCTCTATTCCAAAGATTTTTTTTTTTTTGGCCTTTTTAATATTATTTAAAATGTAATATAATTTTCTCTTAAATTACTTTTCTTGTGACAATTGTTACTTTAGCATAATTGAGATACTATTACAGTTTTTATCATTTAGATTTTTAGTTAGTTTTCATGAAAATAAGAAATATTGGCCAAATAAGTTTTTATGGTTATAGATTAGAATTAGCTTTATTTAACTGCTATTTAACCCTATTTCTGACTATATTAGCAAATAGATCATGCTAACCAAAGCTGAATAGATACAGTAGTTTACAGTAGAGCATTGTTATTATAGCACTCTTTTTTTCCATCTGGCTCCATTCTGATATGCTTCTCCTGATCTATATTTCTTCTCATTGAATATCCGGTTCACTTCAAACTCATGTTACAGGGTTGCAAATGCAATTCACAATGACTATAATTCACTTTGGGGTAAAATATCTCATACATTACAAAGAAACGTGACAAGCTCAATCTAGTTAGTAGAATCTGTGTTCGGAAGCCTGTAGACAAATCAGGCGCAAATGTTGGCTTCGGTTTCCCAATGGGCCTACAGTTAAATGAGGACATACTTTAGAGACTCTTTTACTCTGCTTTTGTGAGATACACAGTTTTTTCCCATAAATTCTTTCCACTCAGTCTGACAGTAATAAATCATTAGGGAATGTAGCATCTGTCACAATATAAACAAAAACAACTCTTCCTGTCAAATCAAACCTCTAAGGTGTGCTTCCTTCCTGACCATCTGAAAAACAGAAAGTGCGAGCCAGAAAAGGACGAAGAGAGGAGAAGGTGAGACAGGAGCCAGCCTCGTTCCTCTGTCAATTTCTAAATTTTTAATTTTCATACCTTTCATTGCCGCAAGCACCCTTGCGTGCTGACATGGCTGATGCTATTTTAGCTTCTGCAAAGGCAACAGATTTGGACTTATGCAAGCGGGGGGTGGGGAGAACCGGTCCGATCTCCGGGGGCTTCGGGACTCTGTCACTATCTCTCAGACCAGCATCAGTGCCTGTGAGGTTTTATCTCTGTTGTTCATTGCCTCCCTCTTTTCATTTCCTTTAGTGTTCCCTGACGTCCTTCCACTGCTGGAGTAACGACATCATGACACATACATAAATGCCAAATGACAGACGACATTAGCAAGGTCATTCGACCACCTCAAGGTGATGAGAATGTGACCGGCCTTGTCCTTTGCACAGCAAACGTAGCAACAAGAAAGAAAAAAAAACACAAGAAAAACAACCAATGAGGGAGTAGCACTGCTGTCTTTCAGCCAATCAGAGGGAGCCTTTGGGCCTTTCGCTTCGTACTCACAGCTATTAAACTTGATTAAATACATCTCAAGGTTCCATTTAACTTCTCCATTATAACATTAATTGAAAAACACTTGTACTCGGGTCTTAATCTCTGCTCTGGGGTGGATGAGGATCAGTGTGGTTTTTATGAATCATACTTACAAGTGAGTATGATCCATAAAAATATTAACAAAATATTATCGAACCTTTCTGTGATTATTTGTCTTGTTATAATGAGAAACTACAAAAGGAAAAAACATTGCTATTTTAAAGGCACTATTGATTTTTTTTTAATACAACAAATGGTACCATTTCTCAATCTGCTTGTCTGTGTTAGCGCGTTCCAGACAGACTCATTTTGTGTATTAGAGCTGACGTTTATTAATGACACTTTCTGCAGGTTACATCGTTATGCCAGCCCTCAAAAACTGTTAACATCCCAGAAGGTCTTTGAGTAAGTTATAAAACAAATGAAGTGACTGAATGAGTGAGTCATTGAATCATTCACTCAACCGTCTGGTTCAAAAATGCTGATTTCATTAAAAAAAAATAATTAAATGACACCCAAATTCACACGTATCCACCCAAAACGAGATAGACAAATTTGAGATAGTATGCAAATGAGGACACTGAATAATTTATTCACTCAATTGATTAAAAATGGTGATTTCATTCAGTCTTTATAAGCAATTTATTCAATTACTTTCAAAAACACTGGTTCATTATGGAATGAAAAACCTGCTCTAGAATTTCGGGATTCTGGCTATTTGGGAATAACTTTTGGGACCATTGCAGAGAGAAATAAGGCATACCATACTGAAATGGAATACTTAGGGAAGCTGAAACACAAAATATATATATATAAAAAAACGCTTTTGCACAACATACCTAAGTGTTTGTGTTCACATTCCCATTTATTAACACAAACACACATGCAAACCAACATACTATATATACACAAGGACCTTGACAGTGCAGTCCAGAAGGAGGAGGACCAAGAATCATAGTGACAGTGATTAAAAGGCTGATCGTTGAAGACCTAACCTTCCCTCAGGGTGTGAGTCAAACTAGGCTAAATGCATCTACACTCCCAGTCGTGCACTTTTCATGTTGTAGCTGAAGAGTACACAGAAGTTTATAGAAAATGAAAAGAATATTCTGGAAGAATGGATGGGAAAACAGGAAACACTGATTCACAAACTAAAAGCCCAGGAAAACTAAACAAAACCCCAAATTGACTGTTACAATCCCGTGGAGGATTGACAAAAACAGACATTTGAGACGGGAGGAACTACACTTTTTCTTTTACAGTTTCATTTAGCAGTCACTTTAATCCCAAACAAATAAGTTTGCCTTCACTTGGTCTCTTAGAATACATATATGTGCCAACAGTAATGGTGTCAATACAATACATTGTTACACTTATAGTAACACACTGTATATCAAATCAGCAAAATCAAACTAGTCTTACAATTGTCTCCATGATAAAAACCTTCTATAGCAGCTAACTACCAGTGAAATCTGCTAATCAACTTTTAACCAGCAACCTTGGGGATAAAATGGATATTAGTTCAAATTCGAAAGCATCAAAAAAAACTATCCATTTAATGGATGTCCACTTATTGTAGATATCCTTAAGTCAGCCTGCTATCTATTATATCTCCTCTCTGCAGTGGGACGTGACTCATCCCTGCCACACACCTAACAACTGAAAGCCGCATTTTGCCATTTCTAGTTTTTGATACCTACTGTATGACAAAATGAAATCATCAATTGGTAAAATGGAGGAGCAAAGACTTGGTGCTGTGGGAGCTAACAGATTTCTGGGAGCCTGGAATCTTTCCCTTCACACCTGCCATATGGTAATATGATAAATGTCTCATTATTTAACACTCTTTAAAGGAATTCACCATTAGTAGAGCAGAAACACACAAATCTACGAACCAGTTTAGTCAATTTAACATTTACAGAAAAAGTTAGGAAGACTGCGCTGGACCACTGAGAGTCTGGGAATGCATGACACTGCACAGCTGGGAGACGATGATGCGTGGCCAGTTGCCATGGAGACTGTGTGTACCCAGAATCACTGACATTCAAGGCCAGAAAAGTTTTATGAGATAGTACCAAAATCAATCTCACACTAATATGCGTTTGTGTTTATGAGGGTCTGTAAATGAAGATTATTAACCTTTTCAGAGAATCCTATTGGAGAAGATGTGTGAGAAAATTTAAAACAAATGCATCCTCAGTTGTTGACCTATGGGATTTTTTTTCCAATGGTTGATTTTCAAATTAGTATATTAGGTCACACATTGATTGAATAATACTGCATGTTTCAAGGCACTTCAGCGGGCCTTTAAATTATCTCAAGAAAATATAAATGGAGTATCGAATGACTGCGATAATTGGAGGACTAATGAGAGACGAGATTTACAATTAAAACTCCTTTGTTCATTTCTTCAAATGTCATCACACCTTAACAGCTGATATAACAGGGTTTCTTCATTAGGAAGAGACAAACAAAGCTGGCATACTTTGTTTCATACGTGACATTGCCGAATAAAGATAGATTAACACCTTGAATTAAAACCTGTGACGTAAAATAACAACGTTTCACAGACTAGCTTCACAAATACACGCATCTGCAGGTAACTGCAAATCTGAACAATTTCATGCTATCAGCATTCCGGTAAAGCTCCTAACAGCTTCCTCAGCAGAGACAACAAGGCAAAAGAGAATCGTTGTACCTGATAAAGACGCACATGAACACCTGCAATGACCTTCAAGATTGAAAGGCCTAAACAAAGCGGACTCACTTAGATGCATCAACTTCTGGTCCTTCCTCTCCTTTAGCTGAATCATTCCTGTCCTCACAGTAACAGTCTAACTGTACAATTACAAGACAGCGATGCACTTAAAATTATCCCTGTGACTGTTTGCATCAGACTGTACCATTTAATTGTTAATTCTATTATATTGTCATTTCATTTATTAATATTATGTGCTTTGTTTAAATTCAGTGAGTTAATTTGGGCTAAATTAATTGCAGATATTTTAATATTTTTATAATAAAACAAATAATATGAATGAAATAATAAAAATGGTTGTTCTAGCTTAACACTTTTCTGAGATGGTTAAGTTGTACACTATTTCCAAACCCGCCTCACAACGTTTGTCTCAGGATGCATCACTTGGATACATTAGTAAAGCAAAACCTCAGATGCATGTGTGGAGGTAAATATACCCATTAATGGCTAATTCACTTCATAATATACGGTCTTTTTAATATAAAATCAATGTAATGGTCTATTTAATGGATTTGACCACATCTCATCATGTGCTACTCCAACATACAGAGCGCACCAATTCTACAATGATTTTGGTTTGCATTGTGTGACTTAGAAAAGACACGTCAAGAAGTCGCTACCTGATTGCGACGGGCCATTGCTCAGGAAATCATATCATATTCAATCAGCCTCAGTCAAACCTGTAGGTTTGCTAAATGACTTCATGAAACGCTCCATTTCAACATTGCATGAGCAATTACAGCTTATAGGGTTATTGCAGAGATAAATCAAAAATATAAATCAGCTTACACAAGTGATATTGGTTGCACATGCAGTTGATACATAAATCTCCCACCACCCGACTGTCACAAAAAAAATGATAAAATGTATTGTTTGTAGAAATTCTTGTTCTTGTTTATAGCTTGACATGAGCTGTTTAAAATTTTCAATGAAATCATGGATGTCCCACTGGTTTTGGGTTTACAGAGGACAACTCTCTAGGTTATAATCAGCATGAAGATTCACAGATCACAGGAACTTTTCAGTAGATGATTAAAGTTTTGAGGAGCAATATACATCACCGTGAGGAGATTTCATTCATGTCAGATTCCATAAACAATTCATGATGTTTTCATCTATAACTTATTCATGAGAAAGTGATCTGGCACTATACAGGAGAATACATATTATGATGGAATTAATACAGAATGTTACCAGGACAATCAGACCTGTACATCTGCTGTAACACCTGAAGAGAGCTATTCCAATTCACACATCTATATTATAAAACTCCATTACAATGGAGTATAACTCCAAGATCCTGATCTGGCCAACAAACTAGTTCATCCAGTCAATTGCATAATCACCAAGTCATTAAATCTGTTATGAGACCTCTAAACTAAAGGTGGAACAGGACATATTCAATAACCTGTTGACAATAGTCCCATGGACTGTGCAGAGATCAGAGCAGAAGCGCCGCTGTATGACACACTCATTAATAATGGAGGGCAGTTAATGCCTGGAGTGAAGGAGCACTCAATGGGTGGAGCCCCTGGGAGCCAGAGAGGAAACTGGTGGTCAAGGAGAAAAGTGCAGAACTATCAAGCAGAACGCCACAACCTAGTAAGATCTTAAATTGCCCATGATTTATATATATATATATAGGGTGAAGTGCTATGATATCCTGCCACTAAGAAGAAGCTGACAGAGATGTTAACTGGATGTGGAATGGCTGGTGATCTGGTTTATTCACTATTCAAATCAACATGTTCTTTGCTAAATGAAATACGCATGTTGCTATGCCGGAATTACACACTTCACGTATAGAAAACGAGATATTGTGTAAGAACAGATCAATCTGTGCTTGTATTCCATCAATAAGAGGGAAACAGGTGATTGTGAGTCATACTTTCACTGCCAATCTCTCTCTCTCTCTGTAGTTTTAACAGCCATAACCCCACATGATCCCCGCCATATCCTCTTGTGGAATTTGTCAGAAGACAACAGCTATGCTACACCTCACCTGTCTGTCCTATCCTCAGGCATCCAGACCAAAAACAGCAGCTTAGCCGCCACAAATAGACCAAAGAAGAGCTGCTGAGAACAGCCTACTGCTCTCACTGGATAGATGGTTGAGCTTATGAGAGATAAAATAATGGCACAACACATTTCTGCTTGCCTTTTTATTTTTATTTTTACTGTATGTACCGTAAAATTGCACTGTTGAGAGAGAAAAAAATAGGTTGCATCAGTATACAAGTCACATTTTATTATCACATACAGAAATAAATGTAAAATGCCAGTGTACTGTATATATAGTAACTAGACTAACGTGTTTTAGTTCCCTTCACTCCACAACAAATCCATAGTACTTAGCCTTAGTATTTCTCTGTAGAACAATGTTAGCAATGTTACATATAATATATTTTTCAGCCCTAAAACTATATTTTATGTATTATAAAAACCAATATATATTTAAGTCATTAAACTGATATTATAAACGTGCGACTAGTCGAATAATGGCTTAAATGAACGCCTACTAGTCAACTAGATCTTTAGTTGAGGACGGCCCTAATTGCAATAAACGGCTCTGGAATATTAGACAGCATGTTTCAGGTTGTAAAATGAGGTGAAAATATGGTAACAGGAATTAACTTAACTAAAGGTGAATAATGTTAATAATAACAGTGGAGGAAAGAGTGTGATGTAAAGGAACAAACTCCAATTAGCTCTTTGCAAGAATGAGTGGAAAAGAACTGACGCGCATACGCTCTGCACAGCTGCATTGTGGGAAATGTATGCAGGAGGGCTGAAAATAGACTGGCATTAGGGCCTGACATCACATCAACAATAGCTATCGACCTACCACCCTGAAAGGAATGATCTACTGTTATTGAATTTCAATTTAGCACCACCTTGTGGATCATTGTTTATCACCGTTCGTGAAGAAAAAGAGCTTGTCTGCCATGCTGCACCTTGTTTCCGCCTCCACGTTTGACATGATTTAAAATGGGAGGAAGATTGGTGAAAGTTAAAAACTGTACTGAGTCACTGGGATGCTGTCGTCTAACCAGGTGAAATTATGAAATGAAATATCCAGAGGTGATTTTCTATGACTCACTCTCTGCACACTACTTGAAAAAGCGAAAATGAGGATGAAATTGTTTTCCAAATGAAACAAGATGGCCACTGCTTCCAACTTTCTGAGCATTTCCATCTGATTCTTCCTGTTGAATAGCCTGTTTTATGAAGCTTGAACAGAAAGCCTGAGGTTGGTCTTCATTCTTTTCTGCTTTAAATGAAGGGGCAGTTCCGTCTGGCTGTGGAAAAAGCCTTTTATTCTTCTCAACGGTGCTCTACTACAGGCCTGGGGAGTATTTTTGAGAGTGCCATGCCATGGCAATAGCATTTTAGCCACTGTTGAAACAACCCCCTTCAGACTAGCACTCTTCAGCCATATGACACACCTCTGCTTCTGCTTAACACACAAATGCACATCTCAGGAAAGACTTTCAGTGGCTTCATTCACTGTATCCCAGGAAGCCTGGAGTGTTTTACCCCACTCATCGGGATGTTACACTATAGTGAAAACCTGCTGTGCATTGTTATGTGCACAATAAGGACTTCAGATAAGGTAAAGCACACTCTAAAAATGCTGGGCAAATATGGACAAACCCAAATGTTGGGTTAAAATGTAATTTAAAAATGAGCAGTTGAAAGTGAAAGTTGAAGTTGGGTTAAAATTTTAAATGACATTTTTAACCCAACATTTGGGTTTGTCCACATTTTACCCAATTTTGGGTTAAAACAACCCAGCATTGTTTAGAATGCAGAGACATGCATTTTTAGATAGACAATAAAGATTAAGCTCAGGTTTAATCTGATGACTTTCACATTTTCTGTGCTGATTTTGGGGAGAAATCTGTGGAAATTGCTGAAAATAAATTTGAACATCCAAATCAATTTGCTAGAAAATATACAAGGGTGGGAAAGAGTAAAATGCAAATAAGAATGTCCACAGCAAAGAAAATTTAAAAAATGTATTCATGCTGGTTTTGCAAAAAAAAAAAAAAGTTTGTACTATTTATTTTTAAAAAGTTTCAATTTAAAGACTGTTAATTTTTTTTCCAAAAGATCTTACGCACACCAAGGTTCCAATTACTTCAAAAATACAAAAAAATTGTCAAATATTATTACAATTTAAAATGACTGTTTTTGTTAAATATTTCTTAAATATTTAGTTTATATTTTTTGTGAAAACCATTAACATATTTTCAGGATTCATTGATGCGTAGAAAGTTAAAGACTGAATTTATTAGATTTTTTTTAAATGACAATTTAAAAATCCTTTTACTGTCACTTTTGATCAATTTAATGAGACCTTGCTGAATAAAAGTGTTTTTCATTATTGTTTTTTTTTTTAAAACATTTTCATTTTCGCAGATTTTCAATGTGGTCTCTGTATGTGTGCAAACCCATTTTGTTTCCTGTATGTGTATATGGATGATGAAGCAGAGGCACTGTAATAAAGTATACATTAGCAATGAAGGCTAAACGTGAGAAAAACAATTATGAGCTTCATAATGTTTTATTTAAAAAAATGACTTGTTCAGTATCAAAGGCCCTAGACTAAATGCACCTCTAGAGACACGGATACATATTATGTGGATTACACAAATTACCATTTTCACAAGGAGGCCACAGCTGAATATTAGCACACAGACACATGCACGGCATTCCTGAACCTTAAAGAGACACTAGCTGTACTTCATTCCTTGTGCATTTTTCTGATATGTTTATACTGTTAAAGCACCGCTTATCATTCAAATGTTCTTTCTACCTCTCAGTTTGAACCGTTCAATCGGTCGGGGTCTTTTGTGCATGTGATGTCACTGTGACAGCTCAGCGTGTTCTCAAGCACATTATCTCATCCTCATTAGGGAAGGCAGTGCAGCGAATGAAATTAACGAAGAAACGTAATCACTGCATTAGCTTTTTTTTTTTTTTTGCAGAGCCCTTATATTCTCTTCTCTGTGCTGTTGAACCGCCATGCATTCCAGACGGAAAGACCGCTTGTGATTTCCTCAACAGCATGTCATCGTCAACAAAGCACAAATGAACTGGATGCGAAGGAAGACGCTTGTTGATGAAAAAGAATTGGCATGTGCATTGGGGCAGGGGGGTTTTAGCGGTGCTGTAAGCGATTTATGCCATTTTGCTAACTCCCGAAAGACTTAGACCATCATCGTCTATCTAATACTACAGATCACTAAAGACTGAACAATACTGATACAGATTATCTTAATGTTTAAGAACTAATATGCCAAACAGATTTCTAATTAGCCTACTTTATGCTTTTTGAAATTATCAAAATTTATACAAATTATACAGTAGTCCACTTGAATTGGATCAAAACCTTTCATCAATTTTACCCGTTTTTGTCTTAAATTTTTTGATCCACTTCAAATGTTGACAACTGTTTTTACATCAGACATCACACCCAGCAAAAACTCATTTCAGTGAGGTATAGCATCAACATAGCCAGTAAATTCCTGGTATGATGGTGTGTGTGAACAAAGGAAATGAAGATTACCTGTATGAGCATGTAAAAGGTCAGAACGTGCTGGTGTAAGAAGTTTGCTTTCATAAAGCTCTGTCGTCGCCCTTTACTGTAAATCCAGCTGCTTTTAACTGTTTTTCATATGTTAACATGCACAAGACAGACGTCTGAACTTTTCCGTTCATCTGCACTGCGTCTTTGCAATTATTGTGTACAGTATAACTAGTGAGACGTGATTAAAACAGATAGAACCCATTATAATCAGCGATGCTGTCTACACCAGATGCGAAGCGAAACGACAAATTCCTGACAGTAAACTTCTATCTCAGACACACTTCATGACTCACACTTCTTCTGACACAAAGAACAAATGGATTTGCAACAGACGCTTTGTCGTGTCCATGTCCAATGTAGACACAGTGTGGATCAAGAAAACAGATCAGCGTTTAAAGGTCAATTTCGATAATTTATTTCCGAGAGTTTTTTAAACCAGAGTTTACTGGTATTTTGGTGCTGATGCGTGAATGGAGTGGTTAAAAGACGGAGTGGAATTGCTTGTCTGAACAGTGCATTTGTGTATTTACCGGAAAAGTCATTCTGGTAAAATTAAAATTCCCATAATTTAATGGGATGTATGCTTATGTCTGTGCATTAATGAAAAAATACAGTCTCCAATTGGCCAGTTTTTGCTCCTACTACTCTTTTTCTGTTTACAGAGCTGAGGGCTGTCACAAAGACAGGTGTAATTTCTCAGGGCACCTATTTCAGTGATATTAGTCAGAGAGTAGGGACAATTTATATGCGGTATTTTAAATACGAAGTCGCTAGCAGCACCTTTAATATTACCTTCTCCTACACACAAACACCCACAGGAACATGTTTTTTTTCCATGTCTTTTTCAAGAGATAAGAGATAAAAGCATAACCTTTCATGAACTGCACACCAGTTGCTCGAGATAAATGCATCGTTGTCCATAGCTTTAAATTACATACAGCAGAAGTGTGATACATCATTTCCAAAGCCCCTGGAAAGCTGAGTGTGAATAACAAAACATACATATTAATCATACATAAATAAGTATACATAAATAATTAAATATAAATTATGTAACATTTATGTAAAACATTATAATTATAATAATATCTAGAAATAGAATGAAGTATACAGTAGATTACACTTCATTTGAAGGTGTCTTTGTAGCCTATAGGGTTAGGTTAAGAGTTAGTTTCATGTGTCATGCATATGTCCTTCATGTGTCAGCAATTCCTCTCAACCGGAAAAATAATATTTCATAAGAGCACAGAATAATAACATCCTCTATATAGGACACACCACCTCCAGACAAGTGTTAATGCCAATAATAAAAACAATAACAATAATACATTATATTCACAGTGCCTTTCATACAGAAATTACAGCTGCTTCACAGCTCAGAATATATATAAGGTATAATGTAATATATAATGTATAATGTAAAACAAAGGTAATACAAACAGTAATCGATCATATGGTTAATTAACCTAAGGGGTGGTGAATAATCTTACAAAAGCAAGAGCTTACAAAAGGTAGGCTACACAAGCTGTTCTCTAAAAAATGTGCAGCACACATATAAATGTTGAGGTTAAAATGTTTAGAAACAGCGAAAACACAAAGATGTTGATTTGGGTACATTTGAATGCTTGCAGTGTTGTTCTGTTGTCTGATCAGGCTGAGGAGCAAAGATAAACTGCTAAAGTGATCTGAGGACAAATCAAGCTCTGATCTGATTAAATGAGAAGGAAGTGGAAGAGAGGAGCGAGGAGGACATAGATGACTTCATCAGCCTCAAACACATCGCCCACCAGTTCACTGACCGGCTGATGCTTAATTTGCACACAAAAATGGTAAAAGATTATCCCAAATGGAAGTCAGACAACATTGCACTAATAACTCACTAGCTAAGCCTATCCATTTGGTTAATCATCTGATCATGATTATTTGATCTAAATTGCAATTATTTCAGATAACGGCAATAACTGTGCAGTTTAAATTTCAATCACATTTTGCTCAATCACACGCTTGTAGAAATACCATCAAATGCCTGTATGTACTGTATATCTCATATAGAATTTTAAATAAAAATAAACGGAGATAAATTTGATATTTACTGTAAAAGCAATAAAGATTATATCCAATGTGGAAGTATGTTATATTTAGACATCCTGAAGTTCTGAGACACAGGCCTCTGGCGGTATGTGTGCTTCTTCAAGGCAGCTGGAGATAATCATCTACCTTTGTTGACTTGAAAAGGCGAATTCTGCACACCCTGCTTTTTACATGCCTAATCAGCTCCGACTAATTTCACCCCCCACAGGAGCGGCTCACGTCCGCTTTGAGTCGGCCCCTCCAGGTCTACAAGCACCAAGTAAGACGTTAAAGATGCCACTCAAGCACATAAATATGGTCAACAAGCCATGTCAAATTGTTTACATCAATAGAGCCTATTTCCCTCCGCCAGTTATGAGGAACACAGATCTGTCTATCTTTCCAGCCTGATCTCAGTAGCCATGTTTCCATCCATCTACTTTTATGCAAATTTTGGTATATCGGATAAAAACAAAATCTTGAATGGAAAAGTAATCGCATCAATTTTCAAAAAATTCTATAAACGTAAAAAGTAAAATAAACTACGATGGAAACACATTTACTGAATAAATCCCTCAATGCACAGGGATTTACAGGAATGTTTTCATGCTTGATTGTTCAAAAAACAAATACTTTTGTTTATTCCACATATTTTACATTATTACAGCACAACAAGTTTAGTGGTTTTGCACAGCAGTACAACGACAATTAAGTCTTTAACTTAACCTCTCTCCCCAGTCTGGCTCGCCACAAATACGCCGATTTTGATAAATCTCCTCCTTCCGAAATACAAAACGTGCTGTGACTGATTAGCTGGACTGTGTGCCGTGATTCGGGAAATGTCCAATCCCTTCATGACCGCGAGTTCTTCTCTAGTGTAAATATAGAACATGGCGTCAATCTCAAACCAATTCGAGCCCGATTCAGATTCTGACAATGTTCAAATGTGCAAATATCAAAAGTGTTTCTCAGAAATTGCTCTACTGTACCTTTAAAGTAAAAGCCTTTTGCCTTTTCCATGTACTACAAATATAGGCCATTCATACAGATTTTCTCACACAGCTACGCTGCCTACACAGCACGATGCAAGCTCAGAATACAAACAGATACCAATACTGCAACAACGCACAATCACGCTTGAACACAAACAAGCCTGAAACACAACTCTCCCAATGGAGCCTGGAGATGAAAACAGTCCGGTGATATTACAGTAGAGAGGTACAGCCGTGAACCTGTGCTTTTATTGCACATCATTATTGCATTACTTATCCAAAACCTCTGTGGTTATAGAGCCTTAGTGAAAAAGGTCAATTTTCCACACATTTTTTGTGTCCCATTAAAGATGTTATACATGGAAATGCTTTCAGGACTATCTATTTTCTGACTCAAGGGAGCATTCAGGAATCCTTTTTGAAGAATAATCATTACTTTAGCAATTGCACTTGGAAGTACTTTTTTCATTTCAGATTCATTTGAAACTGGCCAAGATCCAATACCTAAGCTCCATCTCCAACTGAGACTTACATTTTGCAACATGGGGTGGATGTGCACTGCATGAATAAGTTTAAAATCAGTGCCAGTCTTTGAACAACCTGTCTTCTGAACTCCAGGGCCTGTCCGTGAGCGTGCGGGAGCTTATACCAGTCAAATGAAGGAGGTGTTATGAGTATTGAACATCCTCCCTTAGCCGAGTTTGCCTGTACTGTGCTATAGTGCGCCCACCAAACCCCATAAAGTGCATTTACTATGCCTACACACTGTTATGATATCTGAAACATGAGCTTCATTTTATGCCTGGCACAGTCCATAGAATCAAATTTGTTGCGAAAATTGAAGCACAAATCTCAGGCTGGATGTGTGGCCCTCTTCAGTTTAATTTAATGTGGTCCTGAATTGACAAACTTCAGTGTCATCTGCAGTGTATGTGGCAATATATTTTTGCTGGCAGCACCTATTAAAATGTCATGGGAGTAATAAGTCAGCCCCCGGACATTGTGACAATGTTATAAATATTGACATCATATGTGCTGATGAATATATTTGATCACTAAGCTAAACTCAGTTATATTTGCAATGGCACATAAAAGACGCAGCTCTGAGCTCTGATGTCTCAATAGACCTTAGTCAGGTTAGACGCCATATTAAATTTAACATGGATGCGAGGGATAGACTTGCCGTCTTCACAATGACAAGCACTATAAAGGTCCAAAATCAAATATTTTTAACAACCTTTAAACTTTCAAAACTGCTTTAGGGAGTTTTCGTCTGTTTTTCGACAGCTGAACAGACGGTTATGTTAAAACAACAGTAAAAACCATTGAACTCTCTGAACTTTTATCCCTCAGAGTTCACAAATAAACTTTTGGAGAAGGATAAAGCAGCCAAATGTATTGGATCCGAAAGAGCAGCTGCATTACAAACCGTAAGTAAATGATTTCATAATGCTTTGTCCCTTTCCACATTTTATATTTGTTCTTTGTTTTGCAAAAAAATTTATTAACATGATAAGCTTCAAGAAACATGTTAAATCCATGTCATGACTTCTTTAATGTCTATGCCGATTTAACATTTGTCAGTGTCATTACAGATAAAATATTAAAGGAATCTTACAGACCCGAAACTTTTGAACAGAGTATATACAAATGTATAATGCCCTAATAGCCCACTACACTGCGATGTAGTTTCAGCATCTCGCACCATGAGCACCAAATTTTTAAGAAACAGTCAAGTCAGGTCTCGAGACCCCTGAGATCTGTTCAAGTCCGTCGAGTTATATCCAGCGGCCATTATTAATTCATTTGGAATTGTATCATTTCATAAAACATTTCACAACATTATGTTTGCCTTAGTATAGCATTTAACAGTGCGCACTTCTTTTTATGTAAATGTAAAATATGTCACTTTAGTCTCTTTTGTTATCTACTCACAGCTGTCAGACTCACATTGCTATTAATTTACAAAACAAGTGAGGCAGAAGCAGAGAAAACTTTCTGGATATAAGAGTAAACATTAATATCTCTGTTCCACCCTATGCACTCTCTCTCTCTCTCTCTCTCTCTCTCTCCCTCTCCCGCTGATGTAATCCTCTCGTTCAGTCCTGACGTCTTCTCTACTCCAGCCAATAGCATCTTCCCTGCACCATGACATGGGTAAACACCAGCCACGCACTAGTGAGGTTTCTCTTCATGAAACATTTAGGCCTAGCACACATTTTAATCTTTTATATCCCGACCATAGCAACAGTGTGGAATGATCTGTGAGCACGGTGTGACAGACAGCAGCCAGTCTCACATACACATCCCCAAACAAACACATGCATGATGAGGAAGACACATCTCACATGCCTGAACAGCATTTACAGTGGCACTAGTAAATGAGCAGGGAAAGAGCAGTGGTGTGAGTTCGTCACAGACGGTGTGTGTCTTCAGTTGCACTGGTGCAGTGATGACAGAGCAATACCGTGCCAGGGAACAGACCGCACTGCTCCACTGCCGGGACACACTGTCTCTTTTATCCAAGTCGTGTCTCTTAACTACAGTTTACTACCTGGTGGAATGAACTTCAGGGCTAAACAATAAGCATTTTCTTCTTTTTTTGTCAATTGTGCCAGTTACCTTAATAAATAAATAAATTGTGAGATATTTTGTAAGATTAAAAGTTACTTTTTTCAGATATGTAACACAGGTTACTTTGTTTTCCCATTTATTGACTGACAGCTCTCCTGTCCCCATGTTAAGAGATTTTAGGAGCGAGTGCAGTGTTGTGTGTGAACATTTACTCACATCTCATTTGCACAAATACAGATTCAGGATTCCTTAGAAACTGGATAAAAACAGTGTAGTGCAAACTTACACACTTAGTGTATTCAATCTCACTTTATTAATAAGAGATGGAGTGTGATATTGTCAAAGGTCAGCAGCCCAAGACATTGCAATCTCTCTCTAATGCATATAATATGATATTCAGTGTAGCGGAAAGCATTGCGTAACTCCCTGTATTTGTAATTTATAATAAAGGCTAGAAATTAGCAGAATTTGCAACAATATTCAGAGCATCAAAAAAGGTTACTTTGTAATTAAAATGTATATAATCAAGAAAGCCCAATGGGGTACACGACTTTTTGATTTCAAATATTAAATCAAATGTTCATTCATATTTCTGCAATATAAATCACATATATTTATGGTTCATGTGATGGCCCCACTTGGTATACAGATTCCAGCGAACAAACCTGAAATTCAATCTTTTTTTTCAAGATTATTTTATTCAAGATTAGTATACGATATCATTTAAGACTTTAGGGTTAGTTTGAATCCAGACACTGACTCCTTCCTCGTTGGTGACAATAAAGGACATTAGAAGAACTAAATAGAAGAACAGAAGAACTTCTAACGTGGTCAGAAGAACTAAACTCTCATGCTGAAAGAGAGCTATTAAACAAAGAGCTCATGACGAAACGAAGTAAAAGGAGCACATTAACCAATACAAAAAAGACAGTTTATGGTCTGCTCTGAGAGCCAGCCAATGAAATGAGTCGAGCTTCCCCAAAAGAACAAGCCAACCAATGAAATCACCAGTATTAAATTACAAGGATTTCAGGGCACAGTAACCTGGACAAATTCTTTCCGAAGAGTTAGAAATAAACTGAAAAGAACATCAAGATGTAGATACTTTATCTTGCTGCCTTAATATTGCAAAAATAGTTACATCAAATCTCAGAGTTGTGTGACAGAAGCATCAGCATGGCGTGGGAAAGAGAGAATGAGGTCAGGTAAAGGGGGACAGAGAGCTTGAGGTCTTTGTACAACGTCACTCACATCCACATTACTGGCAAGTTTCCATTACAAGCCACTGGTGAGAAAGGTCAGTGTGAGAACAACAAGATTTCATCTATTAATTTGCAGTGTAAGAGCATTTGTCTATTGTTACAGTGTGTGCAAAGGGTCATTTACACTATGAGCAAACATGTTTGACCATGTTGTTTGGGAGTCACCTTAGCAACTGAGAAGAACCCCGAGACCATTCGAGCCCTCGGCCTCTTACTGATGAATTCCTTTGCCTTCTGTTTGCAAATTTACATACTAAACATTATCTACCATAACACAGTAATGCTCTACATATTAAATATAAAACTGTTTTTAATTAAAAAGCTTTTAACTAGGGCTGTCAAACGATTAATCGCAATTAATCGCATCCAAAATAAAAGTTTGTGTTTACATAATATATGTGGGTACACTGTGTAGAATTATTTTATATATATATAAATACATACACATGCTTGTATTTAAGAAATATTTTCATGTATATACAGTATATAGATTTATATATAATTAATATTATATATAAATATAAATATTTTATATATAAATAATATTTTTTTTCTAAAATATACATGCATGTGTGTGTGTATTTATATATATACAAAATAATTATACACAGTGCACCCACATATATTATGTAAACACAAACTTTTATTTTGGATGTGATTAATCACGATTATTTTTTTAACAGCCCTAACTGTAAACTACATTCTATAGGCACATAGTGTTTCTTTACAAAGTGACATCGCCAACTACTGGCCTGCCAGAATAATACATTTTCGACAAAAAAAAAAACAAACATTTTTGGTCATTTTCGGCATTTCATCTGTGCGCAAAAATGCGATGGAAAAACGAGCAGTTTTCATAACATCGATCTGTGTAAACGTATCCTTAGTTAACATCTGCATAGAAAAATAATAGTAATAATAATTTTAATAAAATAAATAATTTAGATAAATAAATTATTTCAATCAAATTAATTTGGGTAAAACTGAAAAATCCCCCCACAAATAAAAATATGTATAATCTTTATAAGAACCAACTTAAACTTTTTTGACTAACCATTCAGTAAAAAAAGTTTTCATATAGGCCTCATTTTTGGTTCAGCTGTGCCAAAATTGAAAATATCTGATTCAAAAATATCCACCAGGAAAAAAAAGATTCACAAAAAACATGAGGACAACTTATTGTGTAAATTAGCCGAATACGAAGGACTGTGCGTCCATCCCTCACATCTTTGTTTTCATTCGTAAATAAATCAAATACAAACGATAGACTTTCTTTCAACTAAAAAAGTTTGTTATGACTAGCAGCACGACCCTAGATGTTCGGCTGGCATGAATTATGCATTGTCTCTCTATATTTGAGGGAAGAGTGAGCTCATCATAAGATGCCCTTGCAGAAGCCATTTGAATTTCACTGAGGCGGCAGCTCTTCGCGTCCCTCTCCCTCGCTGTTGTTCTCAGTGATTGCAGGCAATTTACAAGCTTCTCACATCTACAGGTCACAGTGAAAAAGCACACACACAACCGCGGCTAGGCTGCAGTTAACAGTGAGAACATGATGAGAGTGTGTTTGTGCGAGTGGTTTGAGAGGGAATCAGAGAGATTAGCTTGTCCTCTAAACACAAACACTGGAGTATTTGTGCTTTTAAGGTTTGCCATGAAGGTTATGTGCTTCTCTAGGCGGTATTCAATGGGTTCCTTGACTTTACCGCTTCATATTCCTGTGAGGACATGTGGGCATCTCTACTTATCACTACTTGTGTTCTGCTACCCTGAAACTCTATTAGCACTAATTGGAAGTGCACTCAACCATGCTGAAGATGCATCTCTGAAACTCATCGCCATATTGCTCTTTCTAACCATAAAATGTGTTGAGGAAATGCTTTCGAGGTGCAGTCTTGCGTTTTAGAGGAGAAAAGAATTGTGTGTCAGCCATTTGCAGAAGAACATGCTGTTATTTCTAGGTGAATGATCCCACAGTGTAAAACATGAGTGTGTTTACCGTGCAAACAGCAAGTACTTTCCTCTCGGATCACTCAAGCACAATTAGATAGATTTTATATATATATATATATAGAGAGAGAGAGAGAGAGAGAGAGGGAGAGAGAGAGAGAGAGAGAGAGATAGATGTCCGACTCCCGAGTCAAATTTCCCAGAAATGAGACAATAAAGTATATTCAATTAAATTCAATCAATTCAATATAACTGCAATATATTAGAATCATAATAGAACGTATATTATAAGAGATTAATAAATAATAAAAATGTTAAAAATAATTAAAAATTGTCCCTTGGATTACAAAAATGTATTCTGATCACTGGCTGTCAAGGGGTGGCAATATGACCAAATTCTTATTTCACGATTAACGACATATATCACAATATAGTTCTTTTGTGTTATTTAATCTCGTTTCTGTTATGAAAAATACGAAAAAAGCAAATTACAAACAATAGGACAAATACCAATACCATCACACCACCCAGCCCTAACTTGCAGTTTTGCTAGAATTGTTTTAACTATTATTATTTTGCTGTGGTGTTACATTTGGTAACCCTGTCCATAGTGAAATCTCTTTGGTCTAAAAAGATTCTGCTACACAAAGCTGTAAATCCACCAATTTTACCACTTTATCTGCAATTCATGGCATATTTCTGTGCTTTCAAGCAGCAACTGCTTCTGATGATCGTGATTGTGTTTCTAAAATGGGTTTGAGCCCTGATTTACCACCGCTGGTTCTGCTCTCTATGGCCTCCTCCTCCATGTCGGAAATCATTTTATGAGAGGATGATGAATGAAATTAATGGCTCTGTAATCTCTTGTTGGTTTGAAAAAACAGCTTGTGTGAGTGAGTATGTGCGTCGCCTGGTTTACTGATTCAAGGCTGCCACGGCTATATCGTGTGTGTGTGTGCAGCATATATAGCCGTGCATGTGGGAGGTTGAAGAGGACTGGAGTTAAGAAATCTCACTCATAATAATCCCTGGCCCTTTAAGGAGCTTTATTTTGAACAGCTCAGGCTAAAAGTGGGATGTGTCTTCCTCATCTTGACTTTCTGCCTATCAGCCCCAGCAGCGAAACCCTTGCGTTGGGTAAATGAATGATGTCTACTTATAATTATGTTGCTACTTAAAGAAAACAGCTGAAGTTGATAATCCTCAAAGTGAAGACGTTCGATTTGAACCCGACTGATCTCATGGATGAAGTGGAGCTTGAAAAGCTAGTTATTGAGAAAATGCTCTCATGTGTATTTTAGACGCTCTATATATTACTGGTCTTCCATATGGCGTTCTTAACATTGTCATATGAACACTGATTTGTATTTTATTTATTTATTTATTTAAAAAAAACTTTTTAGGGGGGAATTTGGGAAATATAATGTAAATATTAAAGTTTTGATTGAAAATGATGATGAAAACGATTAAATATTTAAGAATCAGCTCTATTTGGGACTTTGATTTCAGTCTGTAGTTTTTCCATTTTTGTAGTTTACACGAAGATGATAAAGATATAGTTCTCAAAAACCTGCACTTTGAAACTTGTTTTCAGATATTTAATGTTTTTATTTAGAAACATTACTACGCTATTTAATAAAAAAAACCCTAAAAGTCAGTTTTTTGCCCCAATATTGTGCAGCCCTACATGGAATATAGTGCAACAGTCATATGGTACATTATTGTTATATGATGCATTCATTGCAAGTCATCGTATACTTTCACTACATGGAAGCATCATCATCCTGCAGGATCTGAGAGAAACGAGAAAATGAAATGTCTTTGTAATGACATGAATATTTCTCTCTTTAAATGTAGCCCGAGTTAAGCAAATGCGTAACATGAATAAACCCGGTAAATCAAGTCTGTATAGTCAGCATTTCTTAGCATCAAATTAGCTGCAATATGCTACACTTAACACATTTAATTTCCCCACATCACACCTTCAGTTTCACCATCTTTCCAGCATGGAAACATGGGTAGCATATTTTGAAAAGCACATTAGCGGGATTAAGTGAACCAATCATCCACCGGTCTGCTGCGAAACATCAAGAGTGTGTTTGCTGATTGTCAAAAGAAACACACAAGCTAGGCCAATACACAAGCAGGTCTGAGGACACCAGGGAGCTTTAAAGGAAACGATGAAAGCACTTCCTGGAGGGACTGAATCTCGGCATAGTGGGAACAAGATATTTGGGGTAAAGAGGGAGGGAGAGAGGGAGAGAATAAAAGGCTGACCTAGATCCGCCTTTCACTCGCTCCTTCCCCCGGAGTAGGTGTCCTGGACCCCGAGGCCGAGCTGGCAGGCCTGCAGCGAGTACGGAGGGCAGAAAGGACGATAAACAATGACTGTGCACTCTCAACCTCTGCGCTATTCCCCTGGACACATCCTTGCAGAGGAAGAAAAGCTGGCAGCTGGCATGCTCTGTCACAGTCTCTCCTCCCATTACGTCAACACAGCACTGCTGCACACGGCACACACACACACACACACACCTGCTGATGGCTGCTCACCTCCCTGCCTGGCGCTCACTACACACACGGCCCACCGATACAATCAGCACTCACAGATTCAACAAACCAGATTCAAAACACCAGAGAAAAACTTCTATGATTTACTTTAAAGGAGTGCGGATACCGATGCAATAGTGAGAATATATTCACAATATAATCCAATGTTTACTTCAAATATTTGAGAACTGACAATCTGCACTTTTCGCAAGGAAGACAATGGGCTCTATGCACAACTGCACTACTTCCTGAACTTCAGCCAGCTCCTTGTTTCCTGTCTATCATTATTGGACAATTTGATTAATTCAGGTGTGCTTGACCTCAGTAGTCACGGCAACAATAATCAGACACACCTGAATTAATTAATGTGTCCAATAATGACCGACAGGAAACAAGAAGCTGGCTGAAGTTCAGGAAGTAATGGAGCTGTGCATAGAGCCTATTGTTCATTGTTGGTTGTTAGATGGCTAATTGGGAAAAGGTTATTGGTAACAATATATTTATACAATATAAGGTTTTATTTTGTTTACATTAGATAACTACAATACTGCATTGGTTAACATGAACAATGAAAAACGCTTCTAAAGCTTTTATTAATATTTTATTAATCACATTATTAAAATCAAAAGTCGTCTCTGATATTATTATTATTAAATGGACCTGAGCTGACGAAAATCTGACCAGCTGGATGATGAACAGTTGGATTTTTATTAGCTAACGTTAATAAATACTGTAACAAATGTGTTAATTAAATGTTAGTTAATGCATTATTACCTAATTGTAAAGTGTTATAATTAAAAATTTTTAAAAAAAATAAGTTAGAGCGACATTTTTAAATGGTTTAACATTGCATTACATGTCATTTTACAGTAAAGTGTATGGTTTATGGAAGTAAAAACTACGAATTATTATATAATTAAACTGAAAAACAGTAAAACATTCCCTGAAGTCCTTGGGTGACTTCACATCTGATGTCTAATTAGCATATGGGTGTTTTTTTTGTGTGTGTTTTTTTTACCATATCTGTAATGTAATGTTTATTGCATAATGTGTGTTATGTCCTTGAGTGTATGTGTCATAACTGGCCATGTTTTATGTACACTGTGTACATGAATCCTGATTCATCATGTGGCTTTCTGTTTTACACCTGATCAGTATATTTTGAGTTAAAAAGATAAGTACATTTGATATATTATTGGTACATTATATCAATTAATGAAATATATGTTATAATTGTCACTGTGTATTTGTGGCTAGTTTTTATCATAAATGTAACAGTTTTTTATTAAATAATCTGTACCACAAAAGTATAATATGGCTTTAAAATAATGATATCGTTCAGTGCTTCTATTCTGTCAATGTTTTTTGACATTTTAATTAAACCAAAATCTGCCTTTTTGTACTTTTAGGCTGAAAATCATCCACATTTACAGTATTACATAGGATGTTGCCTTGTCAGATATTTCAGCGAACCAAGAAAATGTCTAAAGACACGTTTAAGTGCCATCAGAACATAAATACTCAAAGAGAAATCAATGCATTTGAAATTTCTTTCTATTCAACTCAAAACTTTTTTCGCTTGTACTGTAAACCCATCCCAACCGGCTTTTAAATATCAACAGGTCAACACAATGTTGGATTGTGGCAATAAAACAAACACTCGTTCCTCATAAAGGCTTCTCTCTTGAAAAATTCCTTCTTCTAATCCTCTCTAACACGCAATGATTGTCTTGATGTGTGTAAATCGTATGAAAGCCCTGAGGGAGTGTGTGTGTCATCTAGGAGCCACAGTCCTCTCAGACTTCTGAAGGCTGAGAAATAGGATGCTCTCAGATTGACTGTAATAGAAAGCGATCTCTCGGCTCTCGTTTCATTTCGAGCTACGCATGAAACAAAGGCTTCCTCAAAGAAAGACAAGCAGCTCCATGCAAGAAAAGAATGTGGGTCTTGAGTCTCCTATTAAAAGAAATCACATCCGTCTCTGTTAATTTTCTCTTATTAAACAACTTTTTTATTATTATCATTATTATTATTGTTGTTGTTGTTCCTCAGTTTAAGGTCACAACAGTTCATAAAAAAGCCTAGAAAAACCTGGAAAAATGTAACCATAGGACTGTGGAAAACAAATATAATAATTCAAGATTTGACCGCTGAAAAACTTCAATTGTTCTATCACTAATATGAATATTGTGTGGGATTTTATATTAAAACTGTTGTTATATGAAAAACTTCTGAAATGTCTCACATATTATAAATAAAACTAAAAAACTGAAAACATGTACATGTACGAATATATATATACACGATATAATCACGATTAATCATATCCAAAATACAAGTTTGTTTACATAATATATGTGTGTGAAGTGTGTATAATTATTTTGTAATTATAAATACACACATTTGCATGTATATATTTAAGAAAAATGTGTTATTAATATATCAAATATTTATATTTATGTATAATATAAATTTTGTATAAATATATATAAAGTATACATGCAAATATTTCTTAAATATATACATGCATGTGTGTGTATTTATATATACATAATTATACACACTACACACACATATACTATATAAACACAAACTTTTATTTTGGATGCGATAAATCGCGAAGTTAATAGCATAATTGGTTTGTACTATACAGTACCATGACATACAGTTTTTGAGCTTAATCTGTCATGTTTGATATTACACATCATTTTATGAAAAATTAAATATTCATACCAAAATAGGCAAAACACCAAATCAAAATGTCAATTGTGTGTCCCAGTAAAAACTCCAACAATGTTCGTCGAAAACAAATAAGAAATTTAAACTTTGGATTATTAGTAATTCCCTTTAGAACAGCATTCCCTTCTCAAAATATTATCTAAAAACACCTTTACAAGGACACGTTTCAAAAAAGGTTCATAAAAGAAAAATTAAATGGGAAACTACTATTAGTGTTGCTTGCTTGGATTATTAAAAAAAATCTACAAGCTACAATTGAAAAGAGTGAAATAGTTGGGTTTGGTTGTTTCCGTATCCCCAGTGTTTGTGACGTAACCCTCCGTTCATCCCGGAGTAACAGACCTCTCATAATCTGCGGGATTTCACAGACTCCTGTCCAGCCAGTGCTTAGCAGCCAGCCATCCGCGCTGCTTTACTAAACTGCTTGATTTACAAGCGCCCAAGGGGCAGTTTTGGAGTCCAAAGCATACATTATTAATGGATGTGTAGTGTTGACATTATGCCAGAATCCATACAACACTTTCCTGCCTATGGAGCAATTCCAATACTATGATAATAAACTGTAAAGGGGACACATGAATTTCATAAATAGATCCTCTGAAATCGGCCCTGACGCTTATTACACTACAGACTTACTATGTCTCAGATAGGCTACTCAGCCCAGTGTGATCATGATGTACATGAAGAATTTGCTGTCATTGTCTTCCTGAAGCTGTCATTCAATAGAACATCTTTTGTGTTCCACATGGGGAAAAAAAGACTTTGTAAATAATAGTAGACTTTGGTGCCACTTTATATGGAAGAGTTAGTTCAATACCTAACTAGTATCCAGTTAGGTCAGAGTTCACTCTTCACTCATAGAAGGGAAGGTTATATATAGAACCTTAAAAGGTCCCCCATGTCATCCAAGATGTCTTTCTTTCTTCGGTCGAAAAGAAATTAAGGTTTTTGATAAAAATATTCCAGCATTTTTCTCCATATAATGCAGTGGGAACCAAATGGTTCAAGGTCCAAAAGACAGCTTCAGTGCAAACTACAAACTGTTCAAAGGGCTTTAAACGATTCCAGACGATGAATAAGGGTCTTATCAAGCGAAACGATCGCTCATTAGAAAAATCTCAAAATGCTTGCCTTGCTCTGTTCTGTGACGCACGATCGTGACTCTCCTGTACGAACTCGTTCATCAAAACGAACAAATCTTTTTCTGAGTCAATTCGTTCGCTGAATGAACCAAATGACTCGGAAAAAGATTTGTTCATTTTAAAGAACGAGTTCGAACATGAGAGTCACGAACGTGCGTCACAGAACAGAGCAAGGCGAGCAATTGAGCTTATAAAACTGAAACTTTATTTATTTATTTATTAAATGAGACCCTTATTAGTAAATTATGGTAAATTATGAGCAAAAGTTTTTTGAAAAGTGAACTACTCTTTTAAGTCTCTATAACTATTGAAATTGTTTGATAAAATGCAGTTATTGTGCATTGAATAATGCCTGAATGTAATTAATTTCTGTAATTACATCCATAATTTCACCGTTGAACCTTCTCTTACATGTTTAACTAAATCCTTAAACCTAACCATCCCACAAAACCTGTCCCTGAACTTACTTGTATCCCACCTCAATAGCAGCAAAAGTGTTTCGCAATACATCATGAACACAATAAGTACTGAATACAAAGTAAACAAAGAATATTTTTTCTAAGTGAAGACATCTAATATAAATGTACACTTCTCCTTTACACCAAAACATCCCTCAGGACGTTCCCAAACCATCTTGAACCTATACCCTTACAGCGCTTATAGAAAAGATACGCGTTTAAAATACACAAAGCTATATAAATGAACAGACCAGATTCCCTATAGCAGCAGCAGCACTTCAGTGTGTTGTGTCCTGATTTATGGGAATGCATCACATCATCAACAATAGTCATGATGAGAGCAAAACAAGCCTGAAAACAATCTGTTGTAAGACTTTTTCGTTTCAAACGAGCATTGCAGCACTTCGAAGTAACCAGCCGGGTTTAGGGGGGATGCTGCTGGCACCTGCTATTAAACCCCACTGCGCACGCTTCTCCCTGCCTGCAACAAAAGGTCTGCTGATCACTGTTTTTCGGCAGCAGCACCTGTGCTGATATTGAGACTGACCTGAATGGTGCAGGTATACTCCGTATCATCCAGCAGTCTGACCGTACACATGTATTCTCGCTCCAGGTTTCTGACGCTGCCACTCATCAGCCGACTCAACATCATCTTCTCACCGCACGATAGCTGCTCTGCGTCCGGGACCAGAACAAAAAATAAGCTCAAGCAATGTCACATCGACCAAACTCTCCGGTCGCCCAGGTAAAATGTGTTAACCGAAGCCGACAGCATCTTTCTCTGATGACATGAACGCCGCGGGTGTTTTATCGTAGGTTATTGCGAACAGGTTCCTCTAACATACACACATCCAGGTCCAGATGAAGTCTGTGATTACGAGCAGACAGTAGCAGAAAGCCCGTGTGTTGACCATTCACCGCTTGATATTTGAGGAAGGGGGCGGGACCAGGGAAGCTGATTGACACTCCTTCTAGCCAATGTTTACGCTCTCAAAATAAGGACTCGTTTGAAATGGACAATGAAAGATTGGGTGGTGCTGCGAATTTGGAGGTCATTGTTGTCCAATAACATGCTGGACTAAGGTAGTAGTAAGGTTATAAGGAAATACTCTTATTTTCTGCTACAATAATTGGTAACACTGTATCTTAATGCGTCCTTGTATAAATACATATATAATAAATATAATAAATAGGCCTATTTATTATTTTATTTATATAATAAATTTATTATAGTAGCCTAATAACTATATATTAGCATAATTACATACTGTAGCCTACAACTAACCCTCAACAAAACCTGGTAAAACTTTATTTTACAGTGTCCCTCCAACCAAAACCTAATCCTACCCTAACCCTACAGTGATGTTGTTAATTAGCCCAATATTAATCAGTTGGCTACTTAAATATATAAATCACACTGATAACACCTTAAAATAAAGTGTAACCCAAAACCCTAGTCCCATCCTAACTCAATAGTAAGCACATTAAGTTAATTACAATTCTTCTTACGAAATATCGCACAAATTTTTTTTCTGGCTACACTCTTATCGAAAAGGTATAAATTGAATATACTTGTTAATTTTATGAACTTGAAAAAGAAAGTATTTTAATTTTTAAATACTGTGTTCTTTCAAGATTCGTTATATTAGGAGATATGTAGGGTACATATGGACAATCGATATGTAGGCCTACATTTCAAAATGCTGAAATTTCACACATTTTATCAATCAAAACACAAAAACACTGAAAACATCTACTTCATAAAGCAACTGAAAATGATTTATTTTAAAATATTTGTATTAAAGTGAATAATTACAAGTGTCTCTTGTATGTGGTCCTGTGGTATTGAATAAATACTGTAGATCTTTCATGTATTTCTTTTGTTTCATGCAACCTAAAATAAAACTAAATACAAATAGTTTTAATTTGTATTTAAAACGAATTTTATAGTAACTGAAAATAAAAATGAATTTATTATCTAAATACTTCCTCTATCCCGTCACCATGTTTTTCATAAAATATCACAGAAATATGACTGCATTTACACAAATTCTACAAATGAATTAAAATTGAATGATTTTAATATCAATATTAATTCCTAAACTGCATTTGAATATGATATTTGATCGCACAAGGAAACTTTAGAAGTAGCATTTTATCGGTTATTTAAGAATATTACACTTGATTTGACATACAACAATTAGATATAAATATATCTACATTAGCATGAGAACTTCTTCCTTCTATCGCTCTCTCTCTCTCTCTCAAACACACACACTTTTATCACAATTCATAATTAGTAAGCAAAAAGTAAACAATTAATGTAAGAAAGTCCTTTGTTGGATCAAAACAAAGCCTTACTGTGTGTTTGTAAAAAGAAGGAACGTCACATAGTGAACTCATTCGAGTCATTTTCATCGTTCTCCACTGGTTCATTGCTGCTCATGGAGCTGGATTTGGCTGAGCTCTGTAATCGGTTCTCAGCCTTGCGTGTGTAGGGTCGAACAGCTCGAGGATGGTTCTGATGATGAGGCCATCTGATGTTGGACATGTGGTCCACAGAATGGACAAAAGCTTCTTGTCTCCGGTCCACTGGCTTCATCTGATTCAGCTTGCAGGAGGCGATGAGAGGTCTGCCTATGTCCAGCTCTTTGCTCTCAGTCAGACGATCTTTAGTTTGTGTGTGGGTGTAGTGCAATTTCACCTTGATCACCAGAGATCCCTAAAAAGTTTCAGAGAACTTTGAATAAATTGCATTTCTTGAATGGCTTTAAACATTATTTTTGACATCCATATATATATATATAACACATTTTTCTACATCAGTGGTTTCAACAGCAACAATAACATAAAACATTCATATCCTAACAATAAAACATTATTATGATGTGATATGTCATATCACATATTTGATATATATATATATATTTATATATTTATATTATATTGCATTATAACATTTTAACATTAACATATTATATAATGTATTTGTTATATTATTTTATTTATTACATTATATATGTTAACACTTAACGATAAGGTTTAATTTGTTAACTACATTACCTTAAATGAACTAACAATAACTGAATACATTTCTACACTTACTAATACATTTTTCAAAAGTTGAAAAGTTTCAAAAGTCAAAAGTTGTATCATTAAAAATGACAATTATATTATTATTAACTAACATTAAGGTTAGGGTTAGTAAAAATATAAATATTATTGCTCAAAGTTAGTTCATGTTAACTAATGCATTAATGTTAACAAATCTGACCTTAAATGTTACAAAATAATATAATATAATATAATAATGCAATGCATCCATACAAAATGCATTGTGATTTTTATTTTAAAAGTCCATAACTTGCTTTCCTAACAATGCATAATTAGATGATGGGTTGCATTTTATCATCATTTGCATATTACATGCTTTCCAGAATATAATATTCAGCAATAAAGACACTATTGAATGAGAACTGAACTAAGCTAGATGATGACATTGCTCTGTTTTACAGAGATACTTTATACTGTAGTTGAATTGAACCAATTTCATAATGGACAAACTTTACAGTTATTGAATGAAACTGAATTGAACCTGAACAATGACACTATTGTCTTTTTAGAGCTCCTTTACATTTTATTTCTTCTGTTTATCACTGGGAAGCTGCTTTGAAATCATCTGTACAGTATAAAGCACGTTCTAAATAAAAGTGGCTTGACTTGACAGAATAAACATGATGTGACCCATTTTGCGTTTGTGATTGACCAGTTGCCAACCAAGTCTTTTAAACTGAACATGTATTTCATTTCATTTCACAATGTTTTAAAATGCATTTCAGATCTATGTAACAGAGAAAAAAATCCTTAAATGTACCTGGAGTCTTTGAAGGCAACATAATCTGAGGGTGCAGTCAGGAGTTTCACCAATGCTCACCAGGAGAGAGTCCATTTCTCCCGATCTGCCGGATCCTGAGAAAATGTCTTGCATTTGCTAAAATAAATAAATAAATAAAAATAAAAAACATATCTCACCATTAAAACTGTAACAAACAGGCACTATAGAGGCAGGTAAAGTGACCGTACCCAAGGAAGTATTCGACTTTATCACCCCTAGAGGTCAGTAGACTCACAGTTTTGTTTTAAAGTCATCCTATTCTTCCTTCTTTCTGTTGAAAAAAATCTTTTGTGCTAATAAAACTGCACCAAAAACCAGATCTATCTATTTCCTGTATGTGTGGGGTGTTGATGGCACAGTGGATAAGACACCTGCCTTTGGTGTGAGATACCCGGGTTCGAATCCACTGTTAGACACCAATGTGTCACTGAGCAAGACACTCGCTTGTGACCTCTGACATACATAGCAATTGTAAGTCACTTTGGATAAAAGCGTCAGCTAAATAAATATATGTAAATGTATGCATAAACACTATAATTGTGCTCAGTGTCATTAAATGCATGATGAACATCCATTTATTCCAGTCATAAGTTTAGAGGATTTTAAGAGGCAAATTCAAACACACAAATCTGCTCTCTTTCCTCTTCTGGTCTCTCCCATTCCGACTCTCATATCCTCCTTCTCTATGCATGTGTATGTGTCAGCAAAAGAGGACGTGAAAAGCTGCGACTTACTGGGCGACTCTCAAGTATCAGAGTGCAGTCCTGGGCCACGGCTTTTGTGTTCCTCACTATACCAAACACGACCAGGACGTTGGAAAAAAGGGCGGAGAAACTGAGCTCCACCCGAACACCACAGTGCTTAAAGTCCAGAGATCTTCGGCCAGGAAGAACTGCGGGAAACATCACCATACACATAAATACACAGCACTGTAAACTACATAATTTACTTTATGATAAAGACCATAAAGTAGATCAGTATATTATTAAGTACAGTATAACTATGTATCAAAAAATGTAACTATGTATAATAAACTATGTATAAAAATGGGTAACGCTTCCTTTTACAGTCCAGTTACCCATGTAAATACTACTTATTTTAGTAACTACAATTACTTGGTAATAACTAGTACTAACCCTGAACCTACCCCTAAACCTACCCCTGTTCCATGTACTTACCTTATATTAGCCAGTACTTTCTAGGTAAGTACACTGTAAGTACTGTACTGTAAAAGGAAGCGTTACCAAAAAAGGTATCACAGTTTCAACAAAAAATATTCTACATTGATTGATTGATTTTGAGCAGCAAATTATCTTATTGGAACGATTTCTGAAGGATCATGTGACACTGAAGACTGGAGTAATTTACCATCACTGGAATTTTTATATATATATATATATATAGTAGTGTACATAAAAAGAAATAAAAATATTTATAGATATTTAACTCTACTGTAGTCAATATAGTATTACTGTATATGCTGGTACATGCAAGCATGTGTAAAGGTGTCAGAAAGCATGTTTCACATTTAAGCTGTTTAAGTTTTTAACTTGACAAATAAAATCTGTCACAGACAGTCTAAAGTGAAAAATGGAATCATTTTAAGTCAGCTCACTCGTGGCAATTTGACACTTTTTGGGAGGACATCCATTTCCTTTTAATGCAGACACATGGTTATGAATGATCCCTCAGCGGTGCTGTAATCATGAGTCATACATCACGATCTAACCCACAAAAGCTACCGAAGAGGAAGTCACAAACTGTGATGTTACGGGTGATGGAGCACTTTTGAGTGTAGGCACTGACACAGACAACCACTTCTTTTCCATTGCATTCAAAATCTGTTTCATCATCACTGATGTTGCATATAGCATTTAAAGGGTTCACATCAGGAATCAAAAATTGAAGTGTCCTTGATCTTTTTAAATAAATAATCAAAACTGATTTATTTCACATGTTAAGAACATTCTTTTAAATGAAGGTCTTAAAGGTACAGCAGTAAAACCAGCCCACTGAATTTAGTCAAAGAGAGTGGAAAATAGCTATGTACCATAAATCCAAAATATAAGTTTTGGTATATCATGAGGCCTTTACTCACATTATACACTACCGGTGAAAAGTTTGGAATAATTATGCTTTTTATATACATTTTTTAAAGAAGTCTCTTTTGTTCACCAAGGCTACATTTATTTGATCAAAATGGCAAAATATTATTACATTTTAAAATATCTATTTCTTATTTAAATATAATTTATTCCTGTGATGGTTAGAGCAGAATCCAGGCTTCAGTGTCACATGATCCAGCAGAAATCATTATCATTTCTGTATAAAAAGATTGTGCAGCTTAATATTTTTGTGGAAATCATAATACATTACCACTCAAAAGTATTCGGTAAGATTTTTTTGTTTTAAATCGAAATACCATTAGCCTGTTTCCAACAAGCATCCCGTCGCCGGAGCTCCATGGTGTGTCCGGACGCTTGCACAGGATCGGTCAAGGCCCGTGGCTCTGTCAGAGTGTGCCTGATCTCTACTACCTGCCTTCCACGTACCAGTGGATCCTTTCCCAGATCTGGAAGAGAACAAAAGCTTTCATTATAAACCACAGGATACTTTTTCCTAGAATAATTAATATATGATCTACACAGTTTCAGTCTATGGGATCAAAATCCCACCAAATGTATTCCGGGAACAGATCAATAAATAATAAAGCGTGATGCAAAAATGTAAAAATATATAGCACAAACTGAAAAAAAAAATTGCAAAATTCAGAAAAGCAAACAACATGGTCAAAATATAATAAGCGTGAATAAAAAAATAACAAGCATGAATAAAAACTTTAAACACATTAAAAAAATATTTTGCATAGGGCTGTCAAATGATTAATCACATCCAAAATAAAAGTTTGTGTTTACATAATATATGTGGGTACACTGTGTATAATTATTTTATTTTCCAGTATATAAATACACACACATGCTCGTATATATTTAAGAAAAAAAGATTTTTTATAAATAAAATATTTATATCTATATAAAGTATATACATGAAAATATTTCTTAAATAAATACAAGCATGTGTGTGTATATATATATATAATAATACACAGTGCACCCACATATATTATGTAAACACAAACTTTTCTTTTGGATCACGATTAATCGTGATAAATCGTTTGACAGCCCTCACAAAACTTAAATTTATGTTCATGTTTTTCGCTCTTCTTTCCGTGTCCTGTGTTTGCTACATATCTGTCCCTTGTGCCATGTGATCAGTGGGCATCAGACACTGAAACATGACGCAATCATGACATGGCAAGTTGTTCAGTCAAATGAGAAGTGAAAAAAATTAAGGAACTGTCAAAAAGTAGTATAGCAATTCACGCCTATTAAATTATCAGCATCTCCGGCTCTCAAATAAGAAGAAAATTGTTAAAAAATTGACAAGATTTTAAAATTGTAATGTCACAAAATTCTGCATAATTTTACAATAAAAGCTTGGTCATTTTCTATAGTACCACAACAAGATTGAGCCACTGTAGTCACTTGGACTATTTTAACGATGTCTTTAATAACTTTTCGAGGTCGGCAGGTTTCAATCCCTCAAGAAGCCTATGGACTAGTATGGAGGAGTGATCCAGCTCTCAGATTTCATAAAAAATATCTTAATTCATGTTCTGAAGATGAACGAAGGCCTTACGGGGTTGGAACAACAAGAGGGAGAGTAATTACTTACAGAATTTAAATTTTAGGGTGAACCATCCCTTTAAATCATTTTGAGAGCAAGAGGGACCCCTAGTGGTTCGGGGGACCAACGCAACTTGCACACTGTGCGTATAGGGAGGACCGGCACTGGTCAACAGAATCTCTTAAGGGGGACATCAAAAATATAATGTTACCATAAATTGTACTACTTTTACTGCAGAAAAAAAAACCCAACTATATCAGTACAGAAACCAGTAGCCAGGAATATACTGTAAATAAATACACACTAAAATGCTTTACAGCGCAATGACATAAGAAGATGTGATTCACAGTAACCAGTGCCGAAGCATTGATTTATGTTCGTTATTGAGGAAGGAAGTGGTCTCGTACTTGTGGGCATGACAAACACAGTGATAATGGCCGTGGGACAGGGTGCAGACAGAGCAACAAGCAAACGAGACAGGAACAGGGGAGTAAGTGGGGCAAACCAGAAGCCGTCCCTAGGTTAAGCGCTCTCAAATTTCCCCCACCTGAGCACAGCAGCCAGAGAATGAGGTCACATGCCTTGGCAGCTACAATATAAAAAGCCAAGAGCTGTTACCAAAGGGACCAATCAAACAACCAAATAAGCCCTCTGCAGGGAGAGAGGGGATTATCTCAACCCTTAAAACATAAATCCACGTTCACATCATGCCGTGGATTGTACGGATCAAGGAAGGAAACCAATGTCTGGCATACAGTACAGTAGATGTCAACCAGTTGTTGCTCTCAAGTGCTCCAAGTATAAATCCGCTAATGATCAAAAGTACTGAAAGACACTGTGACCTTGTTCACTACATCTCACGACATGGGGGAAGTAAAGACAATATCTTGTTATTATGGTGCTTGCAAGGAAGCGCTGTTTTGCGATTGATTAAACGTTCTGGTTAGTGTTTGATCTGAACTTCCAACCCCATGACTCATTTAGCGAAATCATCGCCTTTTAAAGTTTAATAATTACATAATCGTATTCCCCTATGAAATTAATTTTATTTCTCCACAAATTTGGTTTAATTTTACCTCGAGTGGATTTCTAATGAAACAATAGGTGCTAAGGCACCTTGGAAGGGTGCTGACTATGTAGCCCACTAAAGATAGGCTCAGACTACGAGAGTTTTTCATCCTAAACAACTATGAAATCTGGTTGCATCTCGTACATATGGAGATTCTTCACAGATTTTCTTTTCTCAACTCTTAAACATCTCTCAAAGCACACACAACAAGACTTGAAATTGTGGTGCATCACACACACTACAACAGGGGTGTCCGATCCTGCTCCTCCCGATCGACTGCCCTGATATTTGAAAATTCTGTCTCCTCATACACTCTCAGAAAAAAAAGGTACAAAAGCTGTCACTGGGGCTGTATCTTTTTAAAAGGTACACTTTTGTACCTAAAGGGTGCCTATTGGTACCTTAATGGTATATATTAGTACCTAAAATGTACATATTAACACTTGAAATGTACATATTAGCACCTAAAATGCAATGTAAATATTAGCAGCTTACATGTACATATTAACACCTAAAATTAACATATTAGCACCTAAAATTGCACATATTGGCACCTTAAATGTACATATTAACACCTAAAATGTTCATATTGTACATATTAGTACCTAAAATGTACATATTAGGACCTAAAATGGACAAAAGTTTACCTTTTGAAAAGGTACAGCCCCAGTGACAGCTTTCGTACCTTTTTTCTGAGAGTGTAGACTTGTCTCTGTGAAAGCACTGACCTAATCTTAGTCATAATCAACCCGATTTAAAAAACTAAAATATCAAACATGGCTAACACTTTATTTTACAGTGTCCTTGTTACACGTTACATGTACTTACCATAGTAATAACATTAAATAATGCATAATTACATGCAACTAACCCTCAACCAATTTATAATCCTACCATAACCCTATAGCAAGTAAATACATGTTGTTAATTAATATTACTCAGTACTTAAATTTATAATTAGACAGTAACAATGACACCTTAAAATAAAGTGTAACCCAAACAAGTTTTATATTATTATCAGGGAAGTCCAGATGTGTCTCCAGGCATATCGGGAGATAACATCTGATTAGTAAACACATCACATTACAAGATCATTTGGAACCAACCAAGGTCCTGGAAAAGAGTAAATTAAGGATCAATCATCCTAAAACGCCAGTAGTCTAAGCCTTGCTTAAAGGTGCAGTAAGTGATTTCTGAGAAATGCTGAAAGTGGATCAGAGAAAGAAGCACAACACACTTGTAGCCAATCAGCAGTAAGGAGGCGTGTCCACTCATGATGTGGGAGGAGAAAGCGAGCAAGTTGGAGATTTGAAAAAAAGACTGAAAAAAAGAAAGGAATATCACTGGAAAAAAGGTTGTGATCAGGCAAGAGCTTTAGGACCCATGCTAATAATAGAGAAGCTTATCAGCACTTTGCTTTATTTTCACAAAGAATTATTTTGCTTTGTGGAATGTTTCATGTTCGTCCATTTTGGGAACAATGAAGGGAAGTTAGTGTTTATTTCTCAGAAATCGCGTAATAGACCTTTAAGTTTTGTAACATAAGAGTGCCAGTAGGAGCACTCACCCTCAGAGACCTGCTCCAAGACACGGGTCACCCTCTCTGGCTGTAAGACATGTTTGTTCAGGTACTTGGTGAAGATCCCTGTGCTTTTTCCACCATCCTGGACCTCGAAAGCCTCAGCATCTTCACTCCTGAGGGAGCAAACAGCATGAGTACACAAGAAGAATACAATCACTGTTTTTTTTTCCAATGTCCTGATTAAAGCTTCGTAGAAGTAGCCTAGTTATGACAGTACTTACGTGGCGTACCCATACACAGTGTTTCCCAGAGGAGCCAAAGGCTTAATTTCAGAGGAAGGACCTTTTTGTTTGTACCTGGAGGATATAAAATAGCAAAAACGTTGAACAGTGTAGCAATGTGCCAAATTATTATCTTTTAACGTTTCCGAAACTATTCCAAGAATCTGGAATTCGAGATACTTTTATTTGCTTTCTGGCAAACAATAAACTGCACAAGTTCATTTTGTTTCTACAGGCCTACCATTTCCTGCAGGTGTCCAGGAGAATAACGTTGAGCTGGGCTTTTCTCTCCTGCATGCTGTGCATCACTCTCTGTACGCACACACAGTTTTCAGTCCGGTAGGGTCGCGGAGCGTCAATGGCCACCAGGTAATTTCTGCCGGAGTGCTCGTAGCCATGGCCAGCATAGTAAAAAACAGCTGGGGAAGTGGAAAGAGGAGTTTTAATGGCCTACAATATTGTGCAATATGTTTCTTTCCTTCTCTGATTGAGTTCCTTACTCTTGTGTACAACATAACCTTTTATTTTAAAAATTACTTAAAATTGGAAATTCTGTCATCATCTACACACCCTCATGGCATTCCCAAACAGTATGACTTTCTCTGTTCCAAAGAAACACAAAAGATGATTTTTTGTAGAATATCCAAGTCACTCTTTTGATTTAATCACAGTGAACATGGATTTAAAAGTATCAAAGTGTGCAAAGTACGTGAGAACGCAAATCCAAAAAAGTGGAAAGTTCTGGCTATGATCTTTTGACGAATCCCAAGAACTCATTTCCCTAATGACCGACTTTTTTAATCCACTTCAAATGTTGACATATATATCCAATCTACCAAGTGCAGCACAAAATAGAGCTTTGGGCGTTAAATAATGGTGCAAATACCAGTAAATTGACCAGCACAAACCTTAGTAAATCACCTTGGATGATTCATTTGAATATCTCCTCTCACAAATTTTGCTGAAAGGGAAACTTCTACAAATCCATATGTAAGAAGGTCAGCCGCAAAAATTATTGTGTCCACGCCAATGTTTACTGGACTCTTGATGCATTCATAAAACAATGGTTTCATTGAAAAGATACTTTCACGGACATGACTTCTCAGCTTTTTTCATTAACTCTTTTCATTAACTTTTTAAGTTAATGAAAAAAGTTGAGAAGTCAGGTTCATGTAATGTACCTTTTCAATAAAAAGATTGTTCCAGTTCATAAAACCAATTACTCACTGATCCGGTCACACTGGAGTCAAAGATTATAAGTGACTAACAACCGTCAGCTTGCTCATGACAACATACTTTGGTACATTTGGAATAGGCCTATATCACATGAGCCTTATTACAATCCTATTACAAGGTGTTTTAATGTCCATTTTGGAAGCTTGACAGCTTGAAATGGCCAAAAATGTACATTTTATACTTTACAGATGAAATGAAAAAAGTCATTTGGGTTTGCCAAGATATGAGGGTGAGAAAATGATGAAAACTACACAATTTTACTTGCAGTATTTCATATTATGATGATATTAAAGCAGTTATCAGCATTTCATATTTAAATCTTGCTATAATCAGAGAAAGAAAATTCAGGGGGGTAAAAATGACAGCAGTGAAATCTAACCCGCATTCTGTATACAGCAATACAGAGGCATGACTACAGAGTTGACTAATAACTAAACACTTTCCATTTTACTATATTCATTATGAGGCCGGTTACAATACGAGTCTAAAAATAAAATTCCAATGCGAGTTAGGTGAATAACCTGAATAAATCTGTTGGCTAGAAACATTATACCACATCTCTAAGTTTCTGCAGACAAAAGCAGCATGGCCCACACACTTCTTATCAGCCTTTGACATACTGATGTTATTCTGAAAAAAGTCCTTTGGCTGAAAGTCCTGTGGTATTTTTTTTTTTACCCATGACATTCACTGATACTGTATCACCGGAAAAGAAAGCCTTTTTTTCCACTCAGATGGAACTTCCTCTAACTCGTCACTGAGATGTTTGTTGAGCAACACTAAAAAAAAAAAAAAAATCTTGTGAATTGTCCACGACCATCTCAACAATTTCCAGCAGAAAACAGGTCAAGGTACTGAGCTGCACTGCTAACCGCAGGTTCAAAGTGAGATATGCGGAAGATTAAAATGAGCGTGGTGTTACACACTGCAACAAATTTGCATCCAGGAACCTGAAACTTTCACCACAAATCAAGAAATTGCCCTGCGTATATTAAACCTACATCCTGTGTGAAAATTTATTTTACAGTTAAAACAGTCATGAAACACACCAGACATTTCCTAGAGGCTCCTCGAGCCAAACCACAGTTTGTGACTCACCATACACTCCGGGGTCCAAGAGCTGCAAGAACTTGTCAATGGCAGCCTGCATTTCCTGAAGGGTGAGATCAAGCAGAGAGACCACTCTAAAGCCAAGCTGTTGCAGAAGATTGGCCAGCTCATGGACATCCATGGTAGGGGCCATCAGACCAGGATGGTGGTTGTAATTCAGGTTCCCAATCAGTAATGCCACTTTGTCAGTTGCTTAGAGAAAGAAAATTACAAAATTACATTTATTAAATATACATTTTAAATAAATACATTTTTAAATAATTTGTGTATTTTATTATAAAACTAATGTATGTATGTATATATATATATATATATATATATATATATTGCTTTATTTTATTAATTATAGTGTTTAATACGTATTTTATTGGGTATTAAATTTACACACCCATACGCATATACTGTATATACAAATACTGTATATTTATATATAAAAATCTACATATACACACACATATATATATATCGTGAGTATCCTACATGAAAGACAGAGCATGTATATGTGTGTATGTATATATATATATATATATATATAAATAATTTTTTGTGTGTAATGTAGATTTTTATATATATATACAGTATATGTATGTGTGTGTATATATATATATTATATATATATATAGTCAACATTTGAAGTTCAAAAAAATACATCAAATGCTGATTACTGAATTTTATATATATATATATATATATATATATATATGTGTGTGTGAATAAAATGCAGTAGTCAACATTTATATATATATATATATCGTGAGTATCCTACATGAAAGACAGAGTATGTATATATGTATGTATGTATGTATATATATATGTAAATGTTGACTACTGCAAAAACTACTGCACTTGTATATATATATATATATATATATATAGTCAACATTTGAAGTTCAAAAAATACATCAAATGTTGATTACTGAATTATTTTTTATATATATATATATATATGAATAAAATGCAGTAGTCAACATTTACATATATATATATATATATATATATATATATGTAAACCATATAAAACAAACATATACCACATATATATATATATATATATATATATATATATATTTAAATAAAAATGTTGACTACTGCATTATATATATATATATATATATATATATATATATATACTGGGAGAATCCTACATGAAAGACAGAGTTTGAATTGTGGGGGAAATATCAAAAGTGGGAATATTGTGGGAGTAAAATTTTTCATCTGTGACCTACCCATAAGAGTGGCCGTCGGTAGTAGATCTGGAGGCGCTGTGGGGGAGACCAGAGGAAAATGTTTTGGTGAAAGTTGAAAGAAAATAAGAAATGTTACAATTCTACTGTATTTTATCATGCTTTTCCACTAGTTTCACAACGGGGAAAAAACTCTCAGAACGCTCACATTATTTGTGTTCCTTAATGTGACGAGAAAAAGGGAAGCTCTTTTTAAGCTGGTTTCAGTCTAACTTTAGTTGGACGCTCATATATCTAGGGACCTATTTAGACCCAAAATACAGTTCAGTTCCTGATTGTCTTGAACCCCTACCAATTGTGGAAAGTACCAGTAAACTATAGTGGAAATATAGTAAGCACAAAGAATACATGGCTCAGAGAAAAAGACAGGATGGTTTCCTTTATTTAGGTTTTCTAAATTGCTTTTCAGTCTGATAGTGAAAATGAACAAATCGAATAATGATGGCAAACAAAGTGAAAAAATGCTAATGTTGTAAATTGCCTTTTTCTAGGATTGTCAATTTTAAAGTGCAGTTAATTATGTAAAAAAAATAAGTCCAGTGAACCATAAATATATTGTGTAAAGTAAATTAAAAAACTATATGCGAAAAAAAAAAAAAAACTTACATTTTACAAATGTGGCAGTGACGCTAATAAACAAAAAAATAATTACAGACAAAATACATGTTCTTTGTGAACGGCCTTGGACAAACACCATTGCATTGAACTGTAGGCCAGTGATAGGCTTGAAAAACTTGACAAACAGCCATTGGCAGCTCTTACCAATCTCAATCTCAGCTGCTTCAGACCATCTCTCCTCCAAAATATTTGACACAGCGCAGAGGTATGAACCAGCAGTTTCTGCGCTGGCATTTTCTATCTAAACAAAGAAGACCAAATGCAAAACATGATTATTTTAGGCAGCTTACAACTTCCACAACATGTGCCACTGAGTCAATCTTGCCAAAATTTAAAAGCAATGACCTGTGTGTAACCCGAACCCAACTTGCACATAAAAATGAATCAATACGATAACAAAACAGGTACAATAGACTCACCATGAGTGTTTCTGTAGTCCTTTTAGCAAGGATGCAACCATTTCTGTACCACTGGTAGGCAGGCGCAGGCTTTCCAAAAGCTGTGCATTTGAGAGTGATAGTCTCAGCTGGTTTCACAGTTTGGCTTATTGGGTGAATGACTATATGGGGTTCCCCTCTCCATGAGCGAGAAACACCTAAACACAACGTATCATGTTATTTAACAGATACTACAGGCTTTAAATGTACACATTGAGCAAAATCGTACAAAATAAATCACTGTTAACTCAATGTCAGTCTCAACTAACTTTAAAAAGTTATGAACAGTCTTGAAGAAAAAAATTGGATGACTAACTTGTAAGACTAGACTTAGCAGTTTATGCAACTCACCCCATGCTAATAAAAAAGCTCAATGACAAGACGAGATAATGGAAAGTACCTGTTTCGTCTAGGATTCGCACTTTTACCCATTCTGTGAACTGATAGTTAGAGAACAGGTCGCTCACTCTACAAATATATTTTCCAGATCTCTGTAGAGTGACGGTGAGGTCAGGCTCTGTCCCACCTTCCACCTGAAAAGATGAAGCATAATGTTATTTGATACATTTTGGTATGTATTCTTAACAATATTGATATAACTATTTATAAATGGGGAAAAAAGTGTTGGGGAAAGTTACTTTTTAAAGTAATGCATTACAATATTCTGTTACTCCCTAAAAAAGTAAATAATTATTATGTTACTTTCCATAAAAAAGTAACTTTTGCTTTACTTTTTCTCACTTGGGCTAAGCTTGTTTTGATTTATATTAAAAAAGTTCTGTTTTTGGCTAATGTAAGGCCCTGTCACACACTTTTACTTCAGCAACAAAAACAAAACAATCAAGCACAAATGTGCTGTGTATCTAAAATCATGTTTGGCTTATTAATATGGCTAAATTGGATCATCGAATGTCAGCAGCACCGACATTGGTTAATAAACTGAGATTAAATACATAAAGAATATTTGTATTATTTAACATAATTATTAATTCAGGTTTGAGTAATATTCTGGGTTGTCACTGTTTCTATTCATTTTGAGGAATACTGATGAATAAATACATGTTCACATTTAATCTAGATCTACAATGACCATCATATTCACATACAACATTTCTGCACTTACTCCTTATTTCTCTAAATTTACAAGTAATACATCACTTTACTCAGTTACATGAAAAAAAGTAATCTGATTATTACATAGCTCACATTACTTGTAGTGCATTAAACCCAACACTGGATATAAAGTGTACAAACCTCTGACTGTTGTTTATCAAACCACTGATACTTCAATGAACCAGTGCCTATTGCTCGAACACTTAAGGTCACCTCATGGTTTGGTGGTACACACACAGACACTGGCTGCTGCAGAATAACAATTTCTGCCCAACATATAAGACAGTAGAAATTCACAAAGGGGTAAACATTATATAATAGTTAGTTAGTTACACATAAAAATAGTAATATACACACCAGTTAGCATGACTGTCTGCGCTACTCTTTAGTGTGGAAGGGCCTAGACCACAATAGTGCTGCTCTTTTAAGGTAGTCAGTCATTTCAGAATATTACCACCTGTGTAAAAAGAAAACAGAAGTAAGAATAGTGACCATAACAACAAGTGTGGCATTCAATATCCAAACAAAGATTCATGGAGACTATTCATGGAGACCATTCATCTACATGAGGTTAAGCAATCCAGTGTTTAGATGTTAACACAGGATTAAATGTTTAAAAAAACTAAACATATCTTGATTTCAACAGTGTTTGTACAGTCAATCCATGCAGAAGTCTTAAAGAGAGAGTGTGTCAGCAACTTGACTAGATTTATGACCTGTTGTTTTGTCAGTGATTAGAATGCAGATGTTCAGGTACGGTCTTGAAGGTTGTCATTCTGAAAACTGCATTCTTCAAAAAGAAACAAATTCTTCAATACAATAAAATACCTTCTTTAATGCATCGGGAATTATATCACCTTGTGATTTTTATACTGACATGAGAATGGGGCAAGTTATCATACTAGTACATTTACCTTTAAAAGTACATTTCTGTATCCTGTTGTCCCATACTATAACTTGAAGCATGGCTACAACAAAATATTGAATAATTTTTGCTCCAAAAAAAACCCTATACAGTTCTATAATAGACATGTTGACTTTTTGTAACAACGTCGACCCATTTGGCGACAGATTGTTCAATTAATAAATTGTATAATCTTTAAACAACTTGCCCCGAATTATATTTTTTGAAAAATACTCCTGAACTGAAAGCACCGTTCAACCTTTCAGTTAAAATATATCTTCATTACATGGATGGCTCGTATGAATGAATGTATGTCAGTGTGGTTCACTTGTGGCAACAGGAGAAAAAGAATATCTAGGCTAGCCTATATAGACATTTTTGTTTTTTTTAAGCGGAAATAATTCACAAAACAACTCATTTAAGAGTTTTTTGACCTTTGAACGTTTGACTCAAAACCTTAAAAGTTCCTGAGGCATAACCATTTGTAATAACTTCCCTAAAAAAGTGACAAACCAACCAACCCCGAAGGGCAACAGCATCGGTAACTAGCGTTCGGTGCTACACTCACCTGACCTAGTGCTCATAGCCGACAGCGATCACTCTTCCTTCCTAAAACTCCTCATGCAAACAAGCTCATGGCGTCAGCTGTATCGACGTGTGGATATTCAACATGATACTAATAAAGTTTGGCTGAAAAATGAATGGTTTCCCGTAATAATGACAGACTGGCCCTCCCACTACCGCTGTGCTCAGTGTAGTTGCGCCCACAAACATCTGCTCATTGAGCAGAGCAGGTATGGTAGTACCTTGTAAATACATATTTATTTATTCTGCTTCGAGTTCATGGCAGGTTGACGCCATATTGAAAGTTATTAAAAAGCTGGAAATATGATTAATTTTGATCTGACATAATATGATTGCTTTAAATTTAATTTGGAAGGCTATTTGATTTTAGTAGAAATTACTAAAAATTGCATAATTTTCGGTATAGCCTAGAGTAGAATAATAAAAGATATAAAGTATATTGAATATTTTTTTTATTTCAGGGAAATGTAATATTCATTAAATGTATGTGCCTTAAAAAACAAAGCCATTGTTTTCTGTTTTTCCAAAAAAGTAGCCTAAATCTTTAATAGCCTACTTTGAGTTCAAAAAAATAGAAAAACAATATCTAAAGATATCTAAGCTGTTGTTTTTGTGCAGTTGTGCTGTTCTTTGGATCCTTTTTGTATTTTATTACCTTGTTGTAGCCTATTAGTGTTTTTAGCAATCTGTTTAAAGGTACACTAACTTTTTTGTTGTTCAAAATGCAAATTTTGAAAATGATGATTTGACCTGATGGTTTTCCTGAGAAATAAATTATGTTGCATGTGCTTATCTCCTCATATCCGTAAATAGAGAAGAGTTGCTCCATATTTGTGGAAGTGGCATACGATAGTTGGCACTTGACAGAAAAGTTTGACATTACACATGGTAAATCTCGAACCTCATGGGAATCACTTAGGAGAGTCAAGGCAAAAAGAGAACAAGACACTGATCCATTGAATTGTATTTCATTATTTAATCTATATAGATCATGCAGTGACAGAGCGCCTAAAAAAATGAGCTCATAGCATGGCTTTTTAGAGATTGCGAGAACTGAGGGATTTAAAATGTTGTAAAAGCGACGAGGAGATGGCTTTTTACTTTTTTATTTTTATACTTTTTTATTACTAAACAGGTAAGTAAGCTGTTTTTTTATCAGATAAATTTCCATGTAATATGTGTTTGACATGAAGTGGCTCAGCAATCATCGGTGTAGGCCTATGACAGCGCTGCTTCAAGTCCAAACACACCAAATATCTAGTGTTCATTCCCATACTCACGCATAGCCAAACCACAATCAAAACAATGTTCTTCCCCAAAATACATGCAGTTTTGTTATAGTACCTTAAATTATAATATTATTCGAACATAATTATTTTTTTATTGTGTAACTATATATATATATATATATATATATTGTTTTGGGTTTTTTTGCCTCTATACATTTGTTTCACAAATCTCTAATTTGGTGTCCAATTCGAACCCCAAGTTACTTATTTGTGAATTGAGTAGCCTATGTGCAACACTCAAGTTTACTCTATTATTTTTATTTGTGAGCCTGTGTGTGATCTGTTGTTTGAATGATATGTTTGTGAGAGTGGTTGCTTGACAGCATGTAATCGAAGCCCTTTTATGATTGGAAAATGATGCAATGACACATGACCGGTGGGAAAGATTGTTGACTGTTATGGGGAGGGTGTACAGACAGAATGACATAGTGGGGGTTGTCCTAATTAAACCTGGGCCATGCTTTGAGCTTGTCTGAAGAGCTGTCATCAAGATCACTCGCATCAGATCTCTGCCCTTTCGCCCGACATAACACACTGGATGAATTTGGCTACATTTACACACATTAGCCCACATTTCTATGTACGTTTACACATCTCTAAACGGTGTGATCATTCAGTCAGAGCGAGAATTACAGTACCAGATCTCATGAAGCTGGAATGATTAAGGAAGGTGATATTTATGTTTTTTTCTGTCTTTTTCTTGGACGCTTGCTTTCAAGTGGCTTCAGAGCAATGGCTAGTTGTGGAAAATGTGATGTGCTCTTGCCTATTTGTAGGGCTGCTATAAATAGATTCTTGCTGGCAACACATGCTCTTCTGTGATTGACAATTTTAGTGCTACTGGGACATCAGACTCCAAAGAACAAGCAAAGAAACATGCTAATGGTAAGTTCTTTAAGTGTTATACTGTAATATATTTTTGTCAAGCAATTTAAAGTTAAAGTCGCTACGCGTGTTGGTTGAAACCAAATTCAAATGTTTCGTGTTTGACCAAATTAAAAGTAACAAACACCCTTTCCTATTTATAACTACTCTGTGCAAATGGTTTACTTGTTGAGACTAGTTGTCCTCAAAACAGAACGGTTCTGGCTAAACTTTATTTTAAAATTGTAATTTTGTTTTTAGTGTTTGTATTTCTCAATTTGTATTGATTTGTATTTTTTCCCCCTTTTCAGTAGTTCTCCAGTTACTTACAAAGTGGAACTTGCATTTTGGTTCCAAAAGCCTGGAGACAAACCTCAATTTTATTCTACAGACATATTGAAACCCCACTTAAAGAGGGTTTTTTTGGACTGTTGAAGTTATTTGTTTTGGACAATGACATCCAGGAGGCCCATGACCCGCTCTTACTCTGGAAATGGGAGATCGGGAAGCCAAAATGGGGAGGATGTTTCATCGGCAAACGGAAGGTCAGAGAGCCGCAACTACCTCTCCAACGTTAGGCCTGAAAACAGGTAAAAAATATGAATGTTCAGTATAATTGAGTATTTGATTATGAAAAATGTGAAAGTCTTAATTTTCCATATATACCTCCAGTTTAGATGTTAATTTTGCGGTTTATGATGGATTTTAATTCTTGCATCACTTGCATCAGACATCAAATGTGATAACAATATCAATTGTATATTTATAATTATATAATATTAATATGTAATTTGTTTAAGAATGGCTTTAATTGGAACATAATTGTTGGTTTGTTACAGTTGCCTTTTCATTTTATTAAATAAGATGCCATTTTAGTATACAGTAATTTGAGCGCAATCACGAAATCTGTGTGTCATCAGGTTGAATGGTTTTGATTTTGCTGAAATGCTGACGTAACTGTGGTTACCACATTGGTTGTATTGTGTTTGCTCAACTATGGCTATGCCAAAAGAGACCACAAAACATTCTCACCATTAGCAACAGCATTTACTGTATGACTGCATTACAGTTGCTCCTGGCTTAATCAGTGTCACACAGTGAAAGTCCTTAGTTTAGATATTCTTGTCTGATGAGTGTCCCTTTGATTTGCCTCTTTTCTAAATAGCTTTTCAGCTCACAGTTATTCAAACTACAGGCCTTCGAGGTAATAAAAGCTTCTCAAAAGGTCAATCCTACTCTAACTACACTTCAGATAACTATTTCTGTTCCCCAACATGCCCTTTTTTCCTTTGGTTTGTTTTACAATCTCAGAAATACCCAATTTGCATTTGATTTGCAGCGTGATTATGACAGTATTGTGCTTGACGTATTATAAATCTTTCAATCCCCCAAACCCACCCACCCAAATAACCACAAAATATTGTAAATGGAAAAGTGCACTAAAAATGTTTCAAATGTCATCAGGCTAAAATAATATCCTCTCACCCTGTTAACACCCTGCAGGCTCACGTCAATAATTCTAATTTTATATTATAATCCTGATATTAATAATACAATATGTCAATGCTATCTCCCTGCTGTATTGCTAATTTATTGATTCATATAGTAAATACCCGCTTTTCGCATATATGATTATTGTTGAGTTGACACTCTGTTTTTGCCATCTCTAGGAGTACATTATGTACCGTCATGGCTCATTTGACTGAAGAAACCCAGCCATGTTTTGAAACCACCATAAAATCAAAGGCAGTGTCAGAAACGTGCAATGTCAAATTCTCTTGCGTGGTCACGGGTAAGTTTTATACTTATGATTAAAGACATTTCAATATAATCTTATTTGGTGTCTGAGTGTTTCTCAAAAAATTCTTTATACATTTATAATATATTTTCTGGCTTAAATAAATGTTATTTTAATGAATAAGACCAAACCTCCTTATTTTTGCACACATTTCCACCAGGTTACCCGGCTCCTGAGCTGACCTGGTACAAAGATGACATGGAGTTGGATCGATATTGTGGCCTTCCCAAATATGAAATATTTCGCAATGAAAAAATTCACACACTTCAAATCTACAAGTATGTTACTTGATTCAGACTTATTTTCTACACATTTCCTTTTGTTTCAAAACATTTTATGACATAAAAATGCTGGGTTGTTTTAACCCAACTTTGGGGTCAAATATGGACTAACCCAGCCATTGGGTTAAATTTTTATTAGTACATTTTTAACCCAACGTTTGGGTTTGTCCATATTTGGGTTAAATTTCTATTAGTACATTTTTAACCCAACGTTTGGGTTTGTCCATATTTGACCCAAAGTTGGGTTAAAACAACCCAGCATTTTTAGAGTGTACACCCAAATCAATGCTTTGATTGTTTTAGTAGTGACTACACAATGACTATAACTACATTTGCTTTCGTTTGACAGCTGTACAGAAGAAGATGCAGCCATTTATCAGGCCTCGGCGAGGAACAGTAAGGGCATCGTCTCCTGTTCGGGGGTACTGGAGGTGGGGACAATGAGCGAGTACATGATCCACCAAAGGTTCTTTGCCAAACTGAAACAGAAGGCTGAGATCAAGCGGCGAGAACTGGACGAGAGTCGACGTCGGGGTAAGGAGAACATCCAGAAGGAACAATTACATCTGAGTAACCAGGAACGCTTACTAAGGAAGTCTAGGACTCCTGCTGGGAACGAAGTCCTGAGCTCCTCTCCCACAATCAAGGATGGAGAGGAGAACGTGGCCTCCCAAGAAACAGAAGAACAGCAGCCTGCACTCCTAGACGATAAGTCTGATCACATTAAGGCGCAGGCTTCTGTGGGAGCCATAGAGATGAAAGTGGAGAATGGTAATGAGAACCTCAACCGTGTCTACGATCCAATGGAGGTGGTCACCACGAAGCAGTCCACCAAAGAGAAACCGGATGAACAGAAGCAGCATATTACCAATGGATTTGATGAGGTGGGTAATATTAATCACACCCAGAGCAACAGAAAACAAGAGGATCCTTATGAAGGAATGAGTCTGGCAAAATACTTATCTGAGTCTGTGAAGTCACAGGCTGCCGACGAACGTCAGAGTCCTGAGATCATGGTCTTCGATGTCAGTCCTGTCCAAGGAGACAAAGACCTGGAGAAGGAACGAGAAAGGTTAAAAGAAGAGGAGAGGGACCGATCAAGAGAAATAGAGCGTGAGAAAGAGAAAGAGCGAGAGAGAGCCAAAGAAAGAAAACGAGAGAAAACGAGGCAAACAGAACATGAACAAAGAGCTGCAACCAAAGCCGCATCACACAAAGAGCCAGAACCTCAACACAAGTCGGCTCTGACCTCGGTTCTTCACTCCTTAAAGGACATGTTCTTCGGCAAAAGCAAGAAGTCCACAGAGAAAGCCGAAACCACATGGAGAGCTAGTGATGTGAACATCACTCCCTCACAAACACCTGAACAGGAGACACCAAAGCTGGTCCAGGAATCATCTCAAACGACGGACTTGGAGTCTTTGCAACAAACGCAAGATTCAACCGCCCCTAATAATATCATAGACTCTAATTCAGCTGAATTCCATGCAAACAAACCCGAGGATGTTTCTCCCACTCCTGAAAGACATCTTGAGAGCACTAGAGCAACACTTAGACTTTCTGTGGAGGAGCAGAAGGAGATGCCAAAAGAGGAGAGCAGTCCAGAGAACGTCCTGCAGATTTCTCATTCTCTGCTTTTCAAGGTAAGTTCATCGCACTTCTCACTTTACAACTTGCCGGTTTTGTCCATCTAGTGCTGGGCTTTCTGCACTACAGCACATGGGAGCTATTTATAGATGGTACATTTGTGCTGCAAGACTTGAGTTTAATTACACCTGTCCATGGCCAAGACGATGACACAAACTATACCCAAGAGAACACAGAGGTTGTTTGATCTTTGACTTTATCGTAGGATTCAGGGAGTCAGCAATGTTCTTATATAGACTATTTTCCGAGCAAAACTGCAAACACTGTTCAGGATATAGGAAAGAAGGTGGGGACTAAAGTCTGAGAGCATGCAGTTGTGGTAATGCTTTTCTAATTAAATGCAATATTTATTACAATGTTGTATTGTACAATAATACATTATCTGCATAACAGTTGAAGAGAAAAGTTCTCTCTTTTTTCCACCTTTTTTTTTAGAATTTTAGTTTTGCAGTTTTGATTTTTTTTTTTACGTTTTTGAAAGAAGTTTCTCATGCTCACCAATAAAAATACTGTTAAAAAGTAATACTTTTTACACTTTACAATAAGGTCTCATTTGTTAACATTAGTTAATGTGGGAAATAAAAAATAACTTACATTGAGCAATATATTTGTTACAGTATTTATTAATCTTTGTTCATTTCAGCTAATAAAAATACATTATGTTAGTTCACAGTGTATTAACTAATGTTAACCAATACAACATTTGATTTCCATATATTAGTAAATGTTGAAATTATCCTTGTAAAGTTTAATAAAGATTAAAAATAAGATTAATAAAGGCTCTTGTTCTTTGTTCTCTTATTCTTAGTTCATGTTAACTAAATTAGGTAACTAATGTTAACTAATAAAACCTTATTGTAAAGTGTTACTTATTATTATAAAAATAAATAAATTTAATTTATTCCTGCCATGCAAATCTGAATTTTCTGCATCAATGCAGTCTTCAGTGTCACATGATCCTTTAGAAATAATTCTAATATGCTGATTTGGTGCTCAAAAAACTTTTTATTATTATTATCAATGTTGAAAACAGTTGTGCTGTTTAATATAACCAAGGTACTTTTTCAGGATTCTTTGATGAATAGAAAGTTCTTAAAAAACAGCATTTGTTTAAAATATTAATCTTTTGTAACAATGTTTCTTTACTGTCACTTGTGATCAATTATCAATTTGATGGATCCAATTGGGCAAAAAATTCTGACCCCACATTTCTGATCATTATTGTATAAACTCAAACACATCTCGCATGGAAATGTGTTCTGCTTTTGTCTCATTTATGGTTCTCTTGCTTTGAATAAGGCCCGCTGTCTCCTTAAAAGTGAGCATGAGTCAAACTGCCTTGATTTCAGCTTATCTAGAATAGTTTGAAAGTGGGTTTGCATGCGTCAGCAACACAAATCATATTCACTCATTAGGACCAACTAGTATTCTTAAAGTCAACATAAAATGGCATTTATAACAGTTTTAACTTCTTTAATGTGATACTTCCAAAAAAATGTGGGGTGGAACTTTATTTTCTCCCTATAATTGAAAAGAAAGGCATTTCATTTCAGACATGAACTCATGCATGCATTAAGAAAGTAAACAGGGTCCATGCCATGTTCATGTTGACTTTAAATGGGCGTGTTTTAATGTTAGTAGAGGTCAAGACATGAGGAATGACAGTTGCTGGACACTACAAGAAGACAAAACCTCTTTACATTTTCTAGATTCCTTGGTTCCCTGTGTCTTAAAATAAACCTGTTTCTAGTGTGTGCTCAGAGAAGCCATACCATACAAAAAGCAATTGTCTGTTAAACTCGTACAGCTACGTTATGTCAGAGAAACCAAAGTCAGCTGACAGTTCTGTTCTTTGGAAAAAGGATTCTTTACCACTGCTCAAATTTTCCACTTGCATGTAAAACCTTTATCTTTGTGTGGAAATGATACCCAAGATGGCTCTTATTAATTTTGGATTTAGATTTTAGTTGTGTTGCATTACGGACATGTTTACATAGTCAAGCTTCTTTCTTGGCAAGAATGTCAGAATCACATGATTTCTAAAATGCCGTGCCTGAAGATTACAGAGAAATGAGGCTGTTAGAAAGGCATGTGGAACCACAGTGATTGCATCATCGCTTCAAACCAGACACGGCTAAATGCTAATAACGTTTCACGTTTGTTAGTCAACAAGGTGAATGTCACCTTTAATTCATTGACGTGCTCTACAATCTCAGACAGGACAGGCATGTGATAGCTTTGCACCTGGCATGCAACATATTCAGCGGTTTTATTTATGTAAAGTGGAAGTGCAACAACCCTAGCATCTCGTGGGAAGTTAATGTTAGTTGTTGTGGTGTGTCAGTTAGAGGAACCTTGCACATAAATTTGGATCCCTGTGTGTTGAATCACAACAGAGGAACTTCTGTTAAAAGAAAGTTGTCATAGGTGCGGCTTATAAATGTGATTTTATTACATTATATACAACAATTGTGTAATAAGGTTAAATAGTTTAAAGTCAGCGTAATAAAATAATGGAAATTCACCCTATGTTTTATAAATGCATGTTATCAATCTTATTGTGAACAATTCAGCTGTTTTTATTTTTATTTTGATGTCATAATTGGATCACATCTGAAAATCCAATCAAAAACCAACGAATAGAACCGAGTCCACGCCCTACATTTTTTCTTTTCTGATAATCCACATAACAATGTGAAAGATCTGTCGCTACTTCCGTTTCATTGTGATTTTAGGGCTTTACCTTAGGCTTACAAAAACAACTTTTAATACTAAATTAGCAGATGAGCACAGAAAAAAAAACATTCAAGCAGTTGATACTAGTAGCAACTTTCGGCACCAAATGGAATCACAATCTGGGGTGCGTTTCCCGAAAGCATCGTTATCCAACTATGGTCGCAAGTTCTGTCGTTACCAATAGAGTTCAATGGAAATTGCGACCAACTTGCGACCATAGTTGGCTAACGATGCTTTCGGGAAACGCACCCCCGGTTTATTTGCACTGGGTAGGACATAACAACATTGGTTCAACTAATGGTGTGAATTTGGAGGCAGGGCTACCTTTCTGTCAACTTTGGCTTTTCTGTTTTTCACAATTCACCTTTTGAGAGCTGTTGTTGGCCCAAATTAAACAAATTATTATGGTACATATCACTTACCACAAGAAAACAAAGGAATTGTAGGAAAAAATCACAAAAAAAATCTAGACTAGAATGTTATGCATTGTATTTATAAATTTGAAACATGGGCATTGTTAATTATGTAAAATTATATACTTAAAACGTATTGATAAGTGTTTTTTTTTAAGTCATTGCTAATGTGGTTTGATGGTGTAAGTCATATCAAATGTCACAGTTGTCAAGTTGACCTGACAGGTCATAAATAAATATTATGTTGTTTTTCCTCCTAGTACATGGAAAGTTGCACAAGATTGGTGGTACAAATTTGTATATCATTTCAAATATAACAGCTCAAAAGACAAGTGAACAAACAAATAGACAATAAATAGTTTAGGTGTGTCCTTATTGAATATATATATATATATATTATCAAAAACATTGTTGTTGTTATGTATTGTTTATATTGATTGAAATCTAAGCTTTTACAAAAACATCTATACCTCGGCCGTTGATTGCATGATTTTAGAAGCATACTGTAACAATACAAACATAAGAGTGATTAGACTCTTATTTTTTTCATTACTATCCCATAATTAATCATATGCCATAAACATACACCCGGTTTCACAGAAAAGGCCTAGTCTCAGACTAAAATGCATGTTTGAGCTGTTTTAACTGAAAGCAACATGCACTGAGATAATTTAAAATACACTCACCTAAAGGATAATTGGAAACACCATACTAATACTGTGTTTGACCCCCTTTCGCCTTTAGAACTGCCTTAATTCCACGTGGCATTGATTCAACAAGGTGCTGAAAGCATTCTTTGGAAATGTTGGCCCATATTGATAGGATAGCATCTTGCAGTTGATGGAGATTTGTGGGATGCACATCCACATGCACACGCGGTGCACATCCACAATGCACACGCGGTGGGGTCTTCTGCTGTTGTAGCCCATCCACCTCAAAGTTGCGTGTTGTGGCTTCACAAATGCTTTGCTGCATACCTCGGTTGTAACGAGTGGTTATTTCAGTCAAAGTTGCTCTTCTATCAGCTTGGATCATTCGGCCCATTCTCCTCTGACCTCTAGCATCAACAAGGCATTTTCCCTTTTCACACCATTCTTTGTAAACCCTAGAAATGGTTGTGCGTGAAAATCCCAGTAACTGAGCAGATTGTGAAATAATCAGACCGACACGTCTGGCACCAACAACCATGCCACGCTCAAAATTGCTTAAATCACCTTTCTTTCCCATTCTGACATTCAGTTTGGAGTTCAGGAGATTGTCTTGACCAGGGGTGCGTTTCCCGAAAGCATCGTTAGCCAACTATGGTCGCAAGTTCCGTCGTTACCAATAGAGTTCAATGGGAATTGCGACCAACTTGCGACCATAGTTGGCTAACGATGCTTTCGGGAAACGCACCCCTGGACCACACTCCTAAATGCATTGAAGCAACTGCCATATGATTGGTTGATTAGATAATTGCAGGTGTTCCTAATAAACCTTTAGGTGAGTGTATGTCAGTGGCATTGTTTTGTCTTAAGATGCACACTAGTATGTTTTTTTCAAAGCCACATTCATAAAAGCAACTGAAATGTCCTAATTGAACTAAGGTCTAAACCTGGCTTAATCTAAACCCTGTCTGTGAAACCAGGCAATAAAGTTATAATGCATTCCATGAGGACAAATTAAAACAGTACAATCACTGAAGTGCATACAGTGTTACAAGGCCAACATGTTAAATATTTAACAAGCAACCATTTATGTCTCAAGGCTACAGATGACCATACTAAACCCAGTGCCACAGATGTTTCTGCCAATGTGGACTTGCCCAATCCTCCAAGTCAGACTGAAAAGCTGGAATGTACCTATCTTGTGGATGAGGTCATGGGAGGTGCTGAGGAAATGCCTATTTTGGAGGAACAGGGGGGCTCCGCTGCCCCCCTGACAGAACTCATCATGGCAGACCTGGAAAGCACGCAGTGTTGTGAGAGCCAGCCAGAGTCTCAGATTTCACAGCTTGCCGACTTTGTCCCTACCCAAATGCACACTGAGTCCCAGTCAGCGGAGTTGGGGGGAGAAGAGAGCAAAGAGCCCTGTGAGTCAAATGAGAAAGTAATTCCTCAAATGGAGGAGGAAAGTGTTATAAAAACGCTAGAGGGAGGTTCCCTGACAGAGAAAAATAAAGAGGAGATGGATGGTGCAAAAGAAGGGAAATCTTTCTCTGCAGGGGAAAAAGAGTCGGAAACTGACTTTGTCATAAAAGAGTCAGTCCTTCCTGTAGTTGTAGTGAGTGAAAGACAAAATGAAATGATTGATCAAATCTCATTGTCCCCAGCATCGGGTCTAAGTCAAGAAGGGGATTCTATCGCTGTCGTATCTAAGAGTGCAATGGAAATTGATGTTATTCCAAATGAAAAATCTATACCATCACTAAACGTTAGTTTCACAGATAATAAAGAAGTTGCAGCTGACTCTGCTACAGCGAATGACTTTAAAATGAAGGAAGATAAGACTGATAAAAGCATTCCAAGTCAGAGCAAGAGTGCTGAAGACAAGGGAAAATATAGTGGAGAAGATAAGATAGAGAAGAAAGAGAGAGAGGATAAGGAAAAAGGCAATGTTAATTCTGAAAAACTGAAGGCTGATTCCATTCAACCAAAGAAGGAGGATGTTAAGCAAAACAAGAATGTTGTTCCAGAGACAGAAGCATCTATTGTGACTCCAGAGATGGAGATCCCCAAAAGTCCAAGACGAGGAGAGACTGAGGTTACGGAAATTCAATCGAGGCCATACAAAGTAGACAAACCAAAACTCCTAACGAAAACACAAGCCGAGAGACGATTATCAGAGAAGGACCAATCAGCAGTCGAACCAATTATAATACTCCCCGATACAAGAGAAACCGTTATCAAAAACGTGGCAAAGAAGAGATCCACGCCACTCATCCCAGAGATCAAGGTCACATTGCCAGACAGAGTCAAACGTGAAGAACCTGTCATTGTGCCTAGAAGTGAAATGCTGAAATTAGACCGTGAGAGAGTTATGCAACCTTTAACACAAGAGGTTGCACAGATATTTCGAGAAAAGGAAAGATCGACGGATGATGCAACAAGAGCATCAAGTGAATCAGCTTCCAATAGTGCCTTAGTTATTCCAGACCATTTGGGCGTGGCAAGGAACACTCCATCATCACCTTTCGGGGAGAGAACACAGGAAGTTAAACCGCAAAATCTAGATGCAAGAGTTAGAGGTGGAGAAGAACAAGGTGGTAACAACACTGGGCGGGGCAGGGAAGATGATAAGACTATCCCTATAATCAACATAGCATGTGCCGATGATAACGCAACCCATCTTAAACAAGAGCAAACTCACTCAAAGCCCTCACTTCCTGGTATAGTAATCTCACAAGATATGACTCAAGATATTCCCCCCATTTCTGTCACAAATGCAGAAAGACATGTCGAGACTTTATTTACACTGCTGAAGACTGAAAGTGACCAACATGATCCAGCTGCTACTTCTGAGAAGTCAAGAGAGCAGCTCATGTCCCAACTGAGTCCTGATATGTCTACAAAAACTCCTCCTGGTATTACTAACCAAGACCCAGACAGAGTTCCTCAACCAAAAGACACAAGAGTAGAGCCTGAAGCTGACAGGCTTCAAAGGGACAAACCGTCCATAGAGAAACTTAGCCTAACAGCCCCTGTGGGACCTACACTCCCTCCGCTAAGTCCTGCCAGTTTGCGAAGGCTTATGGCAAAGAATAATCCAAACTTAGAGAATCAAGGGTCTGCCTCAGCTGCATCAGTAGATGGAAGTGAGAAGAGAGGAGAAGAGAGTGGCGGAAGCACACCCACATCCACTTTATCTTGTGAGAGTAGCCCCAAGATGAAGCGACGAGACAGTCTCACCCTAATACCCTCTGCCACCCCTGAGGAGCTAGCTTCTGGTGCTCGCCGCAAAATCTACCTTGCCAAAACCAAGTCTGAGGATGAGGGATCTGACACGCAGGGTAAGAGGGATAGTCCTTACATGTCGCCCAGTCAGGCTCGCAGGGCAGCTTTCCTGCAACTTCAAAGTGGTCAGCAAACACCTCCCACGGAAAGACGTTCACCATTGCTGGCCCGCCGCAAGGCCACACTGGAGGTGCCAAAACCTAAGGAGGAGATTGCAGAGGTGGCGGACAGCACAAAGACAGAAACCAAACCTGCAGAAAAGGAGAAGTTGGACCCCTTCAAAGGTAGCACATGTGTGTTCTTACAGTGGTTGACTGTTCATATCAATGTTTAGTTCAGTTTATTCAGCAGGAACCTACTGAAATTGTTCATATCCATATCACCCATTGAAAAGGTTGTCAGATCTGTGCAAGGAAGAACTAACTCTTCTATTGGCACTGTTAACATTTCATGCAATCTTGACTGACCAATACTGGGCTTGACATTAACTTCTTTGCTCACCAGCCACTGTGACTTGTGGTATTCCAAAGTAACTAGCATCTAAGCATTTTCACTGACCATAATTTGGACATCGATACCATTGGGTAAACCTGCCATGTAGATATTTTTAATACTATCTCATGATTTGGCAGCAGTTATATTAGGCTGCTGTAACTATAAGACCTGAAACATGGATTATACCGTTACACGCGTTTTCTTTCTCAACTGTTTACGTTCACTTAAAACATAACTGACTGTGTTTACATGAATACTCTCCAAGGTTAGACATTATTTTGTGTGTATTTGACTGTTTAAGCACGATTAGCAGTAAAAAAAGAACTCAATTTAGTACAAAGAGGCGGCTTTATGTGCGGGCACTTTGGGTGCGAGTGTGAGTAAAATTATGCGGAATACCGGCAGTCCAACGCCAAAATTAAAGCCCTGTATCATCAACGATATTCATTCGGACTGAGTGAGGGGAGGTGGTTTTGTGTGTCAACTTGCTGTCAGAGAGAGAAAGCGGAGCTGGTATTGTCTATCTATTCTGCAGAAAATTTGTATTGGAAGAGATTCAGATATTTTAGTATCGATGTATCGAAAAATCTCTATTTTTGACAATACTACATTGTACTTAGTTTATTGTTTTAGATGCCTTTTTAAAACACTACAATTGAAAAATGTATACCGCCAACGTGTCAATGTTCACACGCCATTGCTGAAATCCACCCGCATTTGGCTGGTTGGTGAGTGTTAATGTCAAGCCTTGCTGATAATCTATATGCCAGAGAGGTGCCAGGTTCAAATACCGGACAAGCCCCCAATTTATTTTACGACTCTAGTTTGGGACTGACATTAAAAAGCGATTCAAATATTAGTACCTGAATTCATGGCAAAAAATTTTATTTTTAGATGTACAGTATTCTGGTTATTCTCCTGCTTTCTAGGCAAGTGTTCTAATTTTGCACTGTTCAGACGTTATCTTGTTTACACTAAGACCACTAAGACATAGAGGGACGTTTGATATGGGGGAAGAGTCAAAACTAGAGAGTACATATCTTTACCTTGTTACCCCTGATCCTCTTTCCATTCAGCTCCTCAGGTTATCCGCAAGATTCGGGGAGAACCCTTCTCAGATGCCTCCGGCCACTTGAAGCTGTGGTGCCAGTTTTTTAACATTCTTAGTGACTCCACCATCAAGTGGTACAGAGACGAAGAGGAGATTTTGGAGATCGAAAGACGGTAAATTCCTCTAGTCATTCAACACAGTCTACAATTTTCAATTAATCCTAAAACAACAGGGAAAAGGACAAGGACAAGTAAAAAGTTACTGTGTTAATCATCAGATTAGCTATAGATGGAAAAATGCCACTACAGTAAAAAAGAAAAAAAAAAACACTTACTGTCACAGCTTGGAAATGTTTGTTAAATGGAAATGTTTTGTTAAAGACCTTTCAGGCATTTTTCTACATATTTGAGCAAAGTACCGAAATGTTGCAATGAAGATCTAACAAAGATTCACAAGTTATGACATTGTCCGTTATCTACATTTTTGTATGTCCTACTATATGAGGCATTTAATGCAGTGAACCTGCCTGTATTTATTTAAAGTTATTACCAATATTGCCATCTGCTTTGTAGAGACTTGTCACTTAATTGTATTTGTCCATGAACCCTACAGCTGTGATTAGTGAGGCCCAGTCAGACAGAGAGTGTGTAACCCAACACTGCTCAATTGCACCATCAGGGGATATTAAAAATCTAAATTTGTTTCTCACAGTGCTGTATCAGCACAATGATGCAGTAGCTACTCGCACGCAAACACCCTCGAATGCATCAACTGTGCTAGTTTTTGTAACACTGCCCTCATGTGGCTGTAAGTTGTAGCACTTTTCATATACTGTGTAGATACTGCCTTCAAGTCCTCCTGGGAAGAAGCCATGGAAGTAGCCTACGTATTATTTACGAGTTGAGAATTTGTGTTTTCAACATCATGGCCGATCAAGCTCTTTTGACGGAGCAAGATGGCGGTGTAAGCTACCTTTTTTTAATCAATTAACTACGAAAGGTTTTTAAACTCTACTTTTAGAAAATGAAGAACAAATAATTTACATCAGTGTTTTGCTTTTTAAACTGTAAACTTTATTGTTACAACTAATATTGTTATAGTGCGATGCTATTATATTTTGTGCAGGGAATTAGCTTATTTTGTTGTAAATAAAAAATCCTGACGTTGTCACTGCAAAATAAAATACCTACTGTATGAATATTGTGGTATTGTGGCCCAATATATATATATATATATATATATATATATATATATATATATATATATATATATATATATATATATATTAAAGAATACCAGTCACAGCAATATGGAAGTTTGTTTCCATCAATAGATGAAAAATATAAAAGTGAATGTGACTTTTTATCTCACAATTCTGCTTTTTTTTCTTGAAATAGTGTATTTACATCTCACAGTTCTGACTTTTTTCTCAGAATTGTGAGACATAAACTCCCAATTGCGAGTAATAAAGACAGAATTGAGAATTCTGAGAAAAGAAATCAAGAAGTGAGTTATAAAATCGCAATGATGTTTTAAATTCTTTCATTCTGTGGCGAAAACAAGCTTCCATACTGAAGCAATCGTTCTTCCCTCTGCCATGTTTAAAGTTTATGACCCACCCAACTCTGGAACTTGGGTTTCAAAAATATCCCTGAACTTCCCAGTGGTGTAAATACGACTTGAGAGAGCGTTCATGTCCAATTTTTAACTAGGAAACTTGTATATTACGATATGAAAAATAATGTAAATACTTTTACAAAAAAAACCCTGAGCTTCTCACTCGTACTTACAACTTTGTGTGCGTCCAACTCATAAATACAATCTTTTCAACATACTTGAATGCACCAGTATATTCTATTAGTTATTAAGGGGAATTTTAATTGTTACAATCCAAAATTGCAGTGGGTGACATTTGATGTGTACACATCTACTTTCAGTTTTACATTAAAGTTAATGTAACTCTCTCTCTCTCTCTCTCTCTCAGTGCTGGGGATGAGGGTCCAGTGGCACTGGCCATAGTCCAGGCTTCCAGCAGAGACTGTGGAGTGTATGGTTGCTCAATCAAGAATGAATATGGGACTGACATCACTGATTACTTACTCAGCGCAGACAGTAATTTATAACTTTTTTGATCCATTAATAAACAGAAATCTCCAATGATTTTTTTATATGTTATGTTTACCTTTACTCTGTTTCCCCTTGGGCAGTACTGGCAGAATTCCTCTTAAGGGATGATTTAGAAGGTATGACTTCTGAAGGAAATCAAGTGTGTTTATTTCTATGAATTATACTATTGCTATGAATTACCCAAATTAAGCTTTGTGTTGTTTAACCAGCTAAGTATCCAATGCTCTATTTCTGTAATCTCAGTTGGAGAAGAGATCGAGATGACACCAATGATGTTCACCAAAGGCCTGGCAGACTCTGGTTACTGGGGCGAGAAATTTTTTGGTCGCATCATGACGGAAGAGGTGCAGATTGGAGAGGGATGTGTGCACAAGACCTGCAGGGCAAAGGTCATCTATGGTTTGGACCCTGTCTTTGAGTCAGGCACCACGTGCATCACCAAAGTAAGAAATCCCATCGCATATGGGGCCAAGGAGGAAAGCAACCTGATCGAGAGAAATCTAGAGATCACCAGACAGGTTAGAATCTTACTGGATCACACAATTTACATTTATAGTTAATATTGGAACCCAGCGAAAACTATAAAAAGACGCATCATCATCATTTATTCAGCTGTATTTCTTTGTATAAGATATCTTAGAATGCCAGAGCTTCAGGGAAAGTGGGGATTTTTATTTCTAAGCTCCAAAAAGGTCCATAATATCATCATAAAAGTAGTCACGATGTGCTCTATATTATATTATAAATTCATGAAGTGACTGGATGAGAACCAATGAGGTTTTCAAATGTTAATAATATCTGAGAGCTGAACTAGAGGGAATTGTTATCAGTAAAAAAGAAAATTTAATCATTACCACTACGCAATTAATATAGCAAACAAGTCTTGTCCCATTGTTTTTGTATGGAGCTTGTATTATCATTGAAAAAAAAAGTAGAAAAGCTGTCACTGGGGCTGTACCTTTTCAACAGGTAAACTTTTTATCCATTTTAGATGCTAATATGTACATTTTAAGTGTTAATATGTACATTTTAGGTGCTGATATGTACATTTTAGGTGCTAATATGTCCATTTCAGGAGCTAATATGTCCATTTTAGATTCTAATATGTACATTTTAGGTACTAATGTATACATTTTAAGTGTTAATATGTACATTTTAGGTGCTAATATGTCCATTTCATGAGCTAATATGTCCATTTTAGTTGGTAATATGCACATTTTAGGTGCTAATATGTACCACTAAGGTACCAATAGGTACAAAAGTGTACCTTTTGAAAGGGTACAGCCCCAGTGACTGCTTTTGTACCTTTTTTTCTGAGAGAGTATAAGAAAAATAGGCACTCAGATATTCTGTCAGAATGATGAAAAACACTTGTGAATAATAATTACTCTAATTTGAGGGGATGCACAGATTTTTAACACATTTTCTCCAAGTATAATTTTTTTTGTCCTTTTTTTATCCTCAGGATTGTAAAATCCAGAACACCATTCGGGAGTACTGCAAAATATTTGCTGCCGAGGCCAGAGTGATCGAGAACTTTGGATTCTCATTAGAGTAGGTCATGGAAACTATGAATATTGTCTCTATGAATATGTACAAGGTCCCATAATAGATAACAGTATCTACGACTAAGAACGTGACTTTAAGCATACTTGATAACTACTATTTTATCTCTGAAGTGCTACAAATCTGTCTTTTTGAGGTAATCGGTGATTTATTTTATGAACATTTCACTGTGTTCTATGAAGTAATACTGACTGAAATATGTTTCTGTGGAATGCATATGACTATTTTATTTATGAGATCTAATTTAATTTTTCATTGCTCCTCTGAAAAAATCCAGAGTGATCCCCCTTCATCTGATGTATCGGCCCGCCAATACAGTTCCATATGCTTCAGTAGAGACTGATCTGAAGGGTGTGTTTTTGAAATACTGCCTGATGGACCGTACAGGGAGACTGATCGCCAGAACCACCTCTGAAGTGGAGCAGAAGTGTTGCGCTTTCCAGCATTGGATCCATCAGTGGACCAATGGAAACATCCTGGTTACCCGTTTAGAAGGTAAAGAGAAATTTACTTCGATATATTAAAATATTCCCAATTTTTAAGTCTAAAATGATCTCTTGTGTGTTGCAGGTGTCGATACGAAGATCACAAGCATTGAAATTGTTACTAAGTCTAAAGGGTTGGTATATTTTACTATAGAAAATTCAAATTTGTACCTATTTTTCTTATATCTCCACTTCTTCTAAGACTAATATTTCCATTCATGCTTGCAGGTATCAGGGCCTGACCGATAAAGGATCTCCAAAGATAATCGAGCAGTTCATTACCCAACATCAGTGCAACTACTACTGTGGGTTGTTGAGCCTGAGACCGCTAAAGCCAGTGGATTCCCTCCTGCAGCCTAAGATAAAGACCTCCAGGAGCCCTCTACTGGCCCGGAGAGGTGTTACAGGCTCATCCAGCCCTCAGCTTCAGAAGAAAGTAAATAGCCCTCTGTCCACCAGGAAAGGCACGTCAAGCCCCAAAGTGGTTAAAAAGACAAGTGAATCCGGGGAGAACAATTCCACTGCCAAACACAAAGCTGTGGAGGTCCCAAAACCTGTCAGGATGAGGTAGAGAGAAGGACTAGAGCTCTTGAAAACATAATGCAAAGCTAAAGCAAACTAGGGGATACGTTTGGGATTTTCTTACCAAACTTTAGTTTGGAGCCTGTATAATTTATCTATAGCTACTGTTGTACAGGACAAACGGCTTCCTATGAATGGATCCTGTCCATTGTCTTTGCACATAGTGTCTAAAAATGCGACAACTAAGGAAGAAATGGCTATATAGAAAATATATGAAAAGTGTTTTCTAAAAGTAAATTGATGAATGACCAGAGGTGCTGTGGCCATTTTTAATATTACTGTGAACTGCTTTGCAGCTATAAGTCACCATTTATACCTCCTGAGAGCACCTTCACTTTATTTTTAAGAGATGAATTGAGGTTATCTCCTTTCAAGACTATCACTGGAGATCGATGTAAAACCAGGACCGCCTGTAGACGGATGAACATTGTTTTCAGATAGACTCTGGAACTTTATGATTTATTCAAATGTTCCCATGTCAAGTTTATATGACTGAGGAACCACGAGAGAGGGAGTTTCTTAAGGATTCCTCAAACATCTGTGATGTATGTGTCTCAGCTGTGTAGAAATGCAGCTCTCTGTTGTTTTTTTTAGTCACCGAGAGGCTTTTTATAGTGGATTGTTCTGCTTTTATGAATATGGCAATAAATATGCAACACCAGTGCACCAATCTTGGTTTAAATGGGCAAACTATAGCATCATTTTCAGTCCAGATTTGTTTTCATCTCAAATGTGTCTTCTAAGAGCGAAAATCATGAACTTTATTGTCACAGTAAAGCCATTTACTACTGACCTTTCAGACTGTGCATGTGTCATATATCTCTAGATCCCTGCAACTTCACACAACCGGGCTAATATTTTTGTGAGCATAAGAGATTTCTTTCAAAAACATTAAAAAGACTTATCAGCTCTAAAAATTAAATGGTATATATATATATATATATATATATATATATACACACACAGTATATATATATATATATATATATATATATACACACACACACACACACACACACACAGTATATATATATATATATATATATATATATATATATATATATATATATACACATGCACACACACACAGCATACATATTGAAATGTATGTTCATTCAAAATAACATAAATCAAATGTAACTGTCTAAACCATTACCCCATTCACAAGAATTAGTAATCAATATACTGTGGAAATTGCTCATGCTAAACAGCAAGACTGACTCATATATTAAAAACAGTGCTTGTTTAGTTGTAGATAAAGGGTGACCACAGATAGTGGCCAGAAATGATAAGATAGGGTTTAAATTATAGAAACAATGCGGATTGTAGCGTATTAGAGTATTAGAGAGAGAGCTTAGCAGTATGTTTATAAGGATAAGTATTTTAGGTGTTTTTGTTGTGTTTTGTTATTTATTTTTGTAAAATAAAACATGTAAATAGTAGTCGAAATTTCTTTGACTCATTTTACAGTCCGAAGACAGAGTGCAGTGCTTCATATCTTAAAAAAACTGTTTCCCTGACCAAAGAGCAGCTATGGCCATTATTACGGTACAATAACAATTCCAGCATGATTGTCTCAATAAAACACTGCATAGTACGCCTTAATATCTATTGTGGATCTATCTATCACGTCATTGGATGTAACTTCCAAAAATTATTATAACTATTATGTAAGACAGGACAACACAAATTGAATTAAATGTACAGCTTTTACATAAAAACAAACCATAAAAATAAAATACTTACACAGACATTGTTCTCTAACACATTGTTAATGTTATATCTAAAAAGAAATTGTACTAAATATAATCAAATATACTGTATCCACAAAAATGCTGGGTTGTTTCAACCCATGGTTGGGTCAAATATGAACAAACCCAATCGTTGGTTTAAGTTTTTATATTAAACATTTTAAACCCAATGCTTGGGTTTGTCCATATTTGACCCAAACATGGGTTAAAACACCCCATCATTTTTGTAGAGTGACAGTATATCAATTGAATGTACATTTTAAAATGTGGAAATTGAATAAATAAAGTCATTATATTTAGTTGAGATGTGTTTTCTGCATTGTGGTATTGTTGTTACCTCTTGGCCAGACTAAATGCACACAGTTGCCTCATAGAGGTCACAGCAGTTAGCTAAATACATTGTAGCATTTTTCACTCCACTCCAGGACCCCTCGAAAGAAATTGTTCCATTGATGATAGTGCTGAAAAAAGAAAAAAATGATATCGAAGCCATCAAAGTAAATATTTAAACATTTATATCCAGGGTGCCTAATGCAACAACATTCTCTGTCCTTACCTTTCAAAAAGATCCGTACAGCATGTGTCAAGGTTGGGTACTGTCACTGTGGTATTGAAGACTGTGTTTTGAAACAGATCCACGCAGTCGATTGGAGGGACGAAAAGGATACCTACATGTAGAACATGTAGAAAGTCTTTATGTCTTCCCTTTTGCCATATAGGTGAGAAAACTTAAACACCCATAATGCACTGGGCATAATGGAGGAACAGAAAGCTCTCAGATTCCATCGAAAAGATCTTCGTTTGTGTTCTGGAGATAAACGAAAGTCTTACGGGTTTGGAATGATATGAAGGAAATTTTTGGGTGAACTATCCCTTTGAGCAGCTCTTTTACATCATTGCATAATGACGTCAGTAATGCGTATTTTCAACGCTATCTCACAACCAATTCTTACGAATTTGTACGAGTGTTTAAAAAGTGCCTAATTCGTATGAATTCGTTCGACCACTCTTGTAAATTTGTCTAAACCCACGTGATGGGTAGGTTTAGGGATGGGGTCAGGGGTAGGTCATTCGTACGAATTCATATAAATTAGCAAACTCGTAAAATACTTACGATTTAGCAGAAAATCGTACTAATTTGCATGAGTGAGGTCATATGAATTCGTACGAATTAGACACCAAGTAAAATTTGTACGAATTGCCGTGAGATCGGGCAGGTATTTTTGACATTTCTGTGTCATGTAAGCCTTCATTTCATCTATTTATATCATATCATGTAATCATTAGGTGAACATGCTTCAAAAAAGCATTCTTTAAAAAAAAAGCAACAATGAGGAATCGAAGGAATCAAGATCAGAGTTGATTCATGGAGACTCTAATGTGTGACATAAGTTGCTTTAAATAAAAATATCTGCTAAATGACAACTTCATGCCATGTGGTGATACATAAAGCTGTGATGTTGGTTTGACTAAAGTTAGAACACTGATTTTGATAATAAGAGTTTGCTTACCAGCAATACAGGCATTGATCAGGGAAACACATGTGCCTGTGAACAAGGCTCTGAGCACTAAAGCAGATATGTCACCCTTCTTTGATGGACAGATAGAAGCTGTGGAATAATAACATTAGATCAGTAAATTGGGTCATTAAAAATGTAACTGAACAATGGCATAAAGACGTCACAAGGTACACACTTCATATAAGTGCTTTAAATAGACACTCACACAAGCCTCCAATCACAATACCAAGAGAGCTGAAATTAGCAAAGCCACACAAGGCATAGGTGCAGATGATTTCTGATCGAACCTGCAAGTGGTTTAAACAGCATACTTGTAATGCTTCTGACAAACTTCAGATTACACTTTTGACTGATTATTATGTTTTTTAACAGCATATTTATACACAATTTGAAGAGACATTATATAAATACTTACTGAGAGCACTGTTTCTTCGAAAATGCCATTAAGTCTGTTGTTTCTGTACCCTGCCAGCTTCTCATAGGCTATAAACTCATTGAGGAAGAGTTTAGTGCCAATAAGTTCAGCCACTGTAAAAGACTCGTCGTATGGAATTCCCATCATGAAGGCCACCGGCATAAACACATAGGAGCAGATCATCTGCAGGATTGAAAATAATGGCTCGGTTAACCATTCAAAATGTTTTTTTTTTAAAGAAATACTTCTATTTAACACTTCTATTTTACATTTGATCAATAGTGACAGTAAACAAAAGATCTATATTTCAACTAAATGCTGTTCTTTTGAGCCTTCTATTCTAAAGGATCATGTGACACTGAAGACTGGAGTAATGATACCGAAACTTCAGCCATCATAGGAATAAAATAGACTGGAATGCATTTATTTTGAATTGTAATAACATTTGATATTACTGCTTTACTGTATTTTTGATCAAATAAATGCAAAATGCGCACTAGGTTTGGGTAATACACACCTCAAAACTGACATCTGGGTATCCCACCATGCCTCCCAACCATTTGAGAGTGGCATTTATGAAGCCCAAAATGGCGAGAAAAGCAATCAGGTTAGCAGCGATGTTGGCCACAAGCCCAATAGATGCAGATGCACCATTGCTGACAGCTTCCAGGACATTCTGCTCACCACTGAGAACAAACAACATGACATTCAATAAAAACATTGATTTAAAAAACCTAAACTGAATATTTGAGAGGTGAACCCACCCAGTGTCAACTTTAATTTGACTTTTAGATGTGAACTTGCTCTTTTCAGTTTCAGGGTAGGATAGTTTGGAGATGGCTAAAGCACACGGGGCGGCCATCACTGACGCAGAAATCAGAGACGAGGCATCAATCTGTGTGATCCCATAGAGAACATAACATACTACGGTGATTCAATTCAATTTAATTCACATTTATTTGGTATAGCGCTTTTCACAATACATAACATTTTAAAGCAGCTTTACGGAAAACGATAAATGGTAAGAACTAAACTCATTCATTTGTGACTAAATACACATGTTGCCATACCCCAAATGAGATGAATGCCCCCATAACACTCCCAGCAATGGTGGCAAATCCTCCAGTCATGACAGCGTGAATCTCAGATTTGGTCATGTCCTTCAAATAAGGACGAATCAGGAGGGGCGCCTCTGTCTGAAACACATCAAAATGTCACTTTATCATTGACCCAAATTTGTTTATTGCCTGACTTTTCAAAGGATCTTCTCCCTTAAAGTGATTTAAAAGTGAGTTAAACAGTTGGGTTTTACCGTTTTTGAATGTATTCAGTCGATTTTTTTGATATTTAGAAGAATATCAGTAACCAGACAGTTTCTGGTCTCATTGACGTCCATACTATATTTTTTTTACCTACTATGGAAGTCAATGAGACCAGAAACTGTCTGGTTACTGATATTCTTCTAAATATCAGAAAATCAACTGAATGGAATCGAAAACGGTAAAACTCAACTGTTTAACTCTGGAGTTGTGAAATGAGCCAATTTCCAAAAAAAAAGTGGAGTATCCCTTTAAGAAAAAAAATAGTGCATTTATATTGTTGCATCTTTATGTATTTAATTTAATTTATTTAATTTTAAAATTACGTGCATTATAAAAAAAAGTTAGAAACGCTGTCACTGGGGCAGTACCCTTTCAGAAGGTACACCTTTGTACCTTATTTACCCCTTAAGGGTGCATATTAATAACTAAAATAACTAAGTAACTAACTAACAAACTAAGTAACCAAGTAACTAAAGTATACATCTTAGTGTTGGGGTAACGCATTAGTTAGGAACATGAGTAATCAGTAATGTATTCAGATTCAAATGTGTAGAGGTGTTGTGTGTGAACATGATGGTTATTTTAGACCTCGCCTAAATATGACCATGACTTTACTCTTCTCACTTACACAAGACTCAGTACTGCTCAAAATGAATGAAAATAGTGAAAATGCAAACTCAGAATATTGCACAAACCTACAATAATTAAATGTTAAATTACACAAATATACTTTATTTATGTAATCTCACTTGATTATTCAATGTCTTTCCTGCCGACCTTTGATGATCCGATTCAACCATACTACTAAGCAAAAGGGACTTAAGATACACCACATTTGTGTTTCTTTCTTTTTTTATTGCTGGAGTAAGAGGCTGCATCCGAAATCGCACACTTCCCTTCTATATAGTAGGCGAAAAAGTATGTCGACGAAAAGTACCTGGACGACGCATACGATGGACACTTTACTATCCCATGAGGCCACGGGAGAGGATTTATGTATAGCAGTGAGGACACATATTGACAACATAGCAAATGTGGTACATCCAGATTACATTTATAATACACACATTCATGCTAGATAGAACATATATTTTAAGAGGTTGCAAAGTAATTACTTATTCAAAGTAAGTACCACCTCAAGAGAGTAGGTTTCCGATTTTGGATGCAGCCAGAATGTTGAATTTTCCTTAGCTGTGTCCTTTTCCTCTGCAATCCATAATGGCAGCACAGCTAAAGGTTGGTTTTCTACTGTACAGGCGTGAATTTGCATTTCCTTCAGCCTGAGGCTTATTCATTTCACTTTGGTGTGAAAGGGTCTTTGCATTTGCCAAAAATAGTAATTAAATCATATTTTTTTTGTTACAGCCCAGCCCAAGTGAGAAAATGTATCACAAAATACATTACTTTCCATATAAAGTACTTTTTTAAGGAGTAACGCAATATTGTAACATACCTTTAAAAGTAACTTTCCCTAACACTGCATATTACTACCTAAAGCGTACATATTAGTACATTTTGAAAGGGGCCTGCCCCGGTGAAAGCTTTTCTGAGAGTGAATGATGACATGAAATGAAATATTACCTGGCCAACGAAAATGTTCCCTGCCACACTGAGAGTCTCTGTAGAGGAGGTTCCCATCGTTAACTGCATTACCCAGGAAATCTTGACACAGAATGATACAGCCATATGAAGTACATATTCTAAAGTTCTCACAGGTTGAATCGATACAAAACTGGACTGAGTCACTTTTACCTTTGTGATGACCCACTGCATCACCCCCAAGTAGTACAGCACGGACATTACACTGCTGAAGAACACCACTATAGGCAGAGCCTGTGAGAATTGAGCAACATTCAGTAGTAGAAATAAACCCATCCATGCATTTCATGCCAAGTATGTGTTATTACTAACCTGGAAAGCAAATATGTTTTCAATGAGGTCCGTTCCAAACACAAATCCTGAACCGGCTTTTGTGTAGTCCAGAAATATCTGCAAAAAGAAAGTGCAAAATGATTTAGACCAGGGAATGTTTTTTTTTTCTCGTTTGCAGTTTAAATCATCAATTCTTGTTCTGTTTCAAGGAGTACCACAGATTGTAAAATATTGTAAGATATCTTTTTAAAGTTGGATGGAGATTATTTCAGAGGTGTCCAAATGCCACTAGTGAAAGTCCTCAGGTTTTTCTAAATGAATAAAATAATACTAGTTTTCTGTTATACCTGAACTTGCTTTCCAAGCCATTCAAAGGCAATAAAACCAGGGTCTGTCCTAATGATAAACAGGCCAATGGCAAACTGCAAACCAAGTCCCCAGAAGACGGTCCTCCAGCTCACCTACACAGCATTCAAAGCAAATAATGTTTTTGTTAACAACCACTAAAAAAGAAAAAAAGGAACAAAAACACACTTTTTTTAAAGTGCAGTGTATACAGTTGTGGATTATTAAAACCATTGTCTGTTTTATTGTCAGGAAATGATAGCCTCAACAATCTGATAAGGTTAGCAGAAATTCCAAAGTCTAAAAAAATGCATTCCGAGATAAGCACGCTCAATAAAGCATGTAACGCAGGTATGTGTGTGTTTATCACTTACAGCAGTTTTGTGTGCAGAGAAGAGAAATATGGCAATGATGAATAGACAGACACCAGCAAATGAGATGAGCTGCTCTGGGCGGTTCCGTGTGTCGATGACCAGCCATGTCACCAGCAGTCCCAGCACGATTACTATGAACACCCTTGCAACGTACAGAGAGACATATCAACCGTGACACGTGTATAGTATTTACATATTTTTGTTATTAAATGCACACATTGCATATTTGAATTATATTAAGAGCAGTGGTTCTCAACCTTTTCAAAGGCCCCACATGGTCCAACACAATTTTCAAAGACTATATGATATATTTTCAGTATTTCTAATGTAATTATAAAGCTGTTTTTTTGTTTGATACATTTTATGAACAGAAACCAGACGTTTTGGTAAATCAAACTAATTAACCACAATTTATTTTGTGATATTTTAATGTTTCAATTTTATTATTATTTTGTTTTATTATTATTATTTTATTCGATTTCTATTGAGAAATAAAAATACAATTTCTGCATTGTTTTTACAACATTTCAAATCCCTCAGTAGTTCTCACGATCTCCAAAAAGTCAAGCTAATGTTGATTCTTGTTTTATTACGGGCTCTGTCGTTCTCTTTTTGCTAGCAGTCTCTCCTCTGTTCGGTGTTTGTTTAAAACGGGTGATTCCTCATGTGGTTTGAGATTTAAATTAATAAATGGCATAGAAATGTTGTTCATTAACTAATGTTGTTATAACGTGCACATTCTGTTATGGTTAGGTTTTCACTCTGTTCCTGTTTGACTAAGTTCCTAGTTAGTTTCCCTGGCTGTTAATTCCACACCTGTTTCTGTTCTCCTTAATGACATTCCCTGTGTATTTATTAAGCCACCAGTTCTTTCCGTTTAGAAACCGGTATCATAAGTGTATTCTTTGTGGATTTATTAAAAAAATTTTCTTTAATTTAGTTTTCCTTTTTCTTTTTCTTCTATATTGCCACTTACCATGACGGTAATAATGAAATGTAAAGTGTTACCAATAATTATTAGAAATGAGTTTAGTTTAAATCTTGAATTAACATGTTTTGGCATTTTAAATGATATTTCCTTTTTATATACAGTATATTAATAACCATTTATTCATTTAAATACTGAAAAGAAACATTCATTTTTGCTGTTTTGTTCTACAGTCAAAACCTCATACATGCAAATAAATAAATAAATAAATAAATTCTATTCATCAGAGAATCCTGGAAAAATGTATTAAGCGGCACATTGATAATAAGAAGCAAATCAGCATATTAGAATGATTTCAGAAGGATCATGTGACACTGAAGACTGGAGTAATGATGCTGAAAATTCAACTTTGCGTCACTGGAATAAATTACATTTTAATATATATGTTCAAATAGAAAACTGTTAATAGCAACCTTTTTAACGATAGTGTATCAACGTGTCCTACTCACCATTTTATCCATCTCATATTGGATTTGAGACACCTTTGAGCAGGCTTGAAGAACCTCTTTATTCGGTCACCCATGTACTTATTCACTAGTTTGCACGCGATGATGAACACCCCAAGACAAGTGAGGACAACCAGAGCCACTGCCCTCTTGAAGTCCAAATAACATGCAGCAATGAAGTATGCTACATAACCTACGATTTAAAACACACACAAAAATCAGGTATTGTACACTGTTCACTTGGGGGGAAAAAGAAATCACCAATGGATCATGCATCCCTATGTTTAATTAGAAACAACTGTTCTTGACATTAATGGATCCATGAAGAACATTTTTGAACTTTGCAATGCACCAACATTTCTTTTGATTATTAAAATGACACTAAGAAAACAAAATGGTTCTTTGAATCATGTTCACTGAAACCACCTTTTTGAACCTTTATAGATATAAAACAGGGAAGATGAAAATACGTTACCTGCAGCAAAGATCGCCAAAGCGATGTATTTGATTATTTTGGAGTGTGCCTTGCAGAAGATCTCTGTGGCCGTGATGGGCATGCATGCTTTGCTGTGGTAAACAATAAATAATAGCTAAAGATCTTGAACATGTGAAGCGTAACAGCATAATTGGGTTGACAAGAGTCTATATATTTCCTAATTAGGATAAGCTTATTATGACGCATTATGCAATTTCAAAGGAATTTCATTACTAAACAATGTGTATGAAATCTGAATGATTCACTGATTAAATTCACAACCACACCTTAGCCATGATTTTGACTCTCTCTCTGACTCTTCTTTATCACTGTCACTCAGGTCATCTTCTAATTTATCCTCCTAAAAATAAAAAAAGTAGATTTTTAACTTGTTAACTTTTCAGAGAACTTCCTCATACTTTCTCAAGCCTACCTTCACAAACGCTGGATTGTCCACACCTTTTTCATTCCCATACGAGACGGTCGTCAGCTGTAAATCTTCTTTGTCCGCTGTTAGAAAAGTATCAGAAAACGTTTTACCGGCTCTAATGAACCTTGATCCAGTTATTTCTTAAGAGTTGCAAGTTTCTAAACATGTCCGTTTTTCACATTTCATCCAAACAATCATTAACGACTGCCTACATCTACGAAACCAACACCTCCTTTATGCAAACCATGGCAAAATCAGCTGTTCAAATACCTGCTTGAAAAATAAATCTCTAAAGAATGGAGAAGTAAATACATGGCTTACTCATTCTGCGTTCTCTCTGACAACTGCTGGTTCTTGAACCTTGAGCTGGGATATATACTCTGCTCACTTGGAAATCTTATCATTAATTAACTACATAGTACTAATGTGTTTTTATTTAAGACACTTGCACGTTGCTATCAGATTACTAGTCAGTGTGGGCTACACTGAGTAGTCATGCAACAGCATCTTTTTATCATTTATTACAATGAAGCTCCACCTTATTTCAGAGGCCAACAAGATACAAAGTAGAGGAAAACAAACAAAAATGTAACGTGACGGAGGGCCTGCCGTTCTGTGGCCGACTCAGAGGCAGAGTCACGCGACGAGCAGCGACTCATATCCATAATTATCTATATATCTGTTCAATAAAACATTACCAATCAAAACTGGCCCAAAACTGGCCCAGTGCCAGGACACATAATTCAAATGTATTAAATGATTAAACATTGATAAATTAATAACTTTTTAAACAACTGAGAAGATTTTATAAAAATCACCAGTCAAGTTTATAATTTATAACATCAGCATATAAAAGTCAAATTAAACGACTATATGGACTCATCTCAAGGTCACAGTTCATTTATTGGCAAAATTATGAAAAAAGATCAGTTGAGAAAATAAATTTATTGAAAATCAGGAATGTCATAATCAGGATGCGTATAGTTTGCGCATTAATAAACGTCTGTCAAAACCAACACATGTTGAACGATGTTCACTGACCCGGCAAACTTTCAAGAGGATTGATGATTTTTTTCACCTTTTTTTGCTATATTTTGCAGCAGTGTTAAGTATTTCACTAATAACAAATTATAGTATAACAAATTTATACTTACATGCGTTATGTATTATCTATGTTATCGTCTCTGACAGACAGCATGTCGAAGCCACTCAGGCCAAGTGTTCACTGCAGAGTGACATCTAGCTCCTCCTCTCTGGACGTCCATCTCTCTGTGGATCAAATGGGTGGAGGGATGGAGCTGGGATTGATGGAGGGGTAGAGCTGGGATGAGTGGAGGGATGGAGCTGGGATTGATGGGGGGGTAGAGCTGGGATGGATGAGGGATAGAGCTGGGATTGATGGAGGGGTAGAGCTGGGATGGATGGAGGGATAGAGGTGGGATGGGTGGAGGAATAGAGCTGGAATTGGTGGAGGGGTATAGCTGGGAATGGGTGGAGGAATAGAGCTGGAATGGGTGGAGGGATAGAGTTGGGATTTATGAGGGATAGAGCTGGGATGGGTGGAGGGATAGAGTTGGGATTTATGAGGGATAGAGCTGGGATGGGTGGAGGGATAGAGTTGGGATTTATGAGGGATAGAGCTGGGATGGGTGGAGGGATAGAGGTGGGATGGGTGGAGGGATAGAGCTGGGATGGATGGAGGGGTAGAGCCGGGGTGGATGCAGAGCTAGAGCTGGGATGGATGAGGGGATAGAGCTGAGATGGATGGATGGGGATGGAGCTGGGATGGGTGGAGGGATAGAGCTTGGATGGATGGAGGAATGGAGCTGGGATGGATGGAGGGATGGAGCTTGGATGGATGGAGGGATGGAGGGCAAGAGTTGGGATGGATGGAGGGATGGAGCTGGGATGGATGGAGGGATAGAGCTGGGATGGGTGGAGGGATGGAGCTTGGATGGGTGGAGGGATAGAGCTGGGATGGATGGGAGGATAGAGCTGGGATGGATGGAGGGATAGAGCTGGGATGGATGAAGGGATAGAGCTGGGATGGATGGAGTGATAGAGCTGGGATGTCCATGGTGCCGTGCCTGAAGCTAGAGGAACAAAAAACATGATAACCAAAACACAATATATACCTGAAGAAAGTTTGGTTTGGATTCACAATGCACAACTTTTATCGGCGGTTCCTGTTACTCCTAGGTCCAATAATTATCATAGGAGATGTTATAACTAGCAGAATTATTGAAGTGCAGTTTAAAAAAATAAAGCATTAAAAAAAGAGAGAGGACTGCAGTGAACGAACACTACCAGCTTTAGACAGTTTGGACACTAGATGCCACTGTTGCACATTGTAGAATATTAGTTACTTTTATGGCTGAATACAGAACACTTATACAGTAATAAAAACTCACTGGCAACAATCTGAGCATAGCACACGTACACCACGTAGACGTCTGTTTGATGAAAGTGTTTACATGTGGAAGACAGATTTTTTAGAGTGTTTGCTCTTCTACAATACGTCTAGGACATTTCCTGAAGACTGAACGTTTTGGTCTTTGATGTTGTCTTTGTTGATTGTATAAGCAGCTTTTAGATCAATTTGATTTCCATTTAACTTCAAATTCAGGTCAAATATAATGCCATTCTGACCCTAAACCGGTATATTATGCATTCAATAGAGTAGACTGAAGCTCCCATTTCAAGCATAGAATGCTTCTGAAGTTTACAGAATTAATCAATTAAATGCTATCAGACTATCAGACAAAATGTGGAATATATGACTGTTTTCTTGGAAACTCGAAATCAGTCATAAAATTAAATGGAGCCTAATTCCTTTTAGTTAACATAAGATGACGCACACTTGCAGCTTAATAGACCGAATTGTGCATCACTGCATTTTATTGAAGGACAAATGTGTACCAAACACATTAACAGACATTCATGAAGGCATTTTATGTGCTTTGCTGGATCGCAAGCATGTCATGCTATTTCTTTAATATCAGTCAACTGTCTTTCCTGCTAATTTTTGTACAATGACAAGCACATAAACATTGATAATGTTTATTATCATTCTTACAGGCAAGGGATCCCAGGTCTGAAGTAATTTTTGTCAATATTATATGTATTTGCAAAGTAGGAATTATTGTGGGTGAAAAGACCAGCATACGCTCTAAGAAAATGTTTCAAAAGAAATGGTATTTTTAAAAGTGAACGTCTGTGTTAGGTGCTTATCTATATTTTTGTAGAGACTACATATTTTAATAGTTGGAATGGAGGAATTTGATGAGCTAAGGACTTATGAACTAGATGAGTCCAGTTACATTGTTTGGACATTAATGGAAATTGATAGAACTATATAGAACTTTAATTGATGGAACACTGAACTTAGAAAAAAATTCTTAACCCTCAGAATTTCTAAAAATCACAGCTTCATAAGAATGTTGTGAAACTCGGGGATTGCTATGGCATTGGGTATGCGAACGTCCAAAAAAATTGAGGTTATGATTCAAGCCGTTTAAGTGGTCGTAAAAAAATAGTAACACTTTCGCTCTTTGGTCAAAAATGACCAACCATAGAAAATGAATGGGAAATTGACAAAAACACAAAGTCTAAAAAAAAAAAAACACAAAAAAATGTGAGATAAAAAGTGTTCTATAAGAGTGCAAAACAGACACACTCACCCACACAAACACACTTTTTATACACATATACACACCAATGAATTGTGACCGACCATAGGAAAAGAATGGAAAATTGACAAACACATATTCTCGACAAATCACCCACAATAATTATATATATATATATATATATATATATATATATATATATATATATAATTATTATACAAATATAATTAATATAATGTTTAAAAATAATAACATATAATAATATAAATAATAATAATATATAGGCTGTGAAAAAGCATTACTGTTTATTTTATTTATTGAATTGTAATGTTACCTGTTACAAAATGCTTTCTTGACTGTGGTAATAATGCAAAAACGATGCATTCTTACCATATGGCGCTAATCTGTCTTCATTTTTTTAAGGCCTAGTCTTTATTTTAACCTAAAAATACAGTTTACAAAAAAAAATACATATTTTACAGTTTACATAAAGAATTTGACTGCTTAATCAATCCCACTTATCATCAAAATGACGTATTCTCAAAGGAATGAGTGTTGGTTTTGATAATTCCAGTGATTATGTAATACACATCAGCACAAATTAACCCTGATCCTACTCACCTTTATCTTGGCAGTTTCAGATAGATATGTTTTCAGTAAAAACGTTTCCACCCTGTCAAAGTCTGTTTTAGTTTCACTTTATATCTAATCAACCTGTGACAGAAAAAACATTGCCTATATTTCAAAAATGTAAAATTTAAGGCTACCATTTATTTTGATTGCTAATAATGTTGAATAGAAATGTAAACAAACGAATTAAAAAAAACTTTTAGTGAAAACATCACAATGGTAAAATAATCGGGGTCTTATTTGCTCACTATGCTAATATGCCAAAATTTTCATGGCCATAGTCATCGCCAGCCTGTAGAGATTGATCAGGGAAAAACAAAGAAATCCACGTGAAACGGTCAGATGTTTTCCAGTAATTTGTCACAGAGCATGTAAACACTCTTAACACGCTGTATGAAATTGGCTAGTTGTTGTAGTAGTTTAAGGAGATGTGTCTGTGGTTGCGCATAAACTGCATTTTTGCTCATCATATGCGCGTTTTGCATGTTCAAAGATTCCTGTCAACAAATGCTGTCTATATAGGCAGCTCTCAAGGATTTGAGCCACAGCCCGTGTGTGGCGTTGAGCGGGGTTCTCAAGCATACAGGAAGGGGAGAGAGCTGTTAGCTAGCAGACAGCGGGCAACTGTAAACAACTCACTTTTATAAACCTCACAAATCAAACATACCTTACGCTGACTTGCTCATCCATTTGCATGGCATTTAAGATGTTGCTTTAAATGCTTGTTTAGCTGTAGACCCGCAGACTGTTGAAGTATTACCGCAGGTTTGCGTTATTTAACGTTACAGAGCTGGGATGCAAGCAGCTAGAGAAGCGCGCACCCGACTGCTCAGCTAAAGCTTCTGTCAACAGGAACCGCTTTGCTCTCTTCATTTCTCTCTTCTGTCTTAACATTAAACACTGTAAAAGGGACCGGTCATGTGTTACGGAATGAAATAGTACCAATATGACTGTTAGCGATGTTTTGAACGGTTTGTTAGCTTGCCGAAGGTTTGTTTTCTCAGTTAGCATATAAGCTAAAGCTATCTCCAACATCATCGTACAAAAAGCCCATAACTGTAGGTAAATGTGTTCTTTTATTGACGTAACGCCTGTAAAAGGGTGTGCTATCGGTCTAAAACAAATTCTTGGACAGGTTTCAGGTTAAACTAATCTAAGCGATGGTGACAGGCTAACTATACCGAGTAATATTTAACTGGCTGGAAGAAAAAACAGGAGTGTGTGTGGTTATGTCGAATACTGTAGTATGATGTTAAATGGCTTAGAAAGGAGACTCCATAAACAAGTCTTTGAGCTGGCTGGACCGGTACTATGGAAGTTCCTGGAAATGTCAATGTAATCCAGATGAAAGTCCACAGCAGCAAGTTTAATGGACACCAACAACTGCTGAGATGAACTAACCAGGAATCAAATGGTGAATACTATTACATCTTTATTTTGTATTTAGTCATCATTGCAATTCAATATTTTATAGATCTAGGATGATAAATGAAGTTAAATGGGGTTTTAGCCTATATCTGTAGTTGTGGCATTCAATTATTTTACATTGTATGTGGTCTGCATATCATTTGATTTAATTCTCATTCTATATTGTATTTGCTTCAGGTTTTGAAAACCTTCAATCATGGGTGATATGAAGACACCTGATTTTGATGATCTCTTGGCTGCCTTTGACATCCCTGATGCGACCAGTCTGGATGCCAAAGAAGCCATTCATGGGAATCAAGATGAGGGAGAGGGACACCTGAAGCACTCAGAGATGTGTATGGATGCCACGGTTTTGATCCCTCACCCAGTGCCTACAACTGATGTCCCTGCTGTCAGTGTTATAGTAAAGAACACCAGTCGTCAGAACTCCTATGAAAATCTTGTGGAGAAGGAGAGCTCTCATTTGGGGCAGCTTTTACAAAATGGTTTCAAAACTTCTGCAGGCTCACTGGAGACACATCTCTCTAGCTATCCAAGGCTGGATAGCTCCTCTGTCAATGGGGACCGTTCAAGACATTCCTTGGAAAAAATTCCCACCCTCTACAAAGCTGAAAAAGTTCCCACTCGATCAGCGTCTATGCCTCAGTTTAGCCCAATATCTAGCCCGGAATCTGAAGACATTCAAAGCAATGGAATCAATGACCGTCCAAAATCTGCAGAGACATCGTACTTCTCGTCTAATTCGCTCTTTACATCTTCGGCTCTTCCTGTTTTAGACGGTCGTGGAAATCCAGATGAATCCAGCTTGACAGACAAGTGCAATGAAAGAAATCATGGTTCAAAAGGTGTGGATGACCTCAAGTGTGATGGCTCATCAAAAAATTATGATTCTGTGAGGGACTGCATCCAAGATTGTGGAACAAATGCATATTCAACCCCTCAGGCGACTAGTCCTTCTTCCCGTCCATGCGACAAAGCTCATTCTTCCAGATTGTCCTCTTGTCTTGATGCATTAGTAGCCCTAAATGCTAAAAAGGATCCTGGTGGGCAAACTAATTCAAGGGACTTTCCAGTTACCCCAAAAGAGACCATGAAAATTAGTCCAAAAATACCTATTTCGCCAAGGAGCCCAAGAAGTCCTCTGGACGTGGTGAAACGTTTCGTGAAACAGCCTGACAGCCCAATGAGTATATGCAGTGACAGCAGTGGTAAAGCATCTCCAGCTGTTGCTACTGGCTCGCCTCCAGCTATCCCACGAGTCAGAATAAAGACAATCAAAACCTCATCTGGAGAAATCAAACGCACCGTCACAAGCATATTGCCAGACTCTGAGACCGAAGATCTCACGTCACCGTTTGGGTCTTCGCCATCTCAGTCCTCTGTTGAAGATGCCTTCTCGAAAACATTGCCTGTGTATCGGTCAAATGATATCATTTCGGAGGTCATTTTTGAAGATGGAAATCAGGAAGCCTCGAAGACCGCTTTGTTGGGGAGCAAATCCACCCCGAAATTGGTAAGGAGCTCAAAGGAACCTCAAACCCAAAATAATAGTCATAACTTAAAGACAACACATGGTGGAAACAAGCAAAGGAAGGCTTCTTCTGCTCAGATGGGTTCTTCTGCTAATACAAACTACCTTCCAAAGGCATTACATTTAGCAAACCTAAATCTAGTCCCACATAGCGTGGCTGCCTCGGTTACAGCAAGGTCTTCCACTAACAGACAGGAGCCCTCTCAGTTATCATCGTCAATGGTGTGCAGTTCTGTACCATTGGTGCATCAAGTTAAGAAAGTCTCCCCTAACACACGAGCTGTTGTCTCAAATACTGCAGCTGGAACCTTAAACAGACTGTTGAATTACTCAAACCCAGTGCCAACATATGTTCCTGACCTGAGTCCACCACCAGGCACCAATATCAAGCTCCCACCACAAGGCTATTGCTGCCTAGAATGTGGAGACTCGTTCGGCCTGGAAAAGAGCCTTGCTTATCATTACAGCCGGAGGAGTGTGCATATTGAAGTCGCATGCACACACTGCTCCAAAACATTGGTGTTTTTCAACAAATGTGCTCTCCTGGCACATGCTCGTGATCACAAGAACAAAGGGATGGTGATGCAATGCACTCAGTTGTTCATGAAGCCCATTGCTGTTGACCATATGTTGATACCCACCAAACCTAAGCAGTCCGTGAATCAGATCCCTTGCGGGAGCAACACCACGGAGTCATCCAAAGGCCAAGCAGTCTTGCCACTTTATCCCGACAAAGTTATTAGACATGGATTCAAATGTCTGGACTGTAATAAACAGATGTCAGACTACACAGCACTTGCAGGTCATTATCAGAGATCATCGGAGGCTGAAGGTCTGGTGAGTCGTATTATTATTACTACATTCTTAAATAGGTCATAAAATACATTAAAAAAAAAAAACATTAAAATCCAATGCACACATACAATGACTGTACCTCTTTTGATGTTTTTAATTTATTTTTCATAATCTTTTATTAGGAACAGCTTTCTATTTTAGAATATAAAAAGTTTGTCCAACAAATCAAGTCATGTGATTTGAACTATATGCAGAAAAAATAAAACAGGAAATGATAACTTAGAAAGGACATTTGCAGACCCTCATGACTTTCTGTCAGGATCTTTTAAAAGTTCCTTAAAACATCACATCATTCGCATTTTTAGGCAGGATTAGTTCTAAAGTGGTGCGACCACCAAAAACGTGTTTTAATCATTTATAGTTTGACATTAAAAAAATGTTTTAACCATTTTAAAAAGTATACTAAACTGTTGAAATTAATGGTTAAACCTGTTTTCAAGATGTAAGGAAGACGTGTTATTACTTTTTACTTGATGGTCAATCTTGATAATGAAATTAGATTTTTTTTCAAAACCCCATAAAATCAAGAACTTGGCACTTGTTTGAAACTAGATTAAGAGATTTTTTTCTTGCGTTCGTCATGGATGGACAGTGGACACTCTTCTGTGTCATTGACCCTTGTGTTTGCTTTCTTTAAATATAGATGTGCAAGGTTTGCTCAATGCTGCTACCCAACAAGTGCAGCTACAGGGCCCATCAACGCATTCACACACACAAATCCCCTTATTGCTGTCCTGAATGTGGGGCAATCAGTCGCTCGGCGGACATCCAGAAGCATGTGAAAGAGAATTGTCTCCATTTTGCCCGTAAAATTGGTTACTCGTAAGTACCTTGAACTGTGACCTCTAGGTCAATGACATTCTGTGAATCTGTTGTCATTTCTCTCTCTCCCCTCAATGATTCACTCAAATGCAATTTCCTTCAGGTGTCTGCATTGTGAAATGCTTTTCATGTCACTGTCCCTTTTGAAGACTCACATTGAGGAGAAGCATTGTCAGGTCTTCTATAAGTGCACTATATGTCCTGTAGCCTTCAAAACTTCTGACGGCTGTCTGCTGCATGTAAAAAACAAGCATGGCAGCAGGGAACCCAGCCATCAGTAAGTGCATCTATTGATCTATTACACTGTCATAATACTCTAAGTGTTCCTAGAACTTTGTTGAGGAGTTACTTCTGGTTTATTCTGTACAGGGTGATCTACAAGTGTTCCTGTGAAACAGTCTTTAAGAGGAAGCAGCTGTTGTATCAACATTTTCATCACCGTATTTGTGTGTTCAAGTGTCCAGAGTGCACTTCATTCTTCCCAGAGAAACTACTTTTGGTGCAACATTTTAAGGTTTGTATTAGGGTTGTGAAAAGTACTGCTTCTTCGTTACCAAGTCAATATTTAAAATATTTAGTTGTGCCGTGTCAAAGGTGTTGAAGTACAACTTGCGTATAGTTGATAATTCCGCGAAAAACTGCAATTGCAGGTTTCGAACAGAGATGGCGACAAAGAGGAAAAACTCCGGACAGCTTTACGTTTTAAAAATGTAACGGTGCCAACTGCTAACCTTTTTGCAGTGCCGGTAGTATTGTGTACTGGCACTATATCGATTATAGATGCATGTAAATATTACTTATTGAACAAAATCTTAACTGAAGGTGTGAGTTCATTCCATACACATTTTCTACATCGTCAATGACACTACAAGACATTTACATTTCAGACATTTAGCAGATGTTCTGCTATGAGACTGTTATGTTCACCAGATGGCAAGCAGATCATTTAGAACATTATCTGCTAGGAATTAAGTACTTCCTGTACAGATGCAAATAAGTGAGGTCTAAATGTATACCCTATTTTCTAGAATATATGTTGCGATTTTTTTTATTATTTTTTTAATTATCTGCAAAATGCTGTGACATAATCCAAAGCATTGTATATAATCCAATTAGTGTCAAGGTCACAAAACATGCACAAAGCACACGCATTTGGATTCATGCTAAATTCACAAGCAAAAGTTTATTTGTACAGCGCATTTCCCAAACGCTGATAGTTTCAGTTTTGCTTTATATAAATTCATTTGGGCTTGGCGTTTATAATAAATCTTCTTTATAATATTTCCTCTCTCAACAATGCAATTTTGACCCGGTGAGACTTATAGTCAGGTGTGGCATTCCTCATAATCTGCATGAGTTTGATTGCATGCTGGGAGGCATGTAGTAGTCAAGAGGAGAGTCTGTCTTTTGAGGTGGGGGTGCTTGCAAATGACAGATGGTGGTTCTGTGCGACACATGGTTCTTATTTTGTATTTTTTTTTGTCGGAGGAATGGTTGGCTATTACAATAGCTCTTAACAAAAGATAAGGCAAAATGCTGTAACTTTAGAATGCATACTGTCAACACGGAGAAAGCATATGAAAATCTTATTTAATGGGGTCTGTTTAGATAGCAGGATAAACGGGAAATAAATAGAAAAATGATTTTGTAGTATAATACTGTGGCAGAATGAAAGTGCAAGTTGTTTTTTTTGTGGTTGCATCGACGAAAGAAAGAGCAGGTCACTTATTTTTGACCGTTTAATCTGCCACTGCTTTATCAAATGCCATTGTACTTCCATAGTACAATTTCTATCAGAATAAAAGTGGTTGTGCATTTATATCATTCAGATATTCACATAATTATTCACATTCAGAAAGTGAAATAAATTGTCTCTTTCATCTGTAGGCTATTCATGGTGGCGTTTTCAGAGGTGAAGCAGAAAAAAGCCCTAAAAAGACAGAGACGATGTCTTTCTCTGATAAATTGTCACCACAAAATCCCCAACCACGGTTGACCAAACCGGTTAAGGAAGCCAGCATGAAGGGAAGAGACAGTTCTGCTGCACAGAAGTCAAGTGCTGGAGAAAGCATGAAGAACACTGGTTGGACCTGTGGAGAATGCCTCCAGTGGGTCCCTGACAGGGAGGCCTTCGTCAATCACATGAAGACCAGCCATGGCAGGGTGAGATACTTTCCTTCAATCGATAGTGTCTAACACAGTGTGAGTGGATTTTGTATTTGATTGAATGACTAGTACTCCTTTTTTTGCTCTAGTCAATTTGTGATTTGAATGTTCATGTTTCTTTGCAGTCTGTAAAGAGGCATCCTTGTCGACAATGTGAAAGGTCGTTTAATTCATCCTTGAGTCTTAAACGACACATTCGCAGTGACCACGATGGCAAAAAGAAGGTTTACACATGCTGGTAAAACCGCTATATAATTTATCAAGATATGTTTGGAATCTTTTTTATGAGGAGTGCAACCTTGAATTGAATCTTTCTTGATGCATTCTGAAGGTACTGTACAAATGAGAGGATATCCTTCACTAAACACTCTATGCTTAAGAACCACATCAGCTTGATGCATGGAATCAAGAACCCAGATTTCAGCCAGATGGCAAAGCCAGCATCTCGGGAAGTGGGCAAACCCACAGGCCAGGTAATCACAAATACGTCATTTATTTATTTCATGGAAACATTTCTAGTACTGCGTGTACAACTATACTTCCTCTTTCAGAGGCCGAAAAGAAGAGCAGAGGAGGCCCATGAAGTTGCAGGAAATGAGGGAACATCACAAAACACCCCTGCCAAGCGGGCTAAGCCACTTTATCGCTGCGCCAAATGTGGCTTTACCTCTGAAAACCAGGCCCAGTTTCAGGAACACATACCTCAACACAGAACCGATAGCGACACACCCCAGTGCCAACACTGCGGCCTTTGTTTCACATCTCAGCTAGCACTCAGCAGACACCTCTTCATTGTACACAAGGTCAAAGAACCAGAGGAGCATGAGGAGACTGGGAAAGGACGAGAAAACTCAACAGACTTAAGCGATGAAACTGTACCTCTTTTGCCAAAAAAGACTGAGGAGCAATGCAAACCCCACACCGAGCCCACAGACAGCAACAACACACAGGCATCAGAAACAGGTGGATTTGAGGAAGAAAAAGACTGAATAGAAGAAAGGACTCCAGTGGAAAGCTGCTAATCAACTTAATTGCAAGCATGTGATCGCAGAATATGCAGCTTATGAATGGGGTACTGAAAACATGTTGCCTTACAGTCAAATACTATATCTCAAGTCACATATATCACATATATTACATAATGTTTCATTGCATTATGTTACATTCATGCAAATAATTGTCACTTTTTTCTGCTTGCGTGTTCATCCTATGTATGTGGATAATCATAATTTATTTTTGTGTAATTGCAAAAGCTTCATGTCAGTGTGTTTCAATGTTTCTTTACATAGCAATTGTATGTTTTTGTTCATGTACCTTGTCAAATCTGTCTTGGGTACATTACAACGCAGGAAATATTATGTATGTTACATATCGTAGCCATAAGTGGGACAGTCATGTAATATTATGGCTGTTTTCAGGGTCACCAAAAATGTTGAAGCCCCTTTGACGGTTAATAGTTGGTGGTTATTATTATGATGTGCTGGTCTTGAAGGAAGGGCATGTCTGATGTTTATTTTATATTTATTAGGTAGTGTACTTGTATCACAAAGCTAAGCATCTGTAACAGTATTTGCTACTATGGAGATTACATTATTCTGAAAGGTATTCACTTAAACCCAGGTATCTGCACTCAGAGAAAATATATTTTCATATTCATTCCATGTAGATTACTCATTTATATTCAATGAGCCATTCTTACAATCAAATTTAGCACTTTTGTAAATGCTTGTATGGAAAAAAGAATTTACATATTAAAGACATCGGAGACTCAACTTTACAGTTTGTGCTATTAGCAGAGATTTGATGTTTTGGGGGCCTTTAAAATGATAACTATTGCTATAAGATAACTAGTTGTCATTTCTTAGTCATTTCACCAATGTTTCAGATTAAAACGATTATTTTAGTGTGACCAGTTTTGTTTAAGTTACTCTATAAAGTTGCTAGCAACTAATTACTTCTCAAAGAACTATTGGATTACTTGTAATTACTTTCTGAACCCCATTTCAACCTCGACCAGTTGAACAAGACAAAATACTGCAATCTTGATTATTTTAACATCAACCAAAATACATTTGCATATCTTATTATTGAACTGACCAAAGTATTTAAAGTAAGAAAGTTACATTAACATTACATTTTTATGTTAAATCCACTTTTTTAAATATGGAATTGTTCTATAGTATACAGTGTTTAATGTGATTAGATCAGAAGTAACTTTACTTCAATTAAATGAAATAATTAAGAGTAAGCCCTTACATTACTTTTTCCAGGGAAGTAATTAATTACATCCAACACTGAGTGTGACAAACTACTTCTTTACCAAAGTGAATATTTCTCAGGATTGGGTATATATTTTATTTTTTTATTTTAGTACTCACTACAAAAAAGCCTGGGAATATTTCCACAAACTCTGGAAAGATACAGTCATTGAGGGCATGTTTTATTTTGTTCAATCGTTTAAGAGCTCGTACAAAATGAAAATATCATAATCATAAAATTTTGAAATTTTAGTTTAGTTATATATTGGCTAAATAAGTATAATCTTACAAATAAAATCTTTTTAAAAAAATCGACAACCTAGTTCTTTCAACTTCCCACCCCCTCGTTTTGCTTACCGGAAGTAACGCAACCAGAAGAGTCGTCGCGCATCCGCTAACAACAGCAGTGGCGGCGAAACCATATGCACCAAAATTATAATTTTGCAATTGTTTTTGATTGGCTTTTGCCATACATATTTAACTTACAGACAAGATGTTATCATTAGATTTCCTCGACGATGTTCGGCGAATGAATAAGCGTCAGGTGTGTATTATTTTAGCCAGTTAGCTCGGTGCTTCCTCTGCATTGCTCTCTCTTACTACACGTCAGCTTGAATGACAGTGGCTTTAACGGTTCTCACGTATTAATGCTATTCATTGCGAGTTGCAAAGATAAAAAAGATGGTTTGATTGACTTTACATATATTGCTGTTATTAAGCAGATGGAGAGGACAATATAAACGGAAGTCGGCTTTTTGCAACAGCTGCTGTTCTGTTATTCTCTGCTAACTATTTCATTTTGAATACTAGTTGCTAGCAATACTTTCACTTCAAGCCACTGGACTAAAAACGTCTGCATTCTGTATCATCTTCGCTAAGAACACACTATCATTTTTTATCATACTGGGAGACAGAAAAAGCTGATGTTGAGCATCATGTATTGTGTTTTTCAGCTTTACTATCAGGTGCTGAATTTTGGAATGATTGTATCTTCAGCCTTGATGATCTGGAAAGGCTTGATGGTTGTAACTGGAAGTGAAAGCCCGATTGTGGTTGTTCTCAGGTAAGGACAACAGTACGAAGTCGGCTCATCACTCTCATACCAAATCCAAACTTTTGAGAGGGACGGAATGGTCTGATACCTTTTACATGACACAATGTTACTTCCAGGACTTCCTTCATTTACAGAAATATTAAAGCTCCTTTTGTTGAACTGTTGTAACAAGTCAGTCACAATCTTAAAGTGAGTTTTCAATATTCTTATGCATTAATCAAAAACAACTGGAAAAGTCATAGAAATGCACTGGTAAAATTGTGTGAAAACCTTTCTTTATGCATGCATTGTTTTTGATTGCTGTGTGACTTGGGTCAATATTTTTTGTTGAACCTGCATGTTTCGATTTCAAAAATCTGTTTATAAATGTGTAATTTATATTTTTTAATGTCTTAAGCGGATTTTTAGTGGGTATCAAATTATAAAACCTGCTAGGAGACTTTAGAATTGATTGAAGCATGTTTTAAAATCTGCACGGGACAATAAATATGAGCATGTTTAGGGTAATGAAGTGTTATAAAAGTGTTGATTTTATTATTTTTTGCAGTGGAAGCATGGAGCCTGCATTTCACAGAGGAGACCTCCTCTTCCTCACAAATCGTGTTGAAGATCCAATCAGAGTGGGAGAGATTGTTGTGTTCAGGATTGAAGGAAGAGAAATTCCCATTGTACACAGAGTGCTAAAAATTCATGAAAAGTGAGTATTCTTATAAGATCACATGAATGTGGTATATAGACCTGGCCAAAAAATCACTGTTTGGATTTATATTGGCAAATGCTGAGTCGATGATTGGATCATTATAGCTGTAATCCGTATGTTTCTAGCATGTTATATGTTTGGCAACACTTCTAACTGATGGAGTGTGTAGCTTTTCATTTCTTAAACAACCATGTAGAAAGACACATCATGTCTATATTCCAGGATGACAGTGTCAAGATTCATGAGGTTCTGAGCCTGGACCTTAAATTCATTGAAACACTTTGTGATGTGCTGGAGGATACTTTACAAAGTGCTGAATTCTTGCATAGATGCATCGTCAATACAAGATCTTGAGAAAGATATGATGCACCTCTTGATGGAAATAGCATCACAAGATTTATTTCCAGGTCTAGACTCAGAAGTGCCAATTCATGTGTGAAAATGATTCTTGAGTCTCCCTTCCAACCATTCTCTCACAGTTTGAGCCTGAAGAATCTTGACAGTCAAATTTGGAATATGGCCATGATGTCTTCTTACATGGTTGTTTAAGAAGGGAAACGCTACAAACTCCATCAATTAGGCTTAGAAGAACATTTGCCAAACATATAACATGCTAGAAAAATAATTATCAAGTTATAGACTCTAGCATATCCCTATTTAGATACAAACAGTAACTTTTTTTGGGCCAGGCAGTGTACTACACTTAAACATAAAAGGTTCCAAAAATAGGCTTCCCCAAAGAAACTTTTTTTTTTAGTGAACAGTTCTTAAAATATATTTATTTCCTTATTGTAAAGAACATTTTGTGCACTGGAAAGGTTCCATTAATGTTAAAGGTTCTTCAGGGAACCATTAATGCTAATAAAGAACCTATTTTAGAGCGACTTTCTGTACAGTTTTTTTTTTTTTCCTTCCAATAACACTTAACGCCTACTGATTTCAGAGAAAATGGCGATATCAAGTTCTTGACCAAAGGTGACAATAATTCTGTGGATGACCGAGGTCTTTACAAGCAGGGACAGCACTGGTTGGAGAAGAAAGATGTGGTGGGCAGAGCAAGAGGGTAAGATCTTGATGATTTGTACGATAATAATTTACTGAAGTAAAATCCTTAGACATATTTACAAATCTGATCTAGTTATGTAAGTATCAATCTATTCCATGTCCTGAATTGCTTTGCGTATGTTGCCACATTCCTGATCACTCTTCCTCTATGACAGGTTTGTGCCTTACATCGGAATTGTCACAATTTTGATGAATGACTACCCCAAATTTAAGGTATGTCATGCAATATGTAATGGATCAAGTTTAAAGTGCCCCATTATGGTATTTTAAAGGTTTTCTTTAAACTCTGCACACCTTTTACATTCACAAACAGCTATATCTCACACTACATGTAAGGTTGTATCCGAAAAACCATAATGGGGGCAATTTAAGTGATAAGTTGTTACATTGCAGTTGTTCTAACACGTCTTCTTTGTTCCTTGACAGTATGCTGTACTCTGTTTGCTCGGGCTGTTTGTTTTAGTACACAGAGAATGAAGACTTTCAAGAGTAATGCTGTCGGGGAACACATCCCTCTTGTGACCAGTTTTTATGGTGTCTTTTTGTGAAAATTCTACACTTACTTAGAGACAAAGGTCAAATTATCAAGTTTTCTCTGTTCAATGACAGTGCAAACACAAGTACTGGAAGAATTTGTACTTGTTCATGTTCCATGCATACCAAATTCGGGGTTTGTTTGATCTGATTGTACAGCTGTACTTGTACACCATATGTCAAGATCTGTCTAACTCTTTCTTAAAGGCTAAATTTTGTATTGAATTAAAATGTTGAGTCAAATTCTCAAGTGTGCTCTCTCTTTTTTTTTAAATAAATTCATCCTTATTGTTCATTTTCTTATATTCACATGTAAAGTATTGTTATGGTATTATTATGAGTCGCACCTATATAGCCTTTAAGATGTGAATCATAAATATAAAAATTAAATATACATAAATCTATGTTTTCCTGTAAATGAAAGCTCAAGCATGTATGCTTGATGTATGAGAAACAATGAGGTTCATTCTCGAGTTACGCAGCACGTTTGAGCTTCAGCAAGAACCAATGAGGTTCATTCTCATGTTATAGTTTGAGCTTCAGTTTATGTTCTCTAATCAATGTTTATATGTGAATAAAATCCTAAATTCAATCTGTCTTTTGAAGAAAATGCAACGAAAGTTACGAGTTTGGAACAACATGAGTGTTGTTCTAAGCCCGAGTAATAAATGATTTTAATTTTGGGGTGAACTATGCTTTTACATTCTCATTGTAAAGTATTGTTATTAAATGGTTTTATTAAGAGACACCAGTGAATCATAAATACGAAAATTTAATATTTAAAAAACACTTTTACCTCATGTATGCTTAGAAATATGCATCTAAATGTTTTATTTGTGCATTAGGCCTTTAGAATAGATCTGTTAACTCGGCGAGACATTTATTAGGATTCACGTAAACCAGACTTTAAAGCAAATTAAGCCATTTGATAAGTCATAGTATTTCCTCGTGTTTATTACATAGTCACACATGCGACTCATAACGATTGAAATGATTTAAGAATTCCCAACGCCTCAAAACGCTTTACCGTTCTATTAATTCTATTAACTTGCATGCGCACAACCTACGCACGTCACATATCGTTTCCTATCCTCATTCAAACATTCGCTGTCGTTATGTGCGTTCAGTGACTAAAACTATGACCTCAGAGCCGTTTGCCATCCCGTCCCATATAAATACCGCCTGCAGAAGAACACCAGCAAGAGCTCGCGACCAGGTGAATCTCAACCGAGGAATCCACAGTTACTTGAGAAGATGGCTTTGAGAACTGAAGATGGACATTGCAAATATAGCCTATTATTTGCTTTAATTATGCTCTTTAACATATCCTTAAGCACATCTGTGAGTTTCGATTTAACGGAGCTGCGAAATAAAGTTTCGAAAATAAAAGTGCATCCACGTGGGAATCTCTGGGCGACAGGTAGCCAATTTTATACATCGTTTATTGCGCATGCAGTTAAAAACGACTATTAAATCAACTTCCCAGCATCATTTTATGTCTTCTTCCAGGTCATTTTATGGGCAAGAAGAGTCTTTCAAACAGCCAGCTGCAGAACTCTCCGTTCTCCTCGAAGCTTCTCGGGAATACTGTGGGAGAATCAGAGAGTTCCGAGGATCTGAGGGAGATGATCTCTCAGGAGCTGCTGAAAGTTGCTCAGCTTGAACAACCAAAAGGGACACGAGATGTTTATAACCAGGTGATCCGAGCTATTTACAGAATTGGACAACACAACGTACAGGATTAAAAAAAATGTAGATATATTGTTGCTTTGTAGCCTAATTTTATTTATTATTATTTTTCAAGATACAGACTTCATTTGTAATGCTTTTGAAAAGCTATACGTTGGAAATAATTAACCTATGACTGCCATAATTGTAATAAAATGTTAATTTGACAAACTGTACGATATGCGAGTCTGCTTTTATGTTTGTCATATACAGGCTTATTAAATAAATACGAAACTGCGTATCTCGGCAATATGGTTACAGATGCAATCTAGATGGTCATTTTACCTATTGCTCTTAAATATCTTATTTTTCAAATGAACAACTAGACATTTCATAGAAATAAAACCGCAGTGGACGGATCATAGCCTATGGTACAAAGCAGATTATCGTTCCCATGGGGTTCCCTGGTGCGCGCAGGGATTTGGAGACTTTGTAAACAGGTGTAAGAAATGCTTTCTGTAATTCAATTTTGAAAAATCATTTAAAATATTCTAGTGGTCAGGTATTTTGGGGAAATGTTTGAGTACCAATAAAATATATCTGCGCAAAAGCAATTTAAATTCAGAATTGATGTCTGTGTATTCATCACATGCAGATCCTGTCAGAATGATCCATATCTAAACTCTAAAAATATTTTACAGGTATTTCTCTCGCTCTCTCTTTTACATTTTAAAACAGGGAATAAATCTATTATTGCATTTGATTTTTACTGTTATTTACATTTTTATTATGCCATTTATTATTTATGCATAGGACTATCTACATGCATGAGTGTGAATGCTGGATTTATGGCTAAATATAAGCTTAAACTTACATGTACCGTTTTGATGAAGGGCAAATATATCCATCAAAATAGTTTCTAAAGTGATTCATTTTAGCTAAAATTAGCCCACAAATAAATAATCATTTTCTTTAAATTAGAAGGTTATTTAGCAAACCTATAAAATTTTATCTGAAAGAAACCATCATGTGCAATTCATTATAATGTGTTAGATTATCAAAAAAAAAATACCATATTGGAGTGCATTTATCTTTTGTTTCCCATCTAGCCTTTGCAAAATTACCCACCTTTGGAAACTCAGACCACTCAAATCAGTTTAAGCACATGTCAAGAATTATGACTTATTTAAAACAGTGATTAAACGTGGACACAACCTCATCTGGAACATTTTACCTTTTGGCCACTGACCTATAGATGGCAGCAATGCACTAACTGTACCAGGACGCTACATGATCGCGAGCCGCGAAGAAGAGCTTCTCATGTTTTGCTGTTGAAAAGCATGAACATCATCAGATATCATCTCGTCAACTAGACTTTTTGCAATAAAATGCCTTTAATAGTGATGTGTGGATACCCGTGCAGTGGTAAAACCCGACGAGCCCATGAACTGCGCGAATACTTCACCCAGAATACAGAAAGACAGGTTCATATAGTCGGAGATGAGGTTCAAGGGATTGACAGGAGCTCTGTATATGCAGGTGAGAAGCTTCAAAGTTTAACAATCATCTATTGCCATGTGTGTGTATGTCAGGACAATCCTGAAGCCAAAGGTCTATCTAACTGAGAAAGCAAAACACTTAAACCAATTTAAAATGGTTTGCTGGTCTCATAAGCAGTGTTGGGTAAGTAATTCATTCAGCTATAATTTCTTATTCAACAGTATTTTTGTACTAATAGGCAAACTCTCTCTATAAAGTAGTTTATTGGATTACTAATTACTTTCTGAATCCCATGTCAACTTCTACCAGTAAACAATGAACATGAAACTGCACTTTTGATTATTTCACATAAACAATATGCAATTGCATTATTCTTGAACTGACCAAAGTGTGTAAAGCGAGGTTACATTTAAAAGAAAATACGTTTTAGCATTACATTTTGATGTTAAATCCACTAATGTTTTATATAGAATTGTTCTAGAGTCTATATACAGTATTTAAAACAATTACATTTTTAATTAAATTACTGGAAAAAATTAAGACCTTTGACTTTTTCAAGGTAAAAGTTTCAGTAATTAGATTACCTAATTAATTACACCAAACACTGCTTATAAGGTTTTGTCACATTTTTATATTTGCTGTTTCTTTGCCTACAGACTCACAGAAAGAGAAGAATTTGAGAGGATCATTGAGAGCTGAAGTGGAGAGGTGATACATTTATGTATCATATAATATCTCTGCAAATGAGATTCAAACATAACAATGATCAATGGCAAACATGGATGTTTTTTTTTAAAATATTTGTAAAATTGTCTACAAAAAAAGAAATAGATTAAACATATTTTTCAAGATAAACATATTTTTCTTTCTTTCGTTTTTTTTTTTTTTTTTTTTTTTTAATCGATTTGAAATGATTTTGATCCTCTTTTGTTATACAAATAGAAATCACCAAGTAAAAGTTCTTCATGTTCAAATTAATGTGAAATGAAGTGTATGTAGGTTTGGGAGTAGTCTAATAATTCAGTCCTTTCAATCATAATCCCAACTGTGTATGAGCAGCAATCATAAACTTGTCATATGCAAATAAAGTTTGGTCTCTAGTGGGAATGATCACGTGCTACAGAAAAATCAAGATAAAATGTGCTGTTGCGGCTTGCTGTGAGGAATTTTACACCATTAATTATATCTATTACATAAATTATATACTTATATTCACTTGTAAAATTATAACGGTACACTAATTGTAATTATACACTTGCATTATCAGACTACAGTGACTTTGATTTATATGATTTCTCTTTGATTCTCTCTCTTTGTAAACAGGAAAGTCAATAGAGACGACATTGTGATTCTTGACTCCTTGAATTATATTAAAGGTAAATCAATGTTTGTTCTGTTTTAATGAATACATCTGCACCTTTGCTATTCATATAATGTTAGGTGTTTAAATGTACCTTTAGAAGTTATTGATCCTGTACAAGTGACATACAAACTCTCAACAGTTGGTGTTGCATGTGACATTTTATGATTTCAATCTGGTATATTATTGAGGATTAATTGTGTTTTAATTCCAGGCTACAGATATGAGCTGTTCTGTCTTATCAAGCATACACAAACACCCCATTGCTTGGTATGTAAGCACTTATAACTTATATATTATCTAACTTTTTGTATGCTGTGCACATAATGCTATAACCCCTGCAGATATACTGTTTGACGTCAGCTGACGTGAGCTCAGAATGGAATAGAGGCAGAGAGGCTGATTCTCAGTACACACAGGAAATGTAAGCATTTGTTTTGTCTCAGTTTGGTTCCATTAAAGGAATAGTTTACTTTGAAATTAATTTTTGGTATGTTTTAGCTTACCTCAAGGGCATCCAAGATGTCTTATGTCTTTGTTTCCATAGTAGTTTCAATTTTGATTTTTAGGTCGAACTGTTCTTGTCTGTCAGTCATATAATGGAGGTCTATGGTCACCACCTCAAAGAGCATGCACAGAGAAGTCCAAATTAAACACGATTTAATGACTCATAAATGTAAGTACACATTGATGGCCTAAGACACGAAACAAGCGGTTTATGTGAGAAAACAAACAGTATATATATCGTTTTTACCTCTTGTAACCACAGCCACGTCCAAGTGATCTGAGGTGATCTGAGGGCGCGGGCGATTTGTGGCTGTGGTTACAAGAGGTAAAAACGATAAAAATACTGTTTGTTTTCTCACATAAACCGCTTGTTTCGTGTCTTAGGCCATCAATGTGTACTTACATTTATGAGTCATTAAATCATGTTTAATTTGGACTTCTCTGTGCATGCTCTTTGAGGTGGTGACCATAGACCTCTATTATATGACTGATAGACATTGGCGATTTGACCTAAAAATATCAAAATTGAAAATACTGCAGAAACAAAGACACCTACATCTTGGATAAACTCTTTTCAACATTGAGAATAATAAGAAAAAAGCTGAAAATTCAGCTTTGCATTTAAATTACATCTGTAAAATGTTTTTAAATTGTAATAATATTTAATTTTTTTTTTTAATGGTAGTTGATGATAAAATATAGATGCTAAATATATTATACTTCATCATTACTAATCTTTTCCATTATTTTTAAACAACAGTCTTGATGGACTAATACAGCGTTTTGAAGCCCCTGATTCAAGGAATAGATGGGATAGTCCACTCTTTACTATTCAGCAAGAAGACTCTCTTCCATTTGAAGCCATCTGCGATGCGCTGTTTAAAAGAAAAGCACCAGCACCTAATCAGTCCACACAGAGCGTAAGATCACTAATGATGCGTTATCCATGAGTATGTAGTAACATTATGTACTTTTGATGGCCCATGAATGGACATTAGAACCTGTTTCCATTTCTGTTTGTTTTACAGCAACCGCTCTCATCCACCAACTTTCTGTATGAGTTGGACAAAGTTACTCAAGATGTCTTAATGGTACGGTTTTCAACTCCTTCAGGTGTTCTTTTATAAAAATAGCAAGCTTTCATTGTCATTCTTTCTGTTTGATTGCCTACAGGTGAGCGTTTATAGATTGCTTGGGCATTGCAAGTCAGTATCAATAGAATGTGTCGTCATACGCGTTGTTTTATGTCCCAGGCTGTTCTTGAGTCACAGAAGACCAGCGTCCATGGAGACCTCATTTCCATTCCTGGTGCTACGGAAAAGATATCCTTTATTCTTGCATGTTTAGCCTGTCTCTATCTTTGAATTTCTTTCTATTAGGTGTATCATATGAACTGGCAAAAACGGTACCAGTAAGTACTTAAAAAAACTACAAAAAAAAAAAAAAAACAGCATTCCTACTGTGTATATTTGGTACACACTAATAGATGCTGCTTTCCAACTCTCTCATTGATTTTGTTTGATTGCTCTCTGAGCATCAAAGGTTTCTATTTACAGCGTTGGTTTGGCATTGTAGCCAATCAGGTGCTAGTCAGTAATTTAGTCTGATTCCACTTAAAGGCATTTATTGTGAAAAATGCTCCATATAATAGACTTCAATGGGAACCAAACGGTTCAAGGTCCAAAAGACAGTTTCAGTGCAAACTTCAAACTGTTCAAAGAGCTTTAAACGATTCCAGACGATGAATAAGGGTCTTATCAAGCGAAACGATCGCTCATTAAAAAAATAAAATAACAAAGTTTAAGTTTTATAAGCTCAAATGGTCGCCTTGCTCTGTTCTGTGATGCGCGTTTGTGACTCCTATTTGAATGTTCATCAAAATGAACAAATCTTTTCCCGAGTCAACTCGTTCATTTCGTTCGTTGAATGAACTAAATGGCACGAAAAAAGATTTGTTCATTTTGATAAACGTGTTCGAACAGGAGAGTCACGAACGAGCATCACAGAACAGAGCATTTGAGGTTATAAAACTTAAACTTTGTTTTTAATTATTTTTTTAAATGAGCGATCGTTTCGCTTGATAAGACCCTTATTCATCATCTGAAGTTGTTTAAAGCCCTTTGAACAGTTTGCACTGAAACTGTCTTTTGGACCTTGAACCGTTTGGTTCCCATTGAAGTCCATTATATGGAGAAAAATCCTGGAATGTTTTCATCACAAACCTTAATTTCTTTTTGACTGAAGAAAGAATGACATGCATATCTTGGATGACATTAAGTAAATTATTAGCAAAAGTTTTTTTTTTAAAAGTGAACTACTTTAATGCTTGCAAAACCTTTCAGTTCCCTTGCAACTTTGAAACTCAGAGAAACTTTGCATTCGAACGTGAAACATTTTGCTAGTAAATGCAAAGTTTCTAGGGAAAACGCAAAACATTTGGTGTGCGAACGCAGATTCTCGGGGGAAACGCAAACATTTTGTGAGCAAACTCAAAATTTCTCTGGCGTGAGAACGCAAAAGCATTGATTACTTATTTTTTCATATTTTGCACACCACTAGGCTATGTCCCTTTAGGGGCTCTGTAGCTTTTGCTCAGATTTTTTTAGGGGAAATGTAATATTGTTGTCTCGCTTTGCTGAGCCACCCATCATAGCTATTTGATGTTTCTCACTGTCACAACACAGAAATGTCCCACCATAAACGGTCAAAGCATTAGAAACGATTACAACATGAAACCAAGATCAAGCCTGTAATTTTCGACTTATGCTCGATTGAATCTTGCTGACAGAATGTTGTTCCGTTTAACGCTAACTGAAGATGTGTTGTAGTAATAAACAGGACCAATGTGCATGTGATGAATACACAGACATCAAAGGATGTCATCAGTTTGGTGGCTGTCCATAACAGCTTTAGCATTTAGACACATAGAGACGGACTGGCTGCCCTTTGAAATCATACTGAATTCAAAAGGGATTCATTAGAAGTTCATTTATACTCGTTCTTTGTTGTCTCGCAACAAAGTCCACTGGTTACCCGTAGTCCTGTTTTCCAATCCACTGTTTTGAGCATTTAGGGATTTTTTTTTTTTTTTTTTTAGGATTCTTTGATAAATAGAAAGCATTTATTTGAAATAGAAAAATATTGTCTGTTTGGATCAATTTAATGCATCCTTGCTGAATAAAAGTACATTTTTTCCAAAACAATAACACTGCGGTATTTATAATGCGTTCCTTCTCATCAATTTTAAACTCTTTATTCGATTTATTTGCCAATGCAATGTACTTTATTGTAACAGCCCAGTTTTCTTAACTTGTTCTATACATCGAACTCACAAGAAGTCTTAACATGATGGAGCTGAGGAAACTGAGACGTCAGTTCATCAGTTACACCAAGATGCATCCAACAGAGAACATTGGACAGATTGCCAATATGTTTGTGCAGTATCTCAATAAGAGCATGCACTAACAGGTGTTTTTTAAATTGTAATTCTTAAGGTCATATTTATTGTTTTCAAGTTTCTTTTTAAGAATGTTTTGAGTGCAATAAATTTTCAACTCTTCCAATGTCGTTCTGTATTCATTGGTGTGTTAATACAAATCATTAAAGAGTAGGGGTCTGGTCAAAACAAACTGGACACTTTCAGGACTATTATGTTGCAAAGGAAAATATTCTGAATATGAATTTAAAGTTGCGCATTGAGAAAATTGTAGGAAATATCACAAGTCGGATTTGAACTCCTCTCACCTAACAACCTATCGCCTATCCGGTTCACTGCTGTGCTTTTTGTCTTTCAGAGATTTTTCCTTTTTCTCTTCGGTAACAGGGAACATGCTGGGAAACATTCTGCTGCAGTTTGGATGTTTGTTTTCAGTGGTTCACCGACCTTGAAATGAGCGTAATGTTTGATTGAAGTTACCAATGCGTACATACAGATGTTTCCAGGCTTCAGACGTGGGCAGGCTAATGAAATGAACCATAAAACTCATTGAGACGCTGACTGTTAGTGTTTTTCATGCAAGTCTCTTTTGTTTATGCCTCTGGGCAAACGCAAGTGTTTGGAGGACCATATTGACTCTTGTGTTAGGGATTCACTGGGGAAAACAGGCCAGCTGTTTGTGTGAAATTATAATCTGGTATAATATGATTTGAAGAAAACATGCACTCCAATAACTTCTGTCATGACCCCTCAGACTCTTTCGCATGGTGAAAATAGCAACATGTTGGTTATATTTTTGTCAGTCTTTTTCTCATGTTTTATGTTTATAGTCCAAGAAAGATAAGAAGAAGAAGTTTTATTTACAGTGGGGCTAAAAAGTATTTAGTCAGCCACTGATTGTGCAAGTTCTCCTACTTAGAATTATGAGAGAGGTCTGTAATTTTCATTGTAGGTACACTTCAACTATGAGAGAGAAAATGAAAAGCTTCTTAAAGAAGATGTTACAGGTTTGTGAGAGCCAGAAATCTTGCTGGTTTGTGGGTGACCAAAAACTTATTTTCACCATAATTTACAAACACTTTCTTTTAAAATCCTACAATATGATTTCCTGGATTATTATTTTTTTCTCATTTTGTATAATATTCCCATAATATCTGTTATTTCGACATCGTATCTCGTTATTTTTACACAATAACTTGCTATTTCGAGTAGTAGGGGACAAAATCTGCATTAAGCCACATTATGCGTTTTAATTTTATAAAGGTTTCCTATGGGAGGAAAATGCTAAACGTTTAAACGCGTTGCGATTTCTGATTTTTGTATTAGACTGTTTACTTATGATTTTAGTATCATAATGATTAATTACATACATGCACAATTATGCGTGAACTTGATAAATGTTGCAGGTGTTTTACTATGCACAAACAAATGCCTTTAAACTTTAAAATTCAGAATTAAACGAATGTGCAGAAATAGGTACGTCTATTAATGGGATAATTCACTTTGAAATTAATTTTTCATATGTTTTAGCTTACCTCAAGAGCATCCAAGATGTAGGTGTCTTTGTTTCCACAGTATTTTCAATTTTGATAGTTTTTGGTCAAACCGTTGTTGTCTGTCAGTCATATAATGCAAGTTTAGGGAGTCCACCTCAAAGAGAAGAAGTCAAAATTAAACATGATTTGATGACTCATAAATGTAAGTAATTACACATTGATGACCTAAGACACAAAATAAACAGTTTGTGTGAGAAAACGAACAGTATTTATATTGTTTTTACCTCGTGTAATGACAGCCATTTCAAACTCCTCTGACGGTACGGGCGCTTCGGTCTACGCATGCGCCGAAAGTGATCGTTTGCGCGCCTACGTCTCTCTTTGTTCATAAATTCGGAAGTTTTACCTTTCACTAAACATATTTAGATATACAGGAAATCGCAATGGAAGACGATTTCGGTATATCTAAATATGTTTAGTAAAAGGTATAGCGAAATCTCCGTGTAAATATTGAGTGACGTACACGATCACTTCCGGCGGAATGTTGAACATGATTCAGTTCGGTTCAGTTGGACATTGCACAACTGATTCAGACCACTTGGACGTGACTGTGATTACACGAGGTAAAAACGATATAAACACTGTTCGTTTTCAATCATCAACGTGTACTCACATTTACAAATTTTGTTAAAGTATTATAATGGTATTTTTTTTTTCATATTGATTATGAAAAGTCAACAGGCTACATGAGTAAGATAGAATGCACAGGGGTCAGACATGCTTTTGACCACTTCAATTCATTCATTCAAGTGAATTTCGTTTTTTTTAATGTACGACTGATGCGCTTGTTCAATTTAATAAAATTAAAACTTATGTGATAATTAAAATAATTGAATATTAAATATTGAGTGGCCAAGTTTTGCTAATTTATGAATAGTATTCAATGTTAATATAGCATTTTTATTCAGCAAGGACGCATTAATTTGATCAAAAGTGACAATCAAGATAAAACTGATAAATAATGTTTGTTTCTTTCAAATCAGCATATTATGATGATTTCTGAAGGATAATGTGACATTGACTGGAGTAATAATGCTGAATATTCAACTTTGCCATCAAAGGAATTAAAAATAAATGAATAAATAAATAAAATAAAAATAAATAAAAGTACATTTTCACAATATTAATTCTGACAGTATTTTGGATCAAATGAATGCAACGTTAATGAGCATAAAATATATTATAAAAGCAAATCTTGCCAAATCAAACAATGGTAGTGTATTTATGACTATTAAAATACAAAGACTTGAGTTCTGAGCATATTTAGATTTTCTATACTCCTTTTTGTAGGGAGCATTACAAATGAATCAAAATCAGCATTATGTAATCAACAATTAAGTGAAATGCTGTACTGTAATTCATAATGAAACAACAAGACATTCTACCATGAAATTGCTTAATCTTCCCACAATGAGGGCTGTTTTAATCATAAAACAGTTCAATGTTCACAGCTTAAACAAGTGGGTTTTATTTATTTATTTTAGGGTGATTTTCGTATAAACAAAGACTTTGTTCATCCCTCTTTCAGAGAGGTATACTCCTAAAGGTCATTTCCGGAGGAGGAATATTTGATCTTTTAATCTGTACAAGGCATTTTGAGGAAACCCCCTGGCTAAAATAGGATTGAAAATTCTTCTCTCTTTAAACCTCATTAGTTAAATAATCAGATTGGTTACCAGATATTGTGCTGTTTTATGTAAGAGGAAGCATAATTACCGAAAAGCTGTAAAATATCAGATCGTTGACTGCATTGTAATGTGCTTATTGGAATAACTTTTATGCTACTGTACATAAATAACAAATATTTTCATAAGAGAAATGGAGAGCAAATTCAATGATCCCAAACCTCTCTCCAAGGCGCACAATACAAACATTTGTTTTTATTCATTTCAACCATTTAGAATGCAGACAGAAATACAAGATCTATACAAGAATTCAATTGTATTATATTTACACTGATTAAAGGTTGAAAACCAATGAAACCGTCTACTGTTCTTTATCGCCTTTATGAGTCCGTTTCACTGTTACGGCGGTGCCGAAAAGTCTGTCCCAGTGACTGAAGAAAGGTGCAAAGTTGCTGCTGGGTTTCTGGTGGTGCATATCATGGGCCATCGCCCCTCCAAGAAGCCCAAAAGGAACCAGGTGGCTAGGAGAATATGGCAGGTCGTAGCCGATATGGTCTTCCACGGACATCCAAATGCTGAAGACTGTGATGGTCCACACGGTCAAAGGATGGCACTTGAGCAGGATGGGATCGAGGTTGCTCCAGAAGCCCACCGTCATCAGCTCCACGTCGCTCAGGTGCTGAGTGGACCAGGAGAACGGCGAGGTGTAATCGTGATGGATGGCGTGGACCCATCTGTACAAGTGAGGGTTTTTGTGGTGCACCATGTGCCAGAGGAAGTACTGGGCGTCGAAGACGAGCAAAGCCCCCAACCCGCCTGAGATCAGCTCCCATACTGTCGGAGCAACTGCTGGAAGTGGAGGCGCAGGCATAACCACGTTAGTGATCAACACAGCCGGTACAACAAACACTAGATGATTGTACACCGCCGTCCCCAGAGTTCTCAACATCATGCCGACGGTGGGACGCCGCTCCTTTTGGATCTTGTACTTAAAAAGAGGAGCTTTCTCTCCTAGGACATCCAGGAGCGTGAAGGGGACGCTGAAGATGAAGTAGCTGGAGAAGGCGAGCAGCACTGGGAAGAACGGAGACGAGACCAGGCTGTAGTGCTGATGATACAGGTAGTCCCACAGGGGCTGGAGGAGACGGTCTGAAGCTGTGGAAGTTGGGTGCTGAAGAGCGACTTCACTGATGTTCCACATCCTGCTGCTGGATTAAGCAATGGCAAGTGAATGCTGATGGGGAATAACCCAGCCTTATTTATACTGTGCCCAGGCAGACTTGGAACTCCAGTAAATCCATGATAAGGTACTTTCTCTCAGCCGACACTCCAGTCTCTCCCTCTCTTTAAAATCAGGGTTATTGATCTTTAAATAAACGTTTAAATGCAATTATTACTGAAACCTAGCAAGAATCTACTACTATCCGGAAGACAAAATAATAACAATATCCACCGATCATCCAATCCAAAAGAATGAAGAGTCAAGATTCATAAATAGACGCTTAAATGCAATTATTACTGAAACCTAGCAAGGATCTTCTACTATCCGGAAGACAAAATAATAACAATATCTGACAATATTTGGATCATCCAATCCAAAAGAATGAAGGGTGTCAACTTTTGAAATGGGTGATTCATGTTAATTATTCTTGATGAAACCTTGAATTTCTTGTTAGGTTTCATCAAGAAATTACTCTTGATGAAACCTATTCTTGATTATATGTAAAGATCTGTTTTGTGAAATAGTTTATTCAGGGCAGCACTAAATTAAAACAAGTGCAATTTTTATGACCCCTCATATATTTTTTAATTATTAGTTTTTTATATTTAAAATATATTAAAATATATTATATTATATTTTTAATGTTTTTATAAAGGGTACTTATGATCACACGTATGTATTTAGTGTTGAATTAATCATTTAGCATAATATCACATTCTCAATTAATAATAACAACAACCAGATGTTATTCTACATAATTTTATTTCCATTGAAATCATAGAAAATGCACAGAACTATTTTGCAGTCCATAATTTGCTTTTTCAATTTCTACATTTTGGATACAAGTATCCATAATTTGAATTTTAGGTTGCTTAAAAAAAAACTTAACTCATGATGTATTGTAACCTTTAACAAAGTTTTCATGACTCATTATTTGAGCATTATTAAGGAATCTAAAGCCAAATGTGCAAGTAAATTTATGTACATAATATGTTTATTTATTTTAAAAAATTGTTATGCTGAATATATGTCAAATGTATTTTATATAAAAATCATTGTAAACTGCAAAAAAAAAAAAAAAATTGTGAAATCATCTTAATTGTCTAATAAATGTCTCATAAAGCATTGGTGATTAAAGACCATGAATCATCTGATTGGCTCAAAGTAAAATCCTTTGGTACCATTATTCACTTTTTTTCCTTGGCACCGTTTTACGTGTGTTGGTGTATTTGTGCCGGTCATTCCTGTATAGAAAAATAAGATAACAACAAATGTTCATATTCAGTTCAGAGACAAAAACTTGTTCACATTCATTTAGAACACATGGGTCACCAACAGTTTACATTTGCATTGAAGGGTCATATGATGCAATTTTAAAAGATAATAATTTTGATTATTGGGTGTAATAGAATAGGTTAATATAAAAAAAACCCGCATGAAACATGAAGTGTGTGTGATTGGCCAAACTCCTCAAGCATGTGTTTGAAGTGTAACGCCCCTTACCATATTTGCAAGCTTTAGTTTACAAGGCTTTAAGCAATAAAACACACAGTTGATAATGTCGTTGATTTTCTGGATCGTCTGGAACCAACTTTGCGAGCATTACTTGAGCAGAATGGTGGTAAGTATACTTTGGATATAGCCTGCGTTATCCTCTAATAACAGGTTTAGAAAGCCGTTCGCTGTAAACAAGCAAACTTCTGGGTTGTACTGCTCAAGAACAGCTTTATAAATAAATCTTTACCACTGATCTGTAATTTCATTCATTTTCTCAGAAGCCCAAACTAAGGAGTTTCGCTTTTGCATCAAAAACGCAGAATCATCGTGACATGATGACAACACTACACTTCGCTGAAACCTTGCCTTCTCTCTTCGCGTACACTTTTGGCCTTTTGTTATTCTAATATTTCAAAATGTGACGTTAGAGTAAGTAAAATCTGGGCTTCGATCGAGGTGTTTTAGGCAGGTTTGGATCAGTGTTCTCTGTTAGAATAAATCCTTCTTTGTGGGAGACTATGAGCTCTGTAACTTTACAGATCGTATACAAGCACAAACAGATTAAATTACACACTAAAAGAAAAGGAAAACATTAAAAAGCATCATACGACCCCTTTAAAAATAAACCTCGACCATGTTCTAGGCTAGTCAATAACTGTTAGTTCTATGTTAATCACTGGCAAGTTGCAACATGTTAACAGTAGGTGGAAGGGAAATAACACATATTGTATTTGCACAGGATTTATAGCACATACCTGCTCATCTTAGCCTTGTTTCTACAGCCCTGTCCGCCCTCCCAGTGGCTTGTGAAGGTGCCTCTTGTCATCATACCTCCGCAACCAACACATGGCTTACCATTGCTGTATGGCTAGGAGAAAACAAAACAAGAAGTCCAAAAATCTTAAGTATATTACACACCAGTGGTCCTCAACTGGGCCACAGTACTATTCTCACTGACTTGTAGACAGCAGGCAAAATACACAATACAACAATACAATCATTCTTGAATAGAAAAATAACAGAAAAGCAATAGTTATTGTAATGAATATTTATATAATTTTGCCAAATCATTTCGAACAGTTAGTTTAGTTGTAGACACGTCAAAGGCCATGTGTCTAGTCAAACTCTACAATATTTTGGTGCAAGTTCATTTATAACAGATGGCTTGTCTCTTTCTCAAAAACTGTGGAAAAAAAAAATACTACAATGAAAAATACTTTGACAGCAAGCTGAATGGAACGCCCACTTTTCTAGATCTAATCAATTTCCAGTGGGAAAAAACAAGCCACGCCCTCTCTTTTTCTCATTCAATACGTTTCATTCTCAAACATGCCGTTTAACTCGCACAATATGTCACAAAACTGAAGTAAATAAGTCAGTTTGTGCCAATCCATTTGTTTTACTTTCATGAAAAGGCCTAAATTCAAAACATTTAAAGCCAAAATGATACATTTTCCAGCCTATGTTACTTTAATGATTTAGCATATTGTTGGTTCCAAGCAGTTCATGGTAATATTAATACATTTCTAAAGACAATTTAGGACTATGTCATAATTTGATGCCAAATGGAAAATCTGGGATTTCTTTTGAAACAAATGTTGTGTTATTGGCAAAATGTAGGTCAAACGTTCTTTGTTGCAGAGTTTGTCTCTAATTTCAATGCAATATTTGGGTTTAGGGGGATTGAGGTGAAAACAATCCTCATCCTGTCGGCATGACCTGCTGCTGCTGACCTGCTCTTTGGCACAATGACCACAGATCATTCTGTTGGCCATTTCCATCAGATGGTCCTGATCTTCATCATGGCAGACATCACATGGGTACGCCCGACCACAGCATGGAAATCTGTCAGGAGAGAACATTAATGCAAGATGGCTGCCTTAAATATGAGCCAAAGGCATTTTATAGGTCAAACAAAAGAGACCTGGTGGTACACAAAGTTTTCTGCCACAAACATACCCAGATGCTGTTGCCGATAGTTACCTTAGCCACCGGTGACTTTGTTTGTAATGCCTGCAGGCACCTTTTTCAGGTAGGGGTTTCCCTTGCTGAACTGCAGGGTCTCTGTAGCGTCGGGTGTATTGAGCAGCTGCGCCTGTAAATTCAGTAAATAAAAAACAATGGTTTATTTATATGCTGCTTTACGCTCAATGCAATTTAAAGAGAGTCTAGAATCTTCTAAACCACAGGGCTTCAGAAAACACACCAATTAACCAATAATTTGAGAAACACCTGACTTTTACAGGTACATGTGTGGGGAAAAAATACTATGGTTGTCAATGAGGCCCAAGATCTGCTTGGTTAGAAACATTCTTACAAATATCTTTCTTTGTGTACAACAGAACAAAGACATTTATACAGGTTTTGAAAGAACTTGAGAGCCAGTAAAAGATGACAGAACTTTTATTTTGGGGTGAACTATCCCTTTAACCTGGATAAGCTTTAGTGGAACAACAGGTGCCGGTGTTAAATAATCTCTCGCACAAGACTTATTCTTGACCAAATATTAACACACAAGAAACAAGAACAATACAGAATGAGTGAGGATATAGGAAATATAAAGCTTAGACCTGTCTGATTTCTGGTCTCTGGCTGAATGTACTGAAAGCGTGTCGCTTCAACAAAAATCCTGAGTTTGGAATGACAATGTTGGCAGTTTTGTTCCCAGTGTTGCCCATAGGTCAGATTCTAGAAAAGAAGAAAAAAAAGACTGTTGTGTGAGAACTGCGTTTATGCAAATAATTTACTATTACTCTATTTTAATATGATAAAAGCTGAATTATCATCATATCTGAATTATGATTAATCAGTCTAATATGCTGATTTGGTGCTCAAATCAAAGGATTTTTTTGATCAATAGAAAGAATTTATTTGAAAAAGACATTTTTCAAATTGAAAAACATTTGAAAAATTGATCTTTTTCAAATGTTGACTACCGTACGTGTATATAGGGTGAATTTTTAGAAGATTAGGTAATCTCAAAGGCAAAAAGTGTCCTAATCAACCTGAATGTTGAACCTGAATCTGTGCAGACCTGAATTATCTCCTCCTTGTTGCATTCAAGGCATCCAACACTGAACTCAGAGTCCTGCAGTACCAGGTCTACAGGCACAGCTGATTTTATGTCCATATAGCCCAAAACATCACAGTAGCAGTGCATCATAGTAGGTCTGAAGGCCACCCTGATATCTGCTCCACATTTCTCACACTGAGCAGTACAGGTCAGACGCCCCGTCAGGGTCAGGTCAGAGTCCACTTTACACCTACAAAAAGGAGAACATGGATATTTTGCGCTCATGTCTGATGGCAGTTTGTGATTAATTGTTTAGAGAAATAAGAGCACCTGGTATTGACATCAGACCTTGGTGATCCGATCATAAATGGACAACTCTAAACATAGGTGTATTTCTAAACATTATACTTTTTGAGTATATTCAGAGGCATTGTGCCGATGACACATACAGAGTATCGTCATGATATCCAAATGAGTTCGAGAAAATACAGCATTTTACGACAAAATTCAAAACAGCTGACCAATTCAAATAAGCAGAACTTCAAACAGAATATAGCCATGGACTCAGAGAAAAAAATATTTTGTTCCTAGCCCTTACGGTTCAAAAGATATAGTGCAAATATATAGATACAGTGCAAATATAGACAGTTGGTGGCGCTAGAGGGAATAAGTTAGAAACTCCAAATTTGTTGTGATTAATGTTCAGACTGTCCACCGTCTTTTTGCCAAATTTTATCATTTTCCCACAAGCGGTTCCACCGACTGCCATAGACTCAAGAGTTGACGAACTTTACTTTCAGAATAATTTTTTTTCAGTTGATGAACGATAAAAACAATGGCAGCCAATCAGAATCTGCCACACTTTAAAGACGGCATAACTGCAGCATGCTTAGAATAAAAATAACAATATCGTCTGCTGGTGTGTGGATGCTTATTTAGTAATCAATATAGTGATCATCTAGGTGTGAACAGGCCTAAAAGGCCCCTAAGTATAAAATTTCAATAGAATTCGAACAATTATTAAAACCTGGTGTAAACATCCGTCTCGACCACTTGTTATGATAGGATCATTGAAGACTGATGTAAATATCAGGTATAGAGTTCTGATCTCTGATTAACATCTGAAAACTGAAATGAAATGTTTTAGTTTGGTTTGAAAAAGGATTGAAACTCACCTGTTGCACTTCAGGGACACTGAGATCTGTCTGGCCAGCACAGTAGCTGCTTTTTCTCCCAGTATCAGACCCAGCAGTTTGATTTCAGTACCTCTTCGTCGCTCTCTTGTTTTTATGTTCTCCACTTGGTGGTCGCCTTCCTCCCCATCAATACCAAGAGCAGTTTCATCCTCCTCCTCGTCCTCCTCCCTCTCTACTCCAGCATCATGTTCTTCCTCCTCCTCCCCTGAAGCCACTGCGAGTGACACAACACGCTCAGGAGCGTCTGATTTCTTGGATGTGTTCTTAAAAACCGTGACCTTGAGCTGCTCATAGGGAACAAACTGTATTCCAGCCCTCTCTAGGTCAACGTCTTTTTTCAACTGAGAAGAGAGATTTGGATGCTATTAATACTAGATCCAGGTTCACTGACAGTCTGGTGCATAACTAGAAGACACTTCTCAGCTGTAATCTGATTGGCTGTTTAATATTCCCAGGCGAGTGCGAGTCTCACCTGTCTGGCGCCCTCAGTGAAGAGTTTCTCCATACTACGGTCCAGCCAGCGCAAGTACGGCCTGAAGAGCAGCTCAACTCTACCCATCAGCTGATTAGTGGCATGTTTAGCCCTCAGCCATTCCTCTGAGGCCTTCTGCACATGTCTGCATTCACACAACATTAAATAAATAGTTATTGCTATCAGTTTATAGTTGTATGCACAGTGTGTGCAATATAAACAGTTCTTCTCACCTCCCCATAACTGATTGTAATTCTTGGTCCTCAGGGACATCCACAGTGAAAACCTATGATTCGTTAGCTTTTATTAGCAAAAAAATACATTTTAACATCAAATTTGAAAGATTTCGAAGATGCACACCTCTTGCGGGTAACTATCAGGAAAGCTGACCATAATGTCCACTTCGTTAAGATCATATGGCTGCAAATAATAACAGAAAATATCAGTGTAGCTTTATCAGTATGATCGCTTAACTGTGCATTCCAGCTATAATATTTTTCAAGAATGAGATAAAAATATGTAAACATACATACATAATATAAACATATACAATAATTTAGTATTAGTATTTAGATTAGTAAGATTTTTCTTTTGAAAATAATAATAATGTTCAGTTATGAAATATTAAATTGATCGAAAATGACAGTAAAAACAAATTATAATGTTATCAACTTTATCAAAAAATCCTGAAAAAGCAGCACAACTGTTTTTAACATTGATTATAATAAGAAATGTTTCTTGAGCACCAAATCAGCATATTAGAATGATTTCTGAAGGACTATGTGACACTGAAGACTGCGAGTTGCTGAAAATCCAGCTTTAATCACAGGAATAAATTACATTTTAAAATAAATGAAAATAGAAAAGTAATTTTAGTTTAAATAATATTTCACAAAATTACTTTTTTATAAATTTTGTATCAATTAAATGCAGGCTTGGAGAGCATAAGAGACTTCTTTCAATGACATAAAAAAAAATATTACCGAATTTCCAGAAGACTTTAAACTGATTAGGCTACATAAAACACCTACATTGGTTGAAAGACCTTATAAAAATCCATTCAGACTTATGTAACATTTAATGAGTTCGAATTAGTTATGCAACCAAGCATAATACGAAAGTAATCCATTATTGATCTTCTTTCGTTTAGTTCTGCACAGTCAGCTGTATGATACCGATATAAAGGCTATACTTCAATACTTCAGTGTTCCCATATTCCCGTTCTATTACAGTCTCTCTTAACCCCTCCTTTCCGAGAGACTATTCTTTTTTTTTAGAGGACCGGTGCCTTTGAGTTCAGAAAAAGCCCAGGTCAGTAAGAATCAGTCAACAAACACTGTGAGTAATATCTTGTCCTGTTATTGTCACCTGTGTCACGTCACGTTTAGTACAGCCTTCTCCGATGGCAATGTAGGATTTATGTGATAAATGCAAGGAGACAGTCAGGCTGACGGAGAAGATTTCAGAACTAGAGACAAGCTTTCAAACTTTAATTGAGGATGGTAAGAATGCTAGATCTTTAGATAGCATTTTGGATGCGCCTAGCATAGTGAACTCTTTACGTGATTCAGTTCCGGCACAAGTAGAGCCCGTGCAGCAGGGCAGATGGTTGACGGTTAGGGATCGCCGATCTAGACGCGAATCAAAGAACCACTCTTCCATTACGATGCACATAACAAATCGATTTGCCCCACTCACTGAAACACCTACTGAGAATCCTGTTGAATGTGCCCAGGTAATTGGTGATTCGATCACAAGGAATGTGAAAATAGAGACACCAGCAACCATAGTCACATGTTTGCCAGGAGCCGGCAAATTTAAAAGTGCTAGCTAATATTTCGGATTTCATGGAAGGAGAGCTCGATCGCATACAGAGATGCCTTAAAAACTGCTAGATCTACTTATTTTTCAACCCTATTAGAAGAAAATAAACATAATCCTAGGTATCTATTTTAAACAGTGGCTAAACTAACGAAAAAGAAAGCTTCAAGCCCAGAAGTGTCCAAGCAACACAGCAGTAACGACTTTATGAAATTCTCCACTTATAAGATTGATAATATCAGGGACAAAATTATAACTGTGTTTGTTAACCATGTTTGTTGACTGGTTCTTTAGTCACCTGGGCCTTTTCTGAACTCAAAGGCACGGGTCGTCTCAAAGAGAAAGGAGGGGTTTAGAGAGACTGAATCCTTTTATTGAACTATTTCTGACATTATGAGTAAAGAGGTGATGCTGAAATGTGTATTATGAGAAAATTAAAGTGTTTTTTGACCTTGGATGCATGTAAACCTATAGTAAGAGACTTAAAATAGCATTTTAGGGGCACTTTAATTCACTTTATGTTCTATACAAAAAGCGTTTACCCAGTCAGGGTCCGTGGCTTGAACCGTGACTCTGTAGTAGGTCAGCTTTCCATCTTCTCGCTCCTGCACGATGAGATTGTCTTTCGTAAATCTCTTCGTCAGCTGAGCGATCTCGGTGGCTCTCAGCTGCTTGCAGACCTCTTCAGTAAGATCAGCCAGTTTGACCTGATCATGACTTTTAGCTGGCCGTGGGGCTGGAGCTGAAGGCCTGAAGCTGCTCCTCTCTCTCGGGCCGTGAGGCTGGTCCTTCACGGGAGGAAACTGCTGTGGATGCAAGAAGCGACACTGATCCTCCATGGCACAAAACCCAGACAGAAAGTAGCGGCAGGGACGCCTGGGTCTCTCCTGCTTCACGGGAGCACTTTTGTGGCCGGATGGAGGCGGATGCTTCTTCGGTAAAGATTGGCTGTTTTCGCTCGACTGCTCTTGTTTGTCTAATGCGTGACCATCCACGTTTCCTTCTTTCCCCTTGTGAGCCGTGCCATTCTCTCCTTCTTTCAATGGACCTGCAGCTCTCTGATGAAGAAAGCGGCACCTTTTCCCGTAATAGCATTGCCTGCCCTGGGAGTAAAAACGGCAGAGTTGCTGCACCTGACCGGCCTTCTGTGAAGTCTCCTTACTGCTAACCTCAGTATCATGGCTTGAGTCGTCCTTTTCCGTTTCAACCGACACAGATGGGGCTGGTTCATCCTCAGGAACCGATGACTGTGAAACATAAATAAAACAACATTAAAATAACTTTTATATGACGACAAAGATATGACTGAACTGCAGATTTAGATGTGCGATGCAGCATTTTTTAAATTCAAGTTGTGATCCTAATTAATGAGCCCTTTCAATCTTTAAACCATGTTCCCACAATAATTAGTGGTTAATCACCAAATGACATGATTCGATAATTCTGGTCAAATAGAGTTCAGCCAATAAATGGCAACTAGAGTAAACAGAAAGGTATTTCGTAATCATTCAACAATAAAACACAACTGTACTTAATTGTATAACATTCGTTAATCAGCAGGGCAAGCTCTCATGAGGGGATAGCTCTAAAATATCTGCTTAAAACCTTATCACAGGGTTCCCTGTTAACATGCATTAAACCTGATTAATGCATATACTGTACATTACATAACATCTGAAAGAAGTATATTCAGCAAAATTGGTCTTTAGACCAATTCAGTGAACTGGTTATACTGATTCAATAGTTCCTTTAAAATGTTCCAGGCCAGGGGTTCACGAATCCAGGAAAGGTCCACTTTCCTGCAGAGCTTAGCTCCAACCCTTATCAAACACACGTGAGGTGAAAAATGTCCCGAAGCAGATTTCGCTCATGTTGGTCATGTGAATTTGCTGCGTTGATCAACAGAAAACTGCTTGGTTTGAAAGTGGATTCTGTAGTAGTGGTTCATGCATTGCTACACTATTTGACAAGTGACTCATTTGCTGATGTGACTGAACCTTTAGCACTGTTCTGCATTTTTTCAGAGGCAAAATCTAGTCTTTTCAATAGGAACCTATGCAATTGGAATTTCACGGGACCATTGACAATAGTAGACAATTAACATATCAAATAAAGCCTTATGCATGTGCATTTGTTATGGGTACTTTCGTAACACTGCTTTATTAAACGGCTAAACGTTTACGAGTCTTTTGGTTCGATCAGTGGTTTGAAGTCAAGGGATTTCAGCACTATATAATTAATTTAAAAAATAATACTTATGCATCTATAAATGTACCTAATTTGCCAATCCCTGCCTAATAACACCCAAAACAAGCAATAGCAACAAAAAAGAACACAAATTTCACATTTAACTCTATAAACCTATAGTGTGTCATATTTAATATGTGATCTTCAAAGGCCTCTAAATTATAAACATGATATAAAAGGCATTTTTTTATTTTTAGTAATAAAAAACATATGTTAATATAATTCTAAAAATATCCACCTTCAGGTTGTTGTACACGTGTGTTTTTTGCTGTGAAATCTTTGAATCTTTTTTTTAAGTTATATATTTCCATATGCCCTGGACTAATTTAGGTTTACTTTACATATATATCATAACAAATCATGTTGAAATGCGAGTAGCAAAATAGCAAATATGATACATCAGACCCTTGAGAAGTGTTTTATATATTTATTTTTATCTATGAATCATAATTGAAATGCATTTTATTTTTTGACATCCACAATTAAAATAGTGATAAAACTGTGATAAAAAATAAAAACTAAGCATCTAAATATCATATAAAAAATATATGTTATTGGGTGACAAAATTATATATATAATATTTGGACCCAATTTGGGGGTTTTGTTTGGGTCTCTAAATTAGTGTTTTTCCCCCTCTTCCAGTATGAGCTACACATTCTCCTATGTGGACCATAAAAGCCTATGATTCAAAACATAGAATGCATATGCAAACCTTTTAAAATATTGTTAAAAAACAGAATATATATATATATATATATATATATATATATATATATATATATATATACATACATATATATATATATATATACATATATATATATATATACACACGCACACACACACACACACAACAGGTTCAATGACCTGTTCCATTTGGGAAAGGGTTATACAGGGTTAATGGTACTATGTAGATAACATTTAATAGATTACACTTTTATGTAAACATTTGGAATAGGTTTTGTAAAAGGTGTAATTACATGTTTGGGCAGAGTTGTCGTTGAATAATTTACACCGTTCTGACCACCAAGTGCCGCAAAAGGTTGTATTTTGAGCCGAGTGTTTCGAAACACTGAATCATTTAGCGAATCAACTGGTTCATTTCATTCAGAATTTCGAAAAGCTTATTTCTCCTGTCACTAATGATCATGTTGATACTGATATACACTTTTATTAGCTGTGCAAATGATGTTTTATCAATACAAGGTTGATATTCAAACTGAACCTATTCATCCGATTCTTTGGAAAAAGATTCCATTTAAGACTCGTTAGATTCGAACACTGCTAACACGCACTTTGGAATCAGGAAGTGCTGCTAAACTTCAAGTTTGGCAGTTATAAATACCATGTTGTTTAGGATTACTCGTGTTGGCGATAGTGTCATTATTTGTAGCACTGAAATTACTGGTGAACATTTGTCATGAATGTTACCCAACAGATTTGCCACTAACCTGCACCACACCCGCACTTTCAGACTCCATTTAATCGGATACTTGAAGTCAATGTAACCTGTCCAAGCCTTCAGAGTTTATTGCTGTCGCTCTGTGTCGTTTACGTTTACGTTAGCATAAACACATGAGTTTCAAAGATTACGAGGCATATGTTAGACGAAAAAAAAAACAAGAAACAAAACGTTATCTTCCTCCAGGGGACGCTTTGCTGGCTCAAAAGGCAGAACCGTCCGTTGATGCGCATTCAAATCTCAAGACATTTTTTCCATTACCGGAGACATTTTCACACTAAAAAGCCCAATCGTTTGAATCTGTTTACTGGTGCCTGAAATAATATCATTGCTAAATTAAAAATCTGCTCCAGCAAGATTAGTAAAAAAACGTTTTAGGATATAATCACGAGCAACTGTGATTCGTCCAAACCGACCAGCGCCGAAGAAAGTAACATGTACCACGTGACAGCGTCACCTATATACTTCAGCACCGTTCTGTAAGCAGCGTTTCTCTTTCTGGCTGTGTGGCTGGTCCTCTGGATGATAAAAACGGTCCTACATTGCAGGAAATAGCGACAGGGATGCCTGCCTCTCTCTTGCTTTACAGGAGCAGTTTTGTGGATGAATGTGGGCGGTTGCTCCTCTGTACCAGACTGGCTGCTGTCTCTCGACTGCTGATGTGTGGGTCTGATGCGTGACCATCCACATTTATTTTCTTTTTCTTTGAGAACTGTACAATTTTCTCCTTTTTCGTCGCGCCTGTTGCTCTCTCATGAAGAAAGCGGCTTTTATACCCGCAATAGCATCATCGCCTGCACTGAGAGTTGAAACGGCACGATTACTTCACCTTACCGACATCATAATTAAATAATTAGCGTCGGATTAATGACAGTGAGAAGAACTGGTGATATTCACTGAATTAAAAATAAACGTTAAAAAATTGGAAATTTGGGCCAATCATAGCTGGCCAATCAGAGAGAATGTATGGGCCAAAGCCACGCCCATGTATGTTTTATGCTAATCGCCATTCTATTTGTTTATTTTTTCCAGTGGTTTGAATTTGCCGTCATCGACGCCCTCTTGCTTTACGGAGTAGAATTACAACAGAACATGTCAGGGCAAATTCAAGTACTGAGCATTAGTGACTCGTGAGCAATAAATACATATCCAAACCGTCCTAAAACGCATCTTTAAATCCTACAATGTAAATAAATATATTTATTACGTTGTGTAAACAACATCTACATTCAAAATACACCCCTAAATAATTTACAAACTGAACGAGTGTATAAATATTTCAGTACAAAGTCATCAGATACCTGAGTCACATGAAACTTACAGGAGGATGCCGTTAGGAGAGCTAAACAAGAGTTTTATTTGATGCTGAACGAATATAGTCGGATAAACTTTAAAAATGACACAAGTGTGTGTATTTGAGACTATCTGGGCGGCCTTCCAGACAAAAGACTCAGTTTTGCAGCCTTTGTGGGACTATGTGCGACTCAACCACTCTGAAACTCTCCGGTCTCCTCTCTTTCCTGTGATTTTGACCGTAGCATCGTATTTTGTTCTTTGCGTACCCTACCTAGTCTGCGACATGGTGGGAAAGAAGTGGCCAGCTATTTACCAGTACAAGATTCAACCCAACAAGCTGCCCACAACGGCAATGCTCCTTCACTGCAGTGGAGTTACTCTTTATAATCACCTAGTTCTGGTGTTTCCTGCAGCAGTGGCACAGTGGTTGTGGAGACCTCCTGTTCCTCTGCCTGAACAAGCACCTACATTGCTTGAACTTGCAGGTGGGGTGACTGGAAACCTTCTTCTCTTTGACTTGCAGTATTACATATGGCACTTTTTGCATCACAAGATCCGCTGGCTGTATGTGACTTTCCATGCCATCCACCATAATTACTCTGCCCCCTTTGCTCTGGCCACACAGTGCCTCGGAGGGTGGGAGTTGGTCACGGTGGGCTTCTGGACCACGCTCAACCCTGTCCTGCTGAGGTGTCATCTGCTCACCACCTGGATGTTCATGGTGGTCCACGTGTATGTTTCAGTGGAAGACCACTGCGGATATATTTTCCCTTGGTCCACGTCTCGTCTGATCCCATTTGGTGTTTATGGAGGTCCGAGCATGCATGATGTGCATCACCAGAAACCTAATACTAACTTTGCACCCCATTTTAGTCACTGGGATAAACTGTTCGGCACTTATGCTGATTTTAGTTTTGCTAAAACTCACTGATGAGCATGCATGCAAATGTATATTAAAAGTGCATGTTTTGTTTGCTTCAGGTAGAACTTTTGGAATTGACTTTGATTGTATACAGACAGTGCAACAAGAAGGATTTAAGCACAAATAAACTAAAATCTAAAATCGATGCTATGTATATACACTGCAGATGACTTAAAAACCATCATTATAAAATAACTTAAATCTTAAAATATTTTAAAGTTGAAACCATTTACAGGGAAATGGGTTGTTGCCCCTGAGTTTATTTGTTCAATTCACCATTCTGGTAAAATCTTATATCTAACATTTTTAGAATTTTATAAATATAGAAATTTAGAAAACAATTTTATACAAACATTTCAACACTACTGTAGTCTTACATATGAAAAATAAAATAAAAAATACTTTTGGAAAATGCAGCTATAATGTAATTGATTTAGTTTATTATCCATAATTCTTAAAGCCGTATTTTATAGAAACCTGATATGATAATATATATGCTGTCAAATAGATTAATTACAATTACTCGCATCTAACATAAAAGTTTGTGTTTATATATTTGTGTGTATACAGTGTTACAGTATTTTATTATACATATATATTTATGTGTGTGTGTGTGCGCGCGAGTGAGTCTGTGTATAACTACACATATTGTACATATATCTATAACACACATATTGCACATATATTATATAAACACAAACTTTTATGTAAGATGTGATTAATCGATTTGACAGAACCTTATATATATATATATAGTATATCAAAAGGAAGAGATTTCGATATGAACTCAAAAATGTCTCATCAAATTCTTTAAGGCTAAATAATCAGAGTAATAAAATGTTTGGAAGGGGAAAATATGTAAATCAAGAATACTTTTTGTTCCTCTTCCATGGTAGAAAGACATTAAACCAATATGGTAAACCAACCACAAGAGGAAGAAGACAAAAACCCTCAACCCTTCACACAGTTTATTAAAATAAAGCAGATTTGCATATGTGTGCAAACTCGAAATAGATTGCACTGCAGTTATCTCTCATTCCAAAGCCTGTTTCTTTTCTCTCTTCCTCTTTTTTTGTACATTTGAACATGTAAACATTTGTGGTTTATTTATTTCATGAAATAATTGAGCCTGCAAACCTGCAGTCATGTGTTGTATGCATGTAGGCTTGCAATTGATCTTTTGACGTGATTACGCAATTCAATGATGTAACAGCAGGTTACAAAAAGATTAGCCTACCTTGTTAAATCCCTTTGTGTAACTCTTGCATGTAGATAGATACATAGTGTGAACCTACTCATATATAAACACAGGTCTGTTTTGATGTGGTATGAAAATATGCAGTTATTTGCAGTTACAAAAGATGAAATAAAGAATAGTTGGCTTTTTTTAAGAAAATGTGAGTGTTGCTTGAAAAACATGTTATATAATAATAGTTTTGACCAATGCTTTGTTAAGCGCAACTAATAAAAATCTATTAACAATATAACGTTGTAAAATGTCTGTGTGACTGTGTCAAAACCCAGTTGTTTTCCACCTTAATAAATATTCCTCTGTCATAGGATGCTCACTTTTTTTGGCACAGCCAATGAGAGTGCGTCTTCTGACCGCTATGTAGCGCTGTTCCCGGATCAGACTGTCTCAAACACACACACATACACACACATACAGCAGTGGTGGTATGGCAGCCGGGAAACAGACAGCCATTTTATAATCTGCAGCCTGTCTGTTATATTTGCAGTTTAAACTGCTTTTTCCATCTGTTAATAATGGGTCAGTGTGGGATTACGTCGTCTAAGACGGTCTTGGTGTTCCTGAACCTGATATTTTGGGTAAGTTTGAGGTGTTAGAGACTGAATTTGAGAGTGCGTCAGTGTTTGTCTGATGGACACAGTCAGGTGTCGAGCAGCTGCATTATTACACACACTCTTTTACATCACCGATTCATTTATACAGTCTTTTGAAATTCAATGCATACTTTGCTAAGACGATTTTATTTTTAATGCATTATTTTAAAAACTGCTCTTTGCTGCGGATTGCAATGTGTGTTTACATATTCAGTCATGATTCTGCGTTAAGCGTTATTGTGTGGGATGTTAAAGGGATAGTACACCAAAAAAATTCGCAATTCTGTTATGAATTAACTTACTTGCCCTCATATCGTTCTAAACGCGTAAGTTAACACTTAAGTTAATCTTCGGCACACAAATGAAGATCTTTTGATTTAATGATCTGAATGATTTCTGTCCCTCCATTGACAGCTAACTAAGCAATTAGACTTTGATGCTTCAAAAAGTTCATAAAGAGATCGTAAAACTAATCCATATGACATGAATTGGGCTGTTTAGTTCACATATTCTGAATAGACTCGAACGCTTTATACGATAAACAGATTGAATTCCAGCTTTTATGAAACCAAGTCCCAATTTGTACAAGCAATCCTTAAAGGGATACTCCACCCTTTTTAAAAAAAAAAAAAAGCCAAAAATGGAATTTAACTCCCACACAGTTAAACAGTTTTCGAATTTATTCAGCCAATTTTCTGATATTTAGAAGAATATCAGTAACCAGAGAGTTTCTGGTCCCATTGACTTCCATAGTCAGAAAACATAAACTATGGAAGTCAATGGGACCAGAAACTGTCTGGTTACTGATATTCTTCTAAATATCAGAAAATCTGCTGAATGGATTCGAAAGTGGTAAACTGAACTGTTTAACCCCATGAGAGTTGTAAAATGAGCCTATTTCCACAAAAAAGTGGAGTATCCCTTTAAGGACACTAATAGCAGTTATCACACAAAACAACAAAGAACATATAACATATTAGGAACTGGATTAACAGGCCCTAATATGACTTAGAAAATAGTTTAAAACCATATTTTCTTTAACTGTACTTTAACATTATTTCAATGTAATACATTAATAATAATTGATCAAATAACAATTGACAAAAAATAATGGAGAAAAATATTCCAAATGGAGATTTACTCATTTAAATAATTTGAATAAACTGAGAGATATTCGTGTATGTTGAGACATACAATAATGTAATGTGCAATATAAAATAAACAATATGTAATAAAATATGAAATAATTTACATTTAGGGTTTACAAAAGAAAAAAAATCAACAAAAACAAACTAACTTGTGATATTGCGCACATTGGGTTTGACAGAACTGGGGCATTGGGAGCAAAGTTTTACATTTAAGAAGACTTAAACTGAGCAGTCGGATCTGTAGGAACACCACTCCGCCTGTCAGCTTGCTTTCCTTGTCTTTGTGCCTTTGATTAATCTCTTTAATCTGGGACTGAATGAAGTTTAACGTCTCCTCCTGGCAGATTGAGGATATGACACTATCCTGTTCTTTTTAGGGATCAGGCTGCTTTATTAAATCCTTGTTCATAATTTTAGAGCCTGATAGCTGTGCTACATTGATTCAAAGGAGGTTTCATGGTTCTGTTGTAAATGGGAAAGACCAAATCCCTATAAAATAGGTTTTTCCTAAAATGCCTGGAGGTCCATGGAGGACGCAGACCACTTATTTGTAGCCATTTGATTTGACCATTTATTAACACTAAGGGGACGCACAAAATTGACCAATATATTATATAATCAACCAATATATATATAATTTCAGATCCAGACTGTTCACCATGATGGTTATGAATCACTTAGAATAGAAATACAACATGTGCAGCGCAAGTCTGTCATACAGGCTTTATAATATATAATGAAAACATTATAATTATGTGCTTGGGACATGGATTTAATGGAGAGACATATGTGTTTGTAATCAGACTCTCAAAAATTAAATAAAAAAATTAATTTAGATTTATCTACCAATATATTGGTTAATGGCTTTCAAATATATTTAATTATTGGTATCCAAAATTTTCATATCGGTGCATCCTTAACTAATACTCTAATGAGAGTAAGTTGACATGTAGTTGCAAAGTTACTTCTAGTTCGTAAAATGACTGAAGTGAACCATCGGAATAAAGTGTAACGTAACCTTTATTTTTTCCTGTCTCATTTCCTTTCTGATGAGTGTGAGCTTTCCTGTGTGTTGACCTTCAATTTTGGATCACGATTTTCTTGTTGGCCAGCATTCCAAATACGTATTAAACTTGTTTTGAAAGTCATGAATAGTGACATGAATGAATTTGTGTTTGGCTCCTCACTTACCTTTATTCTGATCTACTCTTTTAATTAGATTTTCTTATTTTGTTACTCAACTTATTTTGAGTTTTATCTCTTGGCATGAAAACACATATCCGCTTTCAGTAAGTAGCCTAACTCTGTTATCTACTTCTAGGCCGCCGCTGGCATCCTGTGTTATGTTGGAGCCTACGTATTTATCACGTATGATGACTATGACCATTTCTTTGAGGATGTGTACACCCTGATCCCAGCCATTGTCATCATCGCAGTCGGAGCGCTGTTGTTCATTATTGGACTCATTGGATGCTGCGCCACTATTCGAGAGAGCCGCTGCGGGCTTGCCACAGTTAGTAAACTATTAAGTTCCCAGCACTGCATTTTAGTGTTTTTCTTCAAGATACTTCACCCCAAAGTGATCATAATTTACTCTCTTTGAAATAAACTTCTGTTTAGGGTCTGTAAGATTGATTTCTTATTTGAAATGGATACTTTTATTCAGCAAGGATGCATTCAATTGATCAAAATTGACAGTAAAGACTTTTTAATAACATTTTCAACATTGATAATAATAATAAATGTTTCTTGAGCAGCTAATCAGCATATTAGAATGATTTCTGAAGGATCACGTGACACTGGATATTGTAGTAATGATGCTGAAAATGTAAATAACATTTTAACATATTAAAATAGAAAAGTTATTTAGTACTAGTACCAATAATACTGTTTTTACTGGGGGTTTTTTGTACCGTATTGCAGTTGCTATTGACAAGATTAGATGATAAATAATGTGCCTTGATAATTTATGTACCTTTCTGAAACCATTGTCTTCCTTTTTTACAGTTTGTCATCATTCTCATGCTGGTATTTGTGACTGAGGTGGTTGTGGTGGTTCTTGGCTATATTTACAGAGCAAAGGTAAGTCCTACGTGTATAGGAAGTCAATATTTATTGAAATAGGAGTGCCTACATCTCTTTTGTTTTTTAATATGAAAGGCCCTTTCACCCCCTTTCAGTTGTAAGTGAACAAGGCATGCAATGCAATATCTGTCTAGTGGTGTGCTTACTGTTGTTGTAGCAATGCGCTCTTTGACATATAGACTAGAAAAATACATCCCCACCTACATAATGAAAGGGTTTAGTGAAAGGTAGATGTCAGGCTCAGAAATGAATGTGGGCTTGGGGCAAAATTGCTGTCAAAATGAATAAAAATTCCCTCCTAAATTCAAAATATCTGAAAAAAATGCCATTTTATGATTTTTCATATTTTTTTTTTGTATTTATATCATGATATACTTAATGTTACACAAGCAAGAGTGCTGTTTTTCTGAATATCAGCTTGATTGAAAATGTCATTGATTTTATATTTCAATAAAGAAGGAGTTAATGAATTACAAGTGAATTACATTTTAGACACAATTTCATGAAATCGGTCCCACATTTCCCAAAAAAAATCCATGTTTTCAAGATATAGGTTGAGGTAATGACTCACTCACTTGCTTTGTTACTGAATGAATCAGCCATTTAAACGCATCTGTTGAATCAATGCATTTTTTTTAATAAGGTTTGAAAAATTTGCCATGAAATTCAGTGTAACGGAAAGTTAATTACTGTCACCTGTGAATATGGTTCAAGGTGGAAGATGAGGTCAATCATTCCATCCAGAAAGTGTATAATGAGTACAACGGCACCAACATGGATGCTCCCAGCCGCGCTATTGACTATGTGCAGAGACAGGTGAGACTCCACAACACATTCGGTTATTGTATTCATTAAATCAGTTCCGACCCCTAATAAAATCGCTATAATGTCTGTCACGACGTAAAGCTCCATTGTTGCGGCATCACCAACTACTTGGACTGGAAGAACACCAGCTGGTTTAAGGAGTCTAGGAACAACAGCGTGCCACTGAGCTGCTGCAAACCCAACGTGAGCAACTGCACCGGCTCGCTCTCCCGTCCCGGAGACCTCTACCCTGAGGTGAGAGCCCTTATGTGTGCTTGCGAATGTAGCCGATGGCGCAAAGGAAGTGTGCGTGTGATGTTAATGTATCTGTTGAACCGTCCTTAGGGATGTGAAGCCCTGGTTGTGAAGAAACTGAAAGAGATCATGATGTACGTCATCTGGGCCGCTCTGACATTTGCTGCTATTCAGGTATGCTGTTCTGAATTATTATTATTATTTTTTTTTTTTGGTTTGACATTATCTTATTTAAGAAGTGAAATCCATTTTGTCTTCGTGAATTTCTTTCTTCTATAGTGTCGATTCAATGTTATTAGTCATGCAAATGCTTAGACCTTGGTTTTCCCAAGCGGGTTTCGTGACTATCAAATCAAAGACTGCGTTTTAATCAAATAACTGTGTAGTAGAGCTGCGACGATTAATTGTTCAAGCACTAAAGCACTCGGCGGTGCTTTTGTTACCCTGTAGCCGCTGAATCACAGCCTTTGACATTCATACTGTTCCAAACAGCCTCTGGCGCATAAAGGCCGTGTCTTGGCAAGGCCAGCACATGCCCGTGACTTACGCATGATTACTGAAACAGTCTGCCTGAATTAACGGCAAGAAACAGGGCAGTGGGTTAGGTTGTTCCTGGCAAACATGCATGAATTGCACCAGATGTTCTCAGGGCTTATTTGACTTGTTTTTCCCATTCCTTTTCTCTTTTTTTCAGTCTGAACTTAGATTAAATTTGCCTGTGCCAGTGTGAAGAAGTTCTCTCTCGTTTATACACCTTTGTCACTATTATCTATTGAATGTTTCGCAAGCATGTGCGTTACCTGGAAACTACCGTTTGTTTTTTTGTTGTTGTTTGTTTTGTTTTTTTTAAGAGCCCACTTTTTTTAACCACTTGTTGCACATTCTGAAATAGAGCAGCATCAAAATGACCGAATCTTTTTCCGAGTCATTTGGTTCATTCAACGAACGAAGTGATCGAATTGACTCGGAAAAAGATTTGTTCATTTTGATGAGTTCGAACGGGAGAGTCACGAACGTTCCGTCGGTATCAAGGGGGTAGTCCATCGACCGGAAGTTGAAGCCTCGCAGGTAGGGTTGTGTATCGTTTGAATTTGAACGATTCTGATTCCGATTCCTTTTTACGATTCCGGTTCCCAACGATTCCGATTCTTTTAAGAGGCAGGGTCAAAAAAGTTTAGCTAACCTTGCTAACCAACGGTCTTTCCGAAGGAAATACTCCTTTCTAAAGGGAAATACTCTGCATTTTGCCGAGATTTTGATATTTTTAGAAAAGTGAAGCCACACTTTGGACCGCTGACGTAAGCTACTCATGTTCGACTCACGCGGTTATGCCAACACTTCCGGTAGACGCTTCTTCATTGGTGTTGTTCAGCGGTTTCTTCTTCTGGTCGGCGGAGTGTGAATACAAAACAAAAGTACAAAACAAAATACAAAACAAAAAGTTAGTCCCGGTTCCAATCGATTCTCGATATCCAACCCTACTCGCAGGATCTGCCATGTTGTAGCAGAACTTCACTTGCGTTAGCATTCCCATTGACTCCCGTTTATTTTGGCGTCACTTTGACAGCGAATAACTTTACATCTGGGGCGTTTGAAGACCCCATTTTTCCTTTATTATTTCTCAAGAAACACGACAATGTGTAAAAAATGCTCTCGTCACATCTACGTCGTCAAGCTCTGTTTGAGTCTGCGCGTCAGGGACGGAAGTGCTAAGAAAAATCGCCAAAAACGGGCTTCAATCGTCTGTATGGAGTTCCAATGAGATCGCTCTGTCCATTTCTTATACCGTCTATGGTCGGTATCATCTCGGTGAGCTTTTATGAGGGTTTACGCATGCGCAATTAGGCGAAATTAGCATTTACCAACGTTTCAGTACGGATGAGAAAGATGTAGGCCCACGGTTCGTCTCAGAGAACGTTCAATTAAGGCGGAACCACTTGAGAAAGAGACGCACACACGGAAGGAAAAAACGACATTACTGTACTCGTCACATATCTGTGAGCTTTAAATGAACTCTGTTTTCCTTTAGATGCTGGGAATGCTGTGCGCTGGTGTGGTGCTGTGTCGCAGAAGCCGGGACCCGGCCTATGAGCTCCTCATCACTGGAGGGACGTATGCATGAAAAAACCTAGCAGACAGACTCTCTTTTCATGCACACACACACACACACACACACACACACAAACACACACACACACACACTGGGCTCAGGGTTCTGTCGGTGTGAGGTGGCACACTGGATATGCCCTTATATATCTCTTTGTTTCTACACACCCCACACAGGGTTTGCTCACACAATTCACTGGTGATGGGTGAAGCGAAGTGCATAATATTTATTTATACAGTACGTCACTGAAAATGACTGCGTTTTAATTTAAACCTTTGTCTTTCTCTCAAAGGCGTTGGGCCAGACTGCAAAATGGCGAACAGACAGTTTTTTATCCCACTAAGAAGATTAAATTAACACATGTATCGATAACACTTTCTCTTCCTCGTCTCTATTATATGGAGTGGAAGATGCTGTTATTGTATGGAATAATATGTGGAATGTATGCTTTCCTCATTTGTTAGTTTGCACTATGTGTACGGTTTAATATATCCATATGGGGGTAAATGGCTGGGATGGGGAAATGAGGATCAACTCGTGGTGGACCGCTGTCTCGGATGTCACCCATCACCAGTCCGCTGCTCAGGGACAGTGGCAGTGTGAGAGACCGGTCTGGATTGACCACACAAGATTACTTTGCATTATGGGTCCAAATCGTACAGCTAAATGTTCAAAATGGTGTTCACAGCGGTTTACATGTAAAGTGTAAACAGGTTTGGGGGTGGGGGGACACTCTACATGCACTACCTAAAAGTTACCAAACTTATATTATTTTCCTTCTTTTTCCATTGCTTACAGTGAACATTACTAGTCTTGTAATATATAGTTTAAAGTTAGTTTGGATAACATGTAGGTATGTAGAACAGGGTCAACAGTGTATTAGTTTAAATGAATGTACATAGGGAGGAAACAAATGGTGAAAAGCTCGCAATTTCGATCTTCAAATAAATGTTTCATAAGTTGATGCCTGTTATGTTGTTTCATTTCACTGATATTAATTATTTTTGGCTTGAATGCTGTGGTTGCAACAAAAAATTAAAAATATTTAAAATATTTTAAAATTTAAAAATAGCCAGAATTGACAACAGTTGTGTTTGGTTGTAATAAATAAAATAAATGGTTTTCTACAAAAAAAAAAAAAATTGGGTCATATAATATATTAGATATAGTAATATAAAATTATATTACATTTTAAAATAACTATTTGAATATGTTATAATCCAGTGATGTCAAAGCTGAATTTTCAGCATCATTACTCCAGTCTTCAAGGTCACATGATCCTTCAGAAATCATTCTGATGTGCTGCTCAAGAAACATTTACGATTATTGTCAATGTTGAAAGATTTTGATGAATAGAGTTGACGAGAACAGCATTTAATTGAAATAGAAATCCTTTGTAACCTTAAAAACATCTTTACTGTCACTTTTGAAATGACATAGCAGTGACTGATAAAGAACTAAAGTGCCACTGATCAACCATATAACTAAAAATGTCAACTGGCTCCTAAATGTTATATTTTAGGAACCAGTGGCTTTTTCTTCTGGAGCTCTGTGACAACATATTTGAGCACAACTATATCATTCATGGCTGTTTTCCCACTCTTCCATTGTGCACAAGGCACTCGGACCTGTCACGGATGTTCAAAGATGCCTTGTCTGGAAGCTGTCTTCAGTCAAGCGGGCTGAACACTTGATAGCATGGGGCAGGGTCAAAGTTCACCCGTTTCCCAGGGAGGGGGATGTGTGCCATCTGCCTGCTGTGTTGGACATGCTTAGTAACATGCCTTCACACTTCTCACATGCTATCTAGAGGGAGGGGGGTTAGATCGCCCCGTTCCTGGAGCCCTTAATAACAGCATTTGCTAGCTTTAATGGTAGGGTATTTATAGTAGACATTTGAAATGTACCCGTCATGTGGGTTTCCCCCGTACCGTTATATTTGGAGCTGAAACAGGATCTGTGGAAAAGAGGAATGTGAAAAACCTGATACATGATAAGGAACTAGCATGGTGTTGGTTTGCTGTTTGCTTCTCATGTGCACTGAATAGAAGTATAGCATTACTACACTACCATTCAAAGGCTTGGGGCCAGTTAAAGAAATTGTAACTTGTATTCAGCAAGGATGCATTAAATTAATCAGAAGTAACTGAATATATTCGTAATGTTACCAAAAATGTCTATTTCAAATAAATGCTTTTCTTTTGAACTCTCTATTCATTAAATAATAATCATTAAAAGTATCATGGTATTTTCTCAAAAATATTAACTGACTAACTCAAGAAATGTTTCTTGAGCAGCAAATCAAGGATCATGTGACACTGAAGAGTAATGGTGCTGAGAATTCAACTTTTACGTCACAAAAATGTACTTTTTAATTATATTAAATTAGAAAGCGGTTATTTTACATTGTAATATTTCACAATATATTACTAGTATTTTGATCGAATAAATGTATCTTTGATGAGCGCAAGAGACAAATAATAGATACAGACCCCAAACTATTACACTGCAGTATATTTTTAAGCTTCTGAATTTCTTAATATTTAGCTGACCTTGTAATCATCCGTAATTGCTAAACATTAATCTGTAGAAATAGTCTAGGATATCCTTCCCATTTCAAATATAATAGAATTAGACCAATGACTGGAGGGATGTGAAACTTAAAACTCGAGGTCTGTTAAAACTTTAAAACGTTTGCGTCAGGTTATTTTGTCTGAGCCAATTGCCTTTCAATGCCTGTGGAAAGTCAAAATACGACGGCCACGGAGTCTGAGTCATTACCCAAATTAAATTCAGTCAACGGAAACATGATGCAATGATCATTACTCAGATTTATTGTTCATTTTATGCCATCCCATAGGGTTCTATATTGAACCTTTTTTGTAAGAGTGTATAATAGTTAGAACTACATGACCTCACATTGATTTAACTTTCCAAAAATTGAATTCTGTGAAATATCTGTACATTGTTGTCACTGTCTTTCTCATAAACGAAATCATGGCAAGTCCGTAGTGCCTAGTTATCATTTCTTATATACATTCTTATGCCGTTTATTCACAATAAATAATTCTAAACAACTTTCTAATAAATATAAATCTCTATCTTGACAATAACGATGGTCGTGTATATTTACCAGTTTTTAATATACAAATGAACCCATTTTGACTCGTTTACTACAATCCATGGAGATTTTCCATATGGATGTGCCACTGCGTAAATGCATTTTGCAAACGGAAATCTTCCTATGGGGCGCTTTATAAGGAGTGGCCTTAATAACTGCTATTAGAAGGGAGTGAAAGGACATGGAAAGCCGTACCAGCGTGATCTAGTCTCTTAATTCATATCTTGGCCAAGTATGAGCCTGGCACCAGCCCAGTGTGGCCGTCCCTGTCCACCGTCCACCAGCCGTCTCCTCCCTGATCCACCACGAGCAGAACTTCCCCCACAGAGATGGAGAGCTCATCAGTGCCCTGCACACAGAACTTTAAAGGTTAGTTCACCCAAAAATGATTTACTCTCCCTCAAGCCATACACAATCTGAGTTATATTAAAAACATATGCTGGCTCTTCCAAGCTTTATAATGGGAGTGAATGGGAACTTGGATTTTAAACGCCAAAAAAAGCATATAATCGTGCTAATCTCTTGGAAGGCCATTTTTAATAATAGTTTACTAGTTTTTTATTTATTTACCTGAGCTATGTAGTCATACTGAGCCTGGTATGTGGCGCTCTGAGAGACAGCAACGTTTGAAGTTCCTTGTGGAAATACAGGAATAGAAGCATACACTCCATCTGAGTCAGCTGAAAAGAAAAAAATAAACAGAATAATGACAGTATATACACACACACACAGAGAGAGAGAAGTGGCCAAAAGATGTTGTTCGGCCTAGGAAAATTGATATCTTTACCCTTTTTCAAATATTATTTGTAAGCATACTGCGCAGTTGTGCTTGGAGTCAGTTTTGTGATAATGCAATGCAACATGGCAAATTGTGCAGACATCATTTCTAGCCATGCAGACATATAAATAATTTATGAAAACAAGAAAGAATGCAGTGAAATATTGCTGTATACCAACTGATTTTGTTGTAGTCTCAATGTATGCTTTTTGCCCATTGTAAAACAACCTGTACCTGTAGTTTCCTTGAAATTTTGCTTCCTAAAAATTTTTAAACAAATTTTGACAAATTTTGAATTTTTAAACAAATTTTGAATTTTGAATAGCTATTTATTGTATTTTGTATTAGTAAAATAATGCATTTAAAAAAAAAAAAACCCAAATCCTATTCAATGAAGTCATACGGAGGGCTGAAGCGCCCCCTGGTGATGAATAACATTTGTGTTTACAGTAACTACGACGTGAAAATGGCTAGAATTTAAAAACAATGTAACGTGCAATTTGAAATATATATTAGAGAGGCGACAATGTCATTAATATGTTGTAATTTGTACCTGATGGAGGTGCTGATGGCTGAACAGAGTCATTACTAGTCTTTGAGCCAACGACACAGTTGCCTTGCAAAAGATTAGAAAACCTTTCAAAAAGAAAATAATCACTGCATTAAAATGTGTAAAAGGAACATTAAAAGTGTTAATAGTTTAATTTGAGGTCACAAGGTATCTAGATAAAACGTGTTTTCTACATAAAGGGCAGATTGAGATAATGTATTTACTAGGGCTGTCAAAACGATTAATCGCGATTAATCGCATCCAAAATAAAAGTTTGTGTTTACATAATATGTGTGGGTGCACTGTGTATAATTATTTTGTATATATATAAAAAAGACACATGCAAGTATATATTTTAAAAAAAAATATATTATTTATATATAAAAAATTTATATTTATATATAATATAAATTATATATAAATCTATATACAGAATATAAATGAAAATATTTCTTAAATATATACAAGCATGTGTGTGTATTTATATATATATAATAATTATAGACAGTGCACCCACATATATTATGCAAACCCAAACTTTTATTTTGGATGCGATTAATCGCGATTAACCATTTTGACAGCCCTAGTATTTAATGATAACTTGTTAACTGTTTTACTTGTTAATGCACTTTATATGCTCACACAGTGCAGTACATTACACCTCACCACATCCGATTGCAGCTTCTGGTTTAACTGATCTCTAATAATAGTACATGTTCCATTCATTTCTGTTTTGTCAGCATTGCAAATACATATGGTAGATTAATTAAGACATTAACATACAGATCCAGCAGTGGAAAACAAACCTCTTTATCACACCTCCACCGAACCGCGTGATGCCATTGCTGTCTGTTGATGGTTCTCTGTCATAATAGTTCTCAAACACAATAGGCGCTACAGACAGACACAGATGGAAAGTTTCATTAAGCAAACCTTCCTCCGAATTATATCAAATCATATGGTTATGGAACTAAACTATTGGCGATTTGAGAAGTGTAAAACAATAACCCAGTGGAAACTACATAAAAGCACTGACCTGAAGGAGTGGTGCCGGTACTTTTTGTCTTGATGAAACTGTTTATGTCTTCCGTGATGTCACACATTTCCAGAACTGCCCTCACCTCCTCATAACACTGAATACAATTGAACAGTAATTTGTCAATATGGGAAGCACTTTTTTTAACAACTACAGAGAGACCACAAGTGAATTGCTTCTATTTAGCATTTTTATCATTTAATACCACATTTTTTTAATACAAAATGTTGCTCTTTCACTTTGATGACAGTAAACTGATGATGTCATCCAGCATGATTTAAGATTTCCCTGCAGGTCAACGAAGTTCAAAGGATCAGTGACAAGTTTGCTTAAATTTAAATAACTAATATAAAGAATAATACATATTTCCTACTAATTTTACATAATAGAATTCGTTATTATAAGGCAAGAAATCACAGGAAAATGTTTTATAGAGTGAGAAAAATAAGGGTTTGAACATCCTGCTATGTTGCAAGTTCTCCCACTTAGAAATAGAGCCAGACCGATATATCGGCCGGGCGATATTATCAGCCGATATTAGGCATTTTCCAAAATATTGGTATCGGCAGTTATAATGGCCGATAAATGAATATTTAAAAAATAAAATAAAAACGGATGAAACATGCTTCAATCATCTCTCTTTGGCCTGTTATATTGAAAATGTTTTACAATTTGCAGTATGATGTTATCTATTGTTATGTCTCATCATAGACTAGCTAACCACAAAGCTAGCTAATGCCACTATCATCAGTGGAAGACCGCTAACATTAACATTAATGAGCTTGGAAACCACAATGAACTTTTTCTGCCTAAATAAAGTAAAGATTACTGTATTTATAACTAGCATAAGCAGCATAACTAGCACTGTATTTATAACTAGCAAAGTTATAAAGTTATGCTTGCGAGGAGTGAACATTTAGACATATGCTGAGTCCCAATTCGCATACTATCCGTCCAAAATAGTATTCGAAAATAGAATTAGTGCGTCCCAAACCGTAGTATGTTGAAATGAGTATTTCAAAGATACTTTTTCCGGTCAGAATCCGAAGTGTAGATCGATGCACACTCTAACGGCTGATATTGCCCACAACCCTTTGCGCGTTGAACGAGGATTCGATTAGAACTACAAACACGAGTAAAAAGTGTTAAAAAACTACAGACACCGAGGACGCGCGAGTCCCGCGGTTATGTTGAGAGGTTTATCAAGCGTTCTATTATGTTTTGCATGTCCGAGTCGGAGAGAGTTGTTGTCATGGTAGCACTAGCCGAGTACCAGGCACTTACATTTAAAAAAAAATATTATGACTACACCTTATCAAAACGCAGCCATTTGAACTTGAAAATGTTCACTTTATTTAATGTTTTTCATGTTAATCTTCTGTTAGCAACGCTAGCAAAGTTAGTAATTGCACTCACAACAACCGATTCCCATACCCACAGGGGACGCAGTAACACGAGTGATTATAACCGTCATTTCAAATACCAAAGCGGTTCAAAAACAATGAAAACAATTCATTCGTACAAGTCACAGGGCGCAGCCATCTTGAATTCCGAAACGGAATTCTTGCTCGGTGTCCTCACGGTGGTCCGACGTCCGAGAGGAGAAATCCGAGGAAAGGGGGCGTGTTGCTAGGCAACGTCTGTCGTCCGATTCGGATCTCCGAGACGGATGAATAATAGAACGCACCATTAGATAAAGAGCTTTGAGTGATTAATTAACACTATCTGACCTGACGAAATTAATGTATTCAATGTTCTCCACATTATATTGCATCTGCAGCAGCATTGTGAACTTTTATAAGGATACGTTTAGCCATTACTTTTTAAATGCATCATTATATTCAAATTGCAAAAAGTATCAAAAGTATCTTGTGCAGAAAACGTGTGTGAAATCCAACAATATTTAATAAAAAAAAAAAAATATCGGCCGATATATCAGAATATCGGATTTTAAAACCCAAAAATATTTGTATCCGTATCGGCCTTCAAAATCCTTTATCGGTCGGGCTCTACTTAGAAATCATGGAGGGGTCTGAAAATTGTCATCGTAGGTGCATGTCCACTATGAGAGACATAATCTACAAATAAATAAATAGTAAAAAAAAATCATATATTGTGATTTCTGGATTTTTTTTTTTAGATTATGTCTCTCACAATGGGCATGCACCTACGATGACAATTTCAATTTCAAACCCCGACATGATTTCTAAGTGAGAGAACTTGCAAAATAGCAGGGTGTTCAAATACTTATTGTTTCCACTGTATATATATATATATATATATATATATATATATGTAGCCCCACCCCTTTCAGTGCTGCACTCGTTGTGTTCTGTCACAGCACATGACACATTACGTTAACTCCGTATTTAGTTAACTCCACATTACGCAAATCCACTTGGCCAATTACTCCTCGACAGTGATGCCATAGATTTATACAGAGCTAATGCAAAAAAGGAAGTTCAAACACAAAATTCTAAAGATGGCTGTGCGCTTGTTTCTCTGGTACATGTGGTCACAGGCCTACTTCCCCACTTAATTATTCACAGTACGTTTAGAAAATAATCTTGTATTAAAAGTTTTCAGAAATGTCATGTTTAAATATGCAAACAAGCCATTATCTTATTAAATATGCACTAATTTGCATGTATTGCATGTATAAAGGTTATACAGAGGGGGACAAATCAGTAATAATAAGTCACTCCATAAATAAGCAATACTGTCACAAAAAAATATATATATTTTTACCACCATTCACCATTAAATGTTATAAACCAGGTGAATGATATGTGAACAAACCTCTTTGTAAAAAACTTAAGAATGTAAGGAAAAAAAATTGGAGAGTCTATATTAACTAATGCAATCACAGGACTCTATTAACTCTATATTGACTAATTAATATGCAAAATATCAAAACTGACCAGTGCATGGAGAGAGAAAAACAAACAAAAAATGATGCTTTTGCCTGTAGTGTCTTGCCTTAAAGGGATACTCCACTTTTTTTTGGAAATAGGCTCAATTTTACCACTCCCCCAGAGTTAAACAGTTGAGTTTTAATGTTTTTCAATCCATTCAGCCAATTTTTTGATATTTAGAAGAATATCAGTAACCAGACAGTTTCTGGTCTCATTGACTTCCATAGTATATTTTTTTCCTACTATAGAAGTCAATGGGACCAGAAACTGTCTGGTTACTGATATTCTTCTAAATATCAAAAAATCGTCTGAATATATTCGAAAATGGTAAAACTCAACTGTTTAACTCTGGGGGAGTGGTAAAATGACCCTATTTCCCAAAAAAAGTGGAGTATCCCTTTAAAATGATAAAAATGTGAAAATCAGATTTTCAATATTTTGAATTTGTATGTATTTAATAATGTCTGTAGCTATTGTCAGAGTGATCTTTGAAAAAGCTTCATAAGTAATACTGACCTCATCTTCTTTGACACATTGCATGGAAAAGTGGTTACAATGGACCCAAATAGCATTTCTCAAAATATTAATACGATCATCTTCCTGTTGCTGGAAGACCTGTAGAAATAACATCATGACGTGAATAATTTTACAATATCTGTCAAATTTTCATATTTGGTTGAACTATCCCTTTAAGTAGAGTAATTGGCAATTTAGCCAAGTCTTTGTCATACTGTCAGTGGGACACATGATGTTCAGAATAGGTGTTATGGATATACAGTACTTATTTTAAGCCAAAACAAAAGTTTCTTGTGCAGTTTAGTTTGGTATATGTGGTTTGTGTGGTATGCAGCAGTGTATAAAACACAGAAAAAGGAAGTTCATATTTAGTGTTCTACGTGGTTCACAGCTTCAGCAGAGCTATTTCTGAAGGACAGCAAGAAGATAGTCGAGTGTGTGTGTTTCTCTTTACCTCACATGTGCATTCGTGCGTGGTCTCCCATTCCTGACGAATCTTATCCAGCTGCTCTATGTTTGACATGTACTGTTTCTCTGTCAATCGAGAACAAGAATCAGTCTCATTGGATTTCCAGCAATTGAAATCTTGCTTGAAAGTAATTAAATTGTGCATTTAAGGCATTACCAGCGTCTTTGAATGTGTTTCCGGTTCAGATGCATCAATTGATCACTTTTGCATTGCAATGTGTGAAAACAAAAGCGTATTTCCATTCTCACCTGCATCCGCAGACGCGTCTCTGCACTGCTTTGCTTTGTTTTGCATCTGTTATGGAATAGAGCACAACATTGTTCAAAAATACTGGTTAAAAAAAATACAAAAATACTGGTAAAAAATACAAAAATACTCAAAAATAATGGTTTTAAGAACTCATTATTGGATCAGGAAAAACTTCAGTAAGGGGTCAGTACATTTTTTTTTTCTTTTACAAAGAAGTCTCTTATGCTCACCACATTCCTTTTATCCCTTAAAACTCATCTTTGATCATCAAAATGACATTTTTATATGTTTTTTACTTGTGAAAATGATTTCTTTATGCCTTAAAATTGCTTGAATGTAACTCTACACCCTTGCTTCATATAGTATTGGATTCATGGCTATGCAGATTAGTCTCCACCTCCACTCACATGAGCTCAGACTACCTCATCCACTCGCTATTAAATGCCAAGTGGAAATATTGGTTCAGTCCAGCCAAATATATTTGAACCAGAACTGATTCAGAAGAGGAAGAGTGAATTACACAGGGTAGTCTACAAGTCGATGCATGCTACGTTATCAAACAACTAATAATGTGTTGCTAATGTTACACAACCCATGTTCCCGTTTGCCATCTCTGAGTCAGACAGTTACTTTCTAAAAAACCAACATCCTTAGAAACACTGAACATCATAGGAAGGCCCCACCCACACATTGACGGGATGTTTGTGATTGCAGGAAATGGGCGGTTCCAAATTCTGCCCAGAATAATCCATATTTTACCTTTTCAGATTGTTTAGGGGTGACAGTGGGTGTACTGTTGAGCTTCTCCACAGCCTGTTCAGCTTCATCCGCCTCTTTACATCTCTGTTCATATGCCCTTTTAGACTGGGAGAATAGAGAAGTACAGGGATATTATGGCACTAATCATATAGACTTGAATGAAGGCCAAGTGAATCACAAATGACTTGAAAATGCTAAATATATTTAATTCAAATTAAGATTAATATGCATGGAATTTCATGTAGTCTTAATAGGAACTAATTAAGAACCATTTGTTACATTTACATAGTGCTTTTTGCTTTAGATATGAAATATGGGAATGTCCTCAACCACCACCAATGAGCAGCATCACCTGGATGATGTGGCGGCAGCCATATTTCACCAGAACACACACCAGCTTATTGGTGAAAAAGAGACAGAGTGATCAGCCTATCAGTATATGGGGATGATTAGGAGGCCATGATGGTAGACAGATGCTAATGGGTACATTTTTGGGTTCATTTTTTGAAGAACATCCTAGGGTGTGTTATGACCACAGAGAGTCAGGACCTCGGTTTTAATGTCTCATCTGAAGGACGGTGGTGAATTACTTCTTAAACCTTGATACTTGTTTGTTTTCTCACTCTGTTGTGTCATGAAAGTCACAGAAAAGGTGAGAATAAACTTAATCTACTTAACAATTGCTACTTTCATGTAATCTGACTCAACTGCTTTTACTGACCCAAACAGACATACAATCAATCAGCTTTAAATTAAACTGATATATGATGAATTAATTCAATGTACAACCACCATAAAGCAACAGGAGAACAATACATACAGTAAACTAATGAAAAACTAAACTTCCTTTTATATAATTCATTATGCTGATATCACATTACATTTTTTTTAACTTCCTCCAAATGCTCCTGCTGCTTATAGAAAAAAACACTACAATACCATAATCTCCATCATTTTTAAGTGATCAGAAATGACAGATTTCCAGTACTGCTAAATGGAAGATTGCAGAAATTCAGTTGATTTCCTCTTTAAGACAGAAAGGTAATTGCCACTTTTTATTTCGCAATTCTAACTTTTTTCCTCAGAAATTGCATGGTATAAACTCAGAATTGCGAGAAAAAAAGTTTATATCATGCGATATAAGAAGAGAAAAAAGTTAGAATTGCGAGATAAAAAAAGTCAGATTTACAATACATATTTAATGTACAAGTAACACATCAGAAATCAGCATCTCTTAATCTTTAGAATATCATCAAACTTGTCATCAAAACAAGGACCCTCACCGAAGCGCACACATCTAGGTGTTTTCAGCTGGCTAAAAACGCTTGAGGACACACTGCCTTAGAAAAAATTTCAATAAGGTTCTATATAGAACCTTAGGGTTCTTGACTTAATTTTAAAAACCCTTTATGCCAAAAAGGTTCTATATAAGAAGAAATTCTAGTGATAAAGTATGTTTTTGAGATGTTTAATTGATAAAATGAAATTAAAATTTAAAAAAAATGTGAAAAATTAAAACCATAAAATATCCTCATGATGGGAAACCCTTTTTTTATATATAAGAGTGCAGGGACAGTCCTGCTGACACTCACGTTTTGAAAAATGGTTGAATTGTCTAGTCTTGTCTGTCTGGCACCTTGTTTATCGTGAGTGTGGTGAAACTCCTTCAAGTGCTTTTGAACAATGGTTGAAATTCATTAACTACTCCTTCGGAACTACAGTAACTATCTTTCATTTGGTGGTTATCATAACCCTCATCTTTAACCACTTCAAGTTCGACAACCACCATGACAGTTCCTGACTAGAACAGAAAGTCACATCCCCTTTTACTCTTTTGTTTATCAAATCAGACCGGTTTTCACAATGCTATATGAAAATACAAAGCAACTTAACCTTTCAACATCTACTCGCCTCAGTCCTAACCTAACATACGCGTTTGCTTTTGGAATGTGTCTGATGTACCAAGACGAACGGAAATGCATATTTGTCTTAACAACAGCAGTCTGTTTCAGGAAATTACAAATATACGAGGAACAGAAAAAACCCAGCATTGATAAAATAGAGTCTGTGTTGGTGAGAGTGAACAGAAGTGCGCAGGCAAGAAAAAAAAATACACTTCTAGTAGAGAAGTGAGACTTCCTGAAGTGGCAGTTACAACATTTTGAAGACCCATCCCCCTCCCTGCCCCACACACTAGCTGCAAAGAGTTTAGCACAAGCACTGATGATTTAAATCACTCTCATTTCTCCCTTCCTCTTCCTGATATTCTGCTTTCAGTTTGTAATAGGCAAATACATGATATCCCATAAAACTGAAGTGACTGAAACAAGTTAGACTCACCTCTATGGTTTTCTTATGTAATGATACTTTGATCTTCTGAACCTTTTCCATGACCCCTTCAAACTGTAAAAAGAAAACATTTTAAAGTCATTTGAAATATTGAGCTTTAATCACTGACGTCTAGAAGCAACTTGGTTTAGGCAAAAATACTGTTACAATTGGTTTGCACTAATGAGAATGTAATTTGCGGTTCTGCGATTATAGATTGATTTAAGGAGTAGTTCAATTTTCAATAAAACTTTTGCTGATAATTTACTCACCCCCATGTCATCCAAGATGTCCATGTCTTTCTTTCTTTCTTCAGTCGAAAAGAAATTAAGGTTTTTGATGAAAACATTCCAGCATTTTTCTCCATATAATGCACTTCAGTGGGAACCAAACGGTTCAAGGTCCAAAAGACACTTTCAGTACAAACTGCAAACTGTTCAAAGGGCTTTAAACGATTCCAGACGATGAATAAGGGTCTTATCAAGCAAAACGATTGCTCATTTAAAAAAGAAAAACAAAGTTTAAGTTTTATAAGCTCAAATGTTCGCCTTGCTCTGTTCTGTGATGCACGTTAGTGACTCTCCTGTTTGAACTCGTTCATCAAAATGAACAAAAAGATTCGAAAGATTCGTCTGGAATCGTTTAAAGCCCTTTGAACAGTTTGCATGTTGTACTGAAACTGTCTTTTGGACCTTGAACCATTTGGTTCCCACTGAGGTGCATTATATGGAGAAAAATGCTGGGATGTTTTCATCAAAAACCTTAATTTCTTTTTGACTGAAGAAAGAAAGACATGGACATCTTGGATGACATGGGGGTGAGTAAATTATCAGCAAAAGTTTTTTGAAAAGTGAACAACTCCTTTAAAGCATTGTATAGCATTTCACCTTTTTCCGCTGCTCCTTCTGTCGCTCTCTGAACTGCTCCATTCGTTTCACCTCTTCTCGTAACATCCCAGAAAGCTGAATGTGCAAATTTCCAATGTTCTCCATTTCTAGGATAGAAAACAGCATATTCATGAGTGGTCTTGAAGGTATGGATTTAGTATATTACATTATATGTATTATGTAATCAGATTCCAGAAATTAAATACTTTTTTTTAAATACTCATAATCAGACTAGTGACATTTTTATTGATAACATGGCTATTTAAAGGAATAGATCACTTAAAAATGAAAATTCTGTCATCATTTAATCACCTTCAAGTTGTTTTCAACCTGTATGAGTTTCTTTCTTCCGCAAAACACAAAAGAAGATATTATGAAGAATGTCTGTTTTTCCTACTATGAAAGTAAATGGGGTCCATCAACTGTCTGGTTACTGACATTCTTCAAAATATCTTCTTTTGTGTTCAGCAGAAGAAAGAAACTCATACAGGTTTGAAACAACTTGAGGGCGAGTAATGATAACAGAATGTTCATTTTTAAGTGATCGATTCCTTTAATATTCACAAAATGGCAGTGAGAATCATTGTACATTTACTGATCCTCACTAATTCTAATTTTTCACCCTTTAAACGGTCCTTTTTATAACAGCATAATGCTTATTTACGTTCAGAAAGTCTTCCAGTTTACACAAGTCAGAGCCCACACAGCAGAGCAAATAAAACAGTCAAATAATCAATAAAATAATTTTTTTTTTAATTATATATACCCTCTGCATTTCCTTTTAATATTGCTATTTCCTGTTGTAACGTAATGTTTAATGCACTTAATTTTGTTGATGACAAATTTTCCACATTTTGTCTCTCTTTGTATTTGCATATCACTTTAGTATGAGATTATCCTATTCAAATCTATGTAAAAAAACTAATTAAAGGCTTAAAGTAAGGTCAAAAGTAATCAAAAAGTAGTCAGATTACATTATTGTAATTAATAAATTATGTTACAAACTACAGTTTTCAATTTGTAAGTAATCTACCCAGCACTGTAGTATATTTAGTAGGCCTATGTTTTATATGCGTGTTTGTGAACACTTGCTTTTTAAAGCAAACTAAGCAAATTATCATATGGGGTGTTACTTACGGACTTTTAGTTGGTCAAATGATGCCTTCAAAGTGCTACAAGACCAAATCAACGAAATTAAGACAAAAAAAATATTGATTAGTACACAAAACATTAAAACCAGAAGACAATGTTTACGTAAGTAAATATATAAAATAATGCATACAATGTTTGCTTACCCAATTTCACTTTGCCCTCCTGTCTTGCGTGCGATAGTAATCAATTCCTTGCCGTATCTTTCCTCTGCCATCGCCCTATGAGCAGAGAAGTGGACTATGTTAACCAATACCGCTTTACTAGACCATAACAGACCAATGCTAATCAACATACTTTGAAAATACTTGAAATATCCAGTGTTACCTCATTTTTAAGAGCTCTTCCATATCTTTGCAAGCTCGACGCCCATCACATAGCCTCTGGATAAGAGTGTCATATCCAATGTTGCTGGTGAATTCTGGACCCTGAAACCAAGAGGATTAGATTTCTCCAGTACCACAAAACAGACACAAGATTTAGGTTATGAGGGACTGTGCATCTCAGTTTTAATCTTGAATCACTGGGGAGTTTCTGGGCTCTACTTGTACCACCATGTTCATAAAAATGAGGCCTTATTTGAAGAGCATATCTATGCAAAACAGAATATGTGGTACGTGGTTAAACAGTTTAATCATTGACAAAGTGCGACAATATTAACATGAAATGCTACTGAAAATGAACCATTCTTATATTTGCAACTGAAAGAAAATGACTATTTTGACACCAGCTGGGTGCACACCCCAACACTGAATACCACTTGCGTGGCTTTACATGCAAATCAACCCAGAAGTCGCTTTGTAGATGGATGCTCCGACAACACAGATCAAAGAAGAGAGGGTAGAGTGGGCACAAAGTCAGCCGTTAAACAAGAAGCCCACAGATCATCTTCCATGACACGTCAGAATGTCTATGTTTAAACACTAAACCCACAAATGTAGACAAGAATTTTGAGAAAGACCATGACAGATATCTTACTCTTAAAAATCATATCCAACATCTCCGTACTGTCAATGCAAATATAATCCAACATCTAAATGAAACATGTTAAGAAATGGAAACGATGACAGACTATAGTTAGATGTGTCTTATATAGATACACTAATTACGGTAGCACTTCACATTAACATCCTATGTACTTATTGTAGTAAGTTAGTACTAAACCTGAACCTACCCCTAAACTTAACCCATGTAGTAACCTTACACTACTAAGTACTTTGTGGTATACATACTGCAAATAAAGTGCAACCCTAGTACAAATGAATAGAAATGACAATGCACAAAAAAATACTAAGATTTAATAACTCGTCCAATACATTCTTTAGGTTAAGTAAGGTGATGTAATGCTGTTAGACACATTTACAATCTATCCTGTCAATCATAATATGCGATATTGTTATCATCAAGCACGTCCTAACTCACATACCCGTTCAATCTAATATGTCAAAATAGCTCAACTTACCCAAAAAGAATCTTTGAATTGTAACGGTGTCATTCTAAAGGCAGTTTACAGTAGTGAGAACGATACAGGCACACAGAAGGAGTCAAAGGTGGAATTAAGAAAAGTAAAAGAAAGAACAGACAATGCCACGCGCAGGAAACCACAGTTTCGCAGCCCTCTTGCTGCACAGGTTTGACTCAGATAAGGAAGCTCCCTCCTATTATGTCAATGACCACATAGGGCCTGCCCTACAGATAATATGCATGCATTCAGACGCCATTTGAATAGTAGATAGGATGGCAAATCTGAAACAGTGGGGTTTTTGAAAATGTAAAGTTAGTAAAGTTAAGTAGTTTAAGTCAATCAAGTTAAATCTAGACCAACACTGATTTGATTATTTTTTGACTGCAAGCAACAGCACAGTAAACTGAGTTTGATTTTGAAGGAGCAAAAAGAAAAGTGCATGTAAAAGGCACTTTTCAAATAAAAGGCAACATCACAGGTCAAATCAGATATCGCATTGATAAAAGTAAAACTCATCAAATACAAATTAATGCGTAAAAACTCAAGTAGTTTCTTTGTGGCACCACAAGAAGTATTTATAAAAGGTTTCTACAACTCATCATGTGGCACATGGAGCTGTCTTCCATAATCGGTCACTTCACTGTTCATGAAAGTGTCTTGGTTTTTTAAAATCTCTGCCTCGGAGAGCCTTTCATCACCATCTTGATCCATTTCCTTGATGAGATGAATAGCCTGTATAAAAATCAAGAAAAAAAAATATTTAGAATATATTGTTAAAAATGTAAAAAAAATAAATAAAATGGATGCACGATATATATCGGCCACCATACCGGTATCAGCAGATATATGTTCATTTTTGTTATTATCGGCCCAAGAAGAAAATTTAAACTATATATTATAGCCGATAAATAATGGATTATTTCCTTCAGCCGAGACACTTCAGATACGCATGTATTGTTAGACATGATGGTTATGAATTGCTTGAAATATGATTGGAATCACTTCAAAAAGGAAAATACGGTTACTTAAAGGTTGTATGGGTCATTCAGTTATAAAAAACTTTTATCAAAATTTCATTAAACTTTCTATATATATTAATGCATAATTAAATTCTAAGGACTCTGGAAAAAAAAGTATAAAAATCGATTGACTCTAGACCGTTTAATCTGCATTAAACACAGCTCATTATTTCGAATCGGGGCGAAACAACGGATTGGCCTAGGCGACTGTCACTCTCTCGCAACCATGGCAACCACCCCTTTGCCACATAGGACCTGCCTTTTTGCGCGCACTCGTTCGGTTTGTGTAATTCAAGAGCAACGGAACCTAGGAATACCCAAACAATGTCAGAGAAAGACCAATCTAAGTCCACGTTTGCAGTTCACGAAGGCAACCCAGTCAAAAAAAGGAAGTCAGTTACATTACAAGAAAAGGTAATGAACAAAAAGTTCTAGTACCACGACCTCTTGCACGAACTCCTCTGCTTCGCCCTCGACCACGGTTCTGTCCTCGAGCTGACGATGTGGTACTTGTCTCGGGAGTGTAGTCCTCATCAGAATCAACTATGCTTTCATCAAGCAAACTCTTACATGCAGAACACCCTTTATATGTTATAAATCTTACACGAAATTCATCTACATCACAGTGTAAATAATGGCATTGGAACAACGTGTATCACGCAACCTTTGTTTAGCTTTGCCTTATAGATAACTAGCTCGTTAGCGAATCTATAAATATATACAAAGTTTACCAATATCAATATGCTAGCTTGATATTGAGTAATAAAATACAACTTATTTTTTTAACTTATTAATGATAAAGTTTGATTTTTTTATTTACATGTGTTTCTGACATGATGTCACTACATGCACTCGTTCCTCTCCTCTTCGCTGGTCTCAGGTAAAAATGCGTCTTCAGCTCAGCTGTCGGAGTCGCGCGTTCATGTGTTTTGGGGGCGTGGCTTTGGAAGGAGACCAGAAGGGAGGGGGTGAAGTGAATGGAAATAATGAGCTGTCTTTAAAACAGTCGTGAGAGGTCTACAGACACTCGATTTTTATACTTTCTTTTTCAGAGTACTTAGATTTTAATTATGCATTGATATATACTGAAAGTTTAAAGAAATGTGGAAAAAAAGTATTTTTAAAATTTCTGACCTATACTACCTTTAAGTGCAACATGTGCAGCGCAAGTATGTCATTTAGGCTTTATGACATTAAAATTTGGATTTAGATTTATCGGTCAATATATCGGTTTTCAAATATAAAGAATTATTAGTTATCGGTCAAAATTTTCATATCGGTGCATTCCTATTAGAAAGTATATAAGGCAGCTGGATGACACATTGACTCACTTCTTCTCGTGCCGACCCGTAGCTGTTCGGAGCGACCCAACGGAGCTGTTCGTCCCTGTTGAGTTTTCCATCCTTATCCTGGTCATAGAGATCTTTAAAGCGCACCGTTTCCTCAACCTCCCACTGCGAGGGCTCGTCCTGCTCTTAAACACAGACAAGCAAACAATATTTTTCTGATAATAATCGAACACAATCCTGGAAAATATTCAGATGCTAATACCTTGAGTCATTGAATGATTCAATGACTCATTAATAAATACAGCCATTTTTCAGTTTTTGGATTATTTTTCTTTTGTATTAGTACATCACTAGTGTAATGATTATATTCACTGTTATTTAATCCCAACATAATCATACCATATGCTCGGAGATCTCCAATGAATTCTGTCAAGCTGATGAATCCATCTTTATCCCGGTCATATTCAGTTAGCACATCTTCAATAGCAAAATCCTGGGGAAAATGCAAACACACTATGTTTGATATCGAACCATATTTATGATTTATTGTAGCTTTATTGTATACTTACAGCCATGTGGTCCACCTCAGACGGATGAGTAAATGCAAGGAACTCTGTTAAGTTCAGGCCAACTGAGCCATCCATATCGGCAAAATAAAAACGTCTTTTTTCCTTTGCATGGAGCTGTGAGTGGATAAAAACCATTATTATTATCAATCAAGCAACACTTTTCATTCCCGTTCCATAATATGAAATGATAATGAATCATTCAACATACAAATCTAAGTGACTCCTCCTCTGGGTCCTCAAGAACAGCATCTGTATCCACTTCCACAGTATGACCATGCATGGCTATATTGTATTCGTCCCAAGATACCAGACCATCCTTGTTGGAGTCAAACTCAGAGAAGCGTTCCTCAGCATCCTCCAGCGCATATCTCCTGTACACCCTTTGTATCCATAACGTGATTTCCTCTAGAGAAGCAACAGAGAATGCTTATTCATTATAACATACACTAATGTTTAAACATTTGGGGTCAGAAATGTATTCTTTTATTCACTAAGGAACACAATTAAATTGATCAAAAGGGACAGTAAAGACTTTTTACCACAAAAAAAATGATATTTCAAATTTGCTTAATAAATAAATGCCTAATATTAAACACTTTATTTTGCAATGATATTTCACAATATTACTGTATTTTTGATTAAGTAAATGTAGCCTTAGTGAGCATAAGAGACTTCTCTCAAAAACATTTACAAAATCTATGTTAGTAGATCATCTGACACGTCTGTGTACATGCTAAAATAAATGTCAAGTAACCAAACGAGAACTGACCTGGAGTCAGGTATTTATCAGAGTTGGTGTCAATCATTTTCACTATCTCCACCAGTCGCTTCTGCTGCTCAGATGGATTTAGTTTCTTTATTTCATCTTTGTCCTGAAAATCAGTAATAGTTGGTAGAATAAGACTGGATCACATTAAAGATTTAAAAAACTGTTATAAAAAAACATGGAGATGATACCTTAGAGCCAAAGAACATATTTGCATTATGTTCATGGTTATGTTGATCTTCTTGGACAATTTGGCTGCCAATAGCTCCTGATGCACAACAGGCCACCAGTAATAATAGAGCTGTGTATACAATCTTTAAACCTGATAAACACACAAATGCAAACAAATTAGGTGAAAAATCTGTCATTAATTAACTATGTCATGATTTGGTCTTGACAAACATGTTTAATTCCAAGGTCAGACTGGAAATGATCTTAGTAGAGTCACACGAAAAATGTGCAAGGGAGGCAGCCCCTGCATTAAAAACTGGTAGAAAGTTGTCAGCAAAGAAATCTGTGGTAGAGGCAAATGCTGCCCTTCAAATTGGGGATATCGTGGGACAGGTACAGCATGGAAGAGGGGGTTTTGGGCTCAGTTTAACTCCTCCTAAATGGCACAAGGCAGGCCCAGCTCAAAGGAGGAAGTTGGAAGTCAACGAGGTGCGAAAGCAGGAGGAGAGGATGAGGCGAATAAAGGCCATTTCCCAGGCCAAGCAGGGAGAGTGGATGAGATGGGAGAGTGTGAAACAACACAAGAATCAGGTCAACATATGATGTTCTCCCATCACAGACAGTGTGTTTTGAGGTAGATGGTAAGCCATTCGAAACCCTTGCCACTGAAACTGCCTTAACGCACCAATGGGGCTCGACAGCCTTAGTAAAACGGGTTGGGGCGTATGGTTGGGTTGCGGAGAGATTGTAGTTAGGTCTCAGCAGCAGGAGGGATGTAAAGGTCAGTAAGCTGGGTTGAGTTGAGTGGGGGACGGAGAGGGGTCACTCTGGGACGCCAGAGTCACTGTCGAGCCCTCTTGAGGTGTCGTGGGCTAGTCAACGAAACACTGAGGATGGAAGGTGCCCACTTGAAGACCCTAGAGATGTCCCCTACTCGACTCAATCCAGACGGTTGTCGAGCTGGTCCACTAGGGAGACCACACTGTAGTTGCATCCATCGTGTGTGCTGACGCGAACAGAAAGGTCTGAGATTTCTTTAAAAAGATCTTCATTTGAATTGAAGATGAACAAAAGTCTTACAGGTTTGGAACTACAGAGGGTCAGTAATTAGGCTAATGACAGAATTGGTGAAATATCCCTTTACCAAGATGATCTCGACTGCCCTCTTGTGATGATGGGCTACACATTCCCATGTCAAATCATTTAAACGTTGGTAAGGAAGGTAGGAGAACAACAAAGAAGAGGTTTCAAATAATAGCAGTGTGTAGCCAAAATGTATATTTAAATAAAAATATACATAACATGTATCTACTTTTGTGTTGTGCTGACTTTTTTTTTTATTTTGTGGAAGGCGCTTTGTTTGGGGGCTAACTGCGTATTTTATTTTTTTATCTAAAAAGCGACTATAAAACTTGCAAATTCATGCCAAGGATCACACTCTATTATTTATTTATTTAAGGCACCTACAAGAATAATTCTCCACACATGTTTAAGAAACAAAATACTTACTTTCGAAAGGCTGGTTGCTAAAGTTTTGAGCTGAGTTTGTTGCCATGGTGCGCTCCGGTCATCTGGACTCTCACCACTTGATGTTTGCTGTGTGTGTATACTGTTACCGCCACCTGCAGGCTTGGAGGATGAGCAGAGAAAGTCCCCATGAAATCAAAATGAGCGAGACACCCCTCGCTGCAAGACTGGCTGTCATTCCCGAATGTAGTGAATGTTCTGTACATTATGTTAAATAAATTTGTGGTAAAATTAATTAAAAAGTAATGGAGTTGAATATTGTATTTTGCTCAAATAAAGCCAAAGAATCATGCGTGAGGTAGACCAGTGTGCATTTCGAAGTGGGTTTAATGGAGTAGTTCACTTAAAAAAAAAAAAAAAAAAATTGCTGATAATTTACTCACCCCCATGTCACCCAAGATATCCATGTCATTCTTTCTTCAGTCGAAAAGAAATTAAGATTTTTGATGAAAACATTCCAGGATTTTTCTCCATATAATGGACGTCAATGGGAACCAAACGGTTCAAGGTCCAAAAGACACTTTGAACGATTTCAGACGAAGAATAAGGGCCTTATCTAGCGAAACGATCGCTCATTTTAAAAAAAAATAATAATAACAAAGTTTAAGTTTTATAAGCTCAAACGTTTTTTTAAAAAGTGAACTACTCCTTTAAGGCATTTGAAAATTTAAAACGATCAGTTGTATGAAATAGCCTTTGCTTTATCTTGATCAATCCCATGATCATTGAAGTGTATCGCAATTTCTTCTTAATTAAGGAAGTAGACATATTGGCAAAGCAAGTTATGGAAATGAATGAAGGTGATATGCAAATAGGCCCATATAGCATTTCAAAGACATTTATATTTTTGTTATTATACAAAAACTAGCAATAGGCTACCAGTCTATATAAATGCTACTTAAAATGGCGGCATTGTTGAGATACAGAAGCAAAGTAGACATTTGGCTGGGGAGACCAGCGAATGGTTTCTGAGATAATAAAGTTACTATAATATCATATTAATACTTCAGACATTACAGCTGGTGGCGTCGTTGCACTATCCGGCGTTAGATAACCAAAATAAGCCTGTTGCGTTTTCTGACCTCCAGATGTCGCTGTTTCTCCGTGATCTTTACTCTCCGATCTCCAGCAGGAACTGACGTTTGTGTCTACGACTACATGTACATGAGTAAATTTTCCAGCTGGAGGAAAATGTCCAGCGTCAAAGATCCGAGAGTCTGAAGGTGGGAATCGTCATTTATTTACACAAATTCTTATTAAGCCGTTAAGTTCACCGTCAGCTCAGTTCTTCTGCCAACCGGAAGCATGTTCTGATTGTTGGATGAGTATTTGTGTTGTTTGTTTTTCTTTTGCTGTTTCCACTTTTGTTGGCGCGTAGAGTGCGCCGAAATATGTGCACAAACATTGCGTAAAGTTTCTGAAACTACTTTCTAGAAGAGATATATTGTTTAAATGTTTATACATAGTCTTTTCGTGATGTTTTATCATGTCGGGGTGTTCGTGGCAGGTTACTTACTATGCTGACAGCAACATTTGATTAGAGATATTAATCTGTATTGGCAATCTAGAGACTGTTGTTGTGGTAAAGTTAGCTTGATGAGCTCTTTTTGTCGCTTTCTTTGCAGCCATAATGAACTTTTGTTTAGTTTCTGAAATATCTTTCAAACTGTATTTATCCTTTATGCAGTAAGATAAAATGGGGTTGCTTTCTATTTGGTTCACTAAGTTACTGTTTGGATCTCTTAAATTGAACATAATTTCTAATACGTAATAAAAGCCCTCTTGAGTTCAGATCCAACTCAAGTAACGTTAACTTATCTAACAGTCTATAACACATTAATTCTTTTATAATAGCTAATATTTAGTAGCTTATTCTTTCATGTGTATTTAAAGTTAAAATCTTGTGGACCCTTTTTTATGCAAGAAAATGTAATGCACTCATTTGCATATTTACTTGGACTGGATTTCAAACAAACTGAAATATCACAGTCGACAGTGTGTGTAATAATCATAATATTGGAATGTTTCTAATAGGAATAATAGCTCTTTTGTACGTTGCTTTGACTCAGTATTGTTGCGGTAACTGACTGGGGAAGCAGGTTTTATCTTTTTTTTTTTTTTTTTTTTTTTTTGCCATGCATAACTAATAGGCTTGTATAAATGTGTGGATTCAGCAGCACGTATGTCCTCTTTAAAACTTGTACTGAAGTAGTTGCACATAATCGTGTTGTTCCTGCAGTGTTGCGTCATTGAATGCATGAATCATGTGCCTTGACCCTTGCCTTTGCTAGCTGAATATGCATACCGGTATGCAACCTTTTTTTCAATTCTGCCATTGTTTTCTGTCACGTAAAGCGACTATATTGTGTCTACTGTAAACAGGACCGATGTAATGACATGTTTCACAAATGCTTGCTGTATTGTCATCTATCATTCATTTACCCTTCTGAACTTTCCCACTGTCTTGGGAACTATCTGTCATCTGTCTTGAGTCTGTACCTAATTGGTTCTGTTTCAGCTGCAAGCTGGCATGTCCTGGGCCTGCAAGGCACAGGGAAATGTCTGGTATGTGCCTGTAAACGCCTGCCATTCACCCATTAAATCCGGAGTTTGATACGCCCTCACTGACCATTCACGTGAACTGTATTTTCCCGCTGACGTTTTGCGCATTTCACAATCTAAAGATTTCTCATATCCGAAACATTAAAGGGATACTCCACTTTTTTTGGAAATAGGCTCATTTTACCACTCCCCCAGAGTTAAACAGTCGAGTTTTACTGTTTTCGAATCCATTCAGCCGATTTTCTGATTTTTGAAGAATATCAGTAACCAGACAGTTTCTGGTCTCATTGACTTCCATAGTATATTTTTTTCCTACTATTGAAGTCAATGAGACCAGACACTGTCTGGTTACTGATATTCTTCTAAATATCAGAAAATCGGCTGAATGGATTCGAAAACGGTAAAACTCAACTGTTTAACTCTGGGGGAGTGGTAAAATGAGCCTATTTCTGAAAAAAAGTGGAGTATCCCTTTAAGGATGCTTTTGTAAGAAGAAATCCAAAACTTGAGATTGTTGAATTATAATAGATATGACAGATTTTCTAGCAAAAAACAAAAGGGATTCATTTGTTTGATTCAGCACAAAATGTCATGCTAGTGTTGGTGCATAACGGATAATGTCCATTACTGTGAATGATAGAACCTTGAATATGACCACACTATTGTGAACAGGATATTCGATTGTTAAAAATGGCCCAGAGCAACTCAGTATATTGACCACTGCCTTTTGAAAATAGCACTACAAATGCATCATTGTTTGCACTGAACATGCAACACGTCCTTTGAAAACATTAAAGTCCTGAGAATCCAACATTGAAATGTAACATTCTCTCGATTTCTTCCCGTAGGCACCCATTGTAAAGTTCCCGTCAGAGCCCAGTGGTCTCCCCATGTACATAGCAAGGCAAAGCTGACACCATGGCCCACATATCCAGTGGCAATGGGTTTAAGTTTGACAGGCCAGCCTCTCCCGGTGTGGTCCGGCCCAAAGGGATTGTGGGAAAGGAGGAGGCTTTACGCATGGAGGTAGAGGCCTTGGATAAAATTAAGCGTGAGAAAGTGCACACACTCCCAGTCACAGCGTCTTCTGTTAATCTCCTTCCCAAACCGACGGGTCAAACATCCACTAGCCGACAAGAGAAAGACCTCATTGTGTTCTGTGAATCAGAAACGCAGAGGAAAGAACAAAAAGACAATTTCGAGGACATCGATTTGGATAAGCTGACCACGGAGGAGCTGGAAAAGCTGCTTCTGGATGACAGTTTTGGCACAAACAAAATGACAAGACCTTCCTCTCTGCTAGGTTGCAATCTCAGCGCATCATATCCTGGAGGACATGCGTTCAGCCCTTCATCATTTCACTGGACACCCACTCCAACACATGCACAGACTCCCATTCACCCCTCTGCTCCTTTCCTGAAGCCTCCATGCCCTTTCCAGAATGGCTTTAGTCCAGCTATGTCTCCCTTTATTAGTCTGTCGGGCCATCCGACCCCCTTCCTCTCATTTACACCCATACAGCCACCTGCTGCTCTGGCCTACTCGCAGCCTGCCGTCTCCCCAGAGATGGCCAAGCTGTTCGACAAAATTGCCAGCACTTCAGAATACTTGAAGAACGGCAGGTCCTCCAGCATGGAAACGGATTTGGGAAGCGCCAAGTCCTTGGAGCCATTGCCTCAGCCCTCAGAACCTCCCAACATCAGCCAGTTTGAGTGGCTGGACCTGGACCCGCTCAACAAGCACAAGGAGGTGGAGGTAGAGGAGACGCTCTCGGTATCAAGTGGTCTTTTCGTAGACAAGTCTGGGAATGCTAGAGACCCATGGGACGCTGTTCTTCAGGATAAGCCTGAAGTTGTAAATAACGGCAGTCCCTCGGCTGAGGTGAATAGCAAGGTGACTTCGGCAACCCAACCGAGAAGAGCATCAACAGGGGCGGCTGTAACAAGAAGCCAATCCCTCAATATACCTGCAACCTCAACGAATCACAGCCCAGGCAAACAGGTAAGAGAAACTTCCTTATTGCTGACCCAGAACTTGTTGGCACATCCTGATTACCACGTCCTCTTCTGCAGAGTTTGGAGAACCTGCACTGGGTTTGCAGGAGGAAGTAGAAATGATCCTGGCCAGGTGTCAAACCAAACAACTTAGATGATGTTTCTCAATACATATTTTCAAAATTGACTATGTAGCAATGGTAAATGAACACAGTGAAATGTAAAAACCTGTTCTGTGTGAACTGCACCTATGGCAGTGCTTTGAAGTGGGTAATATATTTAAAAATGCAACTTTTTTTGAGTGTTTTACCAGTCAAGCAGATAGAGCACAGCACGCCAATGAAATTGCTAATAATATCAAAACAAACAAAAACATACTAATTGACAAGTTAGATGATTAGCTAGTCGACCATCTTGATCCACCCCGAATCTACAACATTGTATTTTGTAGGGCTGTCAAACGATTAATCGCGATTAATCGCATCCAAAATAAAAGTTTGTATTTACATAATGTATGTGGGTTCACTGTGTATAATTATATTATATATATAAATACACACATGCTTGTAAATATTTAAGAAATATATTTTCAGGTATATAGATGTATATATAATTTATATTAAAATATTAATAATATATGTATAAATAATATTTTTTTCTTAAATATACATGCATGTGTGTGTATTTATATATATATACGTACACAAAAAAATTATACACAGTGCACCCACATATATTATGTAAACACAAACTTTTATTTTGGATGTGATTAATCACGATTAATCGTTTGACAGCCCTAGTATTTTGTAAGTGTCTCTTATGTTAGCATGGATGCTAGTATTCAACTGTGATGTGACAGGATGTAGCTGTTAAAAATGTGTGCGCATGGTTTTCTAATTATTGAACCGTGCCTGCGTAGAGAACGTCTTTGCACCATTTTAAGCTTGAGGCGATTTGCCTCATTTGTTTGTTCCTCATGGTTGGTTTCGTATCAAACTCTAGGCAAGTTCAGCTGATGAACTTTCATTTTACCACACCTCTTTTGCTTTATCGTTGGTCTTTCCTTAAAAATGTCGTCAGTGATTGCCAAAATAAAGAAAGACTTCCTGAGAGGAATGTGCATTGAGTGAGACTTTGATTGCTATGGGGAGGGTGTGTAAATATGTGCTTTCTCCCCCCAGAAATCCCACTTCCCGTTTCTTTATGTTTGTTTCTGACTAGGACAATTGGCTGTTGTCACACATTTCCCACAGAACTTGAAGAATTTGTACTTACTAACCTCTACAACAGATCAGCTCTCACTTAAGGATAAAATAAAGGTGTCAGAGGGTTCGGACTTTGCACTTCCTCATAGGGCTGCACGATATTGGTAAAAAATGGCATTGCGATATTTTATATTTCCACGATATATATTGCGATATTAGAACAATTTCCCCAGATGACTTGAATAGCTCTATTTGGAAAGAATGAATCATTCTAGAATGACTGGGGTGGTTTTGTCATGGAGTAAATCCGCATAGAAACTAATATTAATTGAATGTTTACTAATGTTAACAGGTTATGTTAACAGGATGCTGCACATTAATGGTGGTTGAGGAGATCCCCTTCCCCCTATATAAAGCACTTTGAGTGCAGAGAAAAGTGCTGTAAATGTAATGAATTACTATTATTAATGTACTTTACTATACTTTAATAAATGTAACCTTATTGTGGAGTGTTTCCGATTTATGTATCTTCAGTTCAGTGTTGAATAGATCAGTTGTTTTAACCATTCATTAAAGTGAATCGGTTCAAACGAGTCATTAGTTCGGGAATCGGACGCGTCATTAACGGACCACGCCACACGTTGTGTGATTATCCAGGCAGGTTAGAACATCGCACAAGATTTGTGTCAACACAGAAAACATTTCATCACTGGATAGCTTTTTTTATTATTCAAAGTGTGGTTTATGTAATGTCATCTGGATGTGGAACGGCAATTCACAACCAGTGGTAGTTCAGAAAAAAAAAATAACTTGTCTTCCGACCATTTACCGTCATGTATTCTCAAAGATATTAGTCAACTCAAATCATTGATATGCGCGAGAGTGGGAGAGAGATCAATACAGTTTGAAGACGGTGAGACTGCACGCGCGACCGGGACTTTCACTCTCTCATTCAAACGCGCGCAGAAGTCACTCACTCATCGTCATCTGCATCACACATCATTCACCGGTCAAGCTTTGGCGGGACAAAAATGCGCTTTAGTAAGACTGACAGAAAATAACGCGCAAGTTCCAGTCTTCTTGCGCTTGATGTTTAAACTGACAGGACTTGCAAATTGATAAACGCACACTATGATGGTTAAACTTTGCATTTAATCCGCGAATCACAAGCCTTACGGGCCGGGAAGCTGCTGGCACGTAGCCTACTGATCATGAATCACGGATTAACTACGATATGAGTGACATCGCACATCCTTGCGATGTGACTATCGTGGATTCGCACATCGCGATATCGATGTTAAAGTGATACATCGTGCAGCCCTACTTCCTCATTTCAAGTATTAGGAATGAATATGAATATCATTATATTTCTGATTCACACATCGGGTCTAGGTCATGCTCATCACGCATTATGCAATCCTAGTGTTCTGGAGAAAATAGGTTGTTGTCTTTTGTATGGTGAGGACTGCTGCTGGTCTCATTAGCACAGACAAGCCTCAGCTAGCTGTCTTTGCCCCATGGGTTCTTCCCTGACATGCCTGCAGCTCCCCGTTGCCATGGTAGCCCTCTTTCGGAGTGTGCGAAAGAGCGGCGAAACTAATCTGAGCTTTGGCTTCGGTGTACAGTTACTCTGCTTCACCGCACACAACACCAGATACTCTTATCACAAGCCTGTGATATTTCAGCCCTTATCAGCACACACATCCCAAAAGACCTGTTTGTTGTTGTGTGTATTAACCGGCTTGGTGTAAGTGTATGTTCACTGTTGCTATTACTTTGTGCTTGTGGTTTGGGTTACAACAACACATTATCGAAAGTGGTTTCTTATTTTGAGGATTATTTTGATTATTTTGAGTGGTTTCTTATATTCTTATATCTTAGGTTGAAAGTATTTGGGATTGGTTGAGTGAATTGTTTGTTGCATATTTTAATGCTACAGAAGAATTCATAAATGCAAACTCAGATTAATCAATCTAGATGCATTATCTACCAGTGTAAACAAATGAAGTACTGGTGTCAAAGGTCACAAAGGCAAAGTTTCACTGGTCCATAATGCAAGTGTAATGTCAAAATGAATATGCCATTTAATGCACTCTAATTTTATTGTGTTAATATTTATATTAATATTTAACTTTAAAAGAGAATAAAAATAGCATGAAGACTTTACATTGCAAATGCAAAGGAATAAGAACACAAAAATATTATATATTTTTATATTTGTATATATATATATATATATTATTATTATTATTATTAATTTAATATAAGTATATAAGCTTTTAGGAGCATTCTAATTTGCTGATTTGGTGCTCATGAAATGTTTTGTATTATTATCAATGTTATAATAAAAACAAATTGCTTAAATAATATATTTTGATCTGAGTCATAATCTTTTCAGGGTTTATTGAATCGAAAGTTTAAAAGAACAGGAAATATTTTGTAATACATTTCTTTAGTCACTTTTTAATAAATGTAATGCATTTTTGTAGAATAAAAGTATTAATTTTGATAAACAAATAAAAGTCTTACCCCAATCTTTTAAACAGTAGTGTAAATATAATACTGATAGAATACATTAATACTGGCATTTCTTGTATTGTGTATTTTTAGTGTTTAGTGACACTCATTATGTGTGCTAAATATCCCTGTGAGTATAGAAGAGCTGCCACATGTAGGTCAGACATCACTCAGGCACTGTATTGAGTTGTTATTGCCGATATTGTTGATAGACTGGTATCATTTGGTGCTTTGACATCCCCAATGTATCAGTCACTTAGCGTCTTCTTAGTCCACACAGTAACTCTTTTATTCGGACAATGAAGTGTTTATAGTTAACACAGCAGCAACTATGTGGTTTTTGTATTGTATGTTTGTAAATGTGTTCTGAACATCCATCCTCTCACTGTCACCTTATCCGACATGCAAAAATTAAGTTTGTTTTATGTAACTGAATAATTAGCTCTTTAAACTAATCTCTACGTCACTGTTGACCATCAAGTACTCTGTCGACACTACAATCGAATCTTAAATTATCTGACATAAGTACAGTCATATTTATTTACTGGAAGTATAAGGAAGTATCAGGTCAGTCAGAGAGCGAAGTTCTAATGCGTTTCACCATTCCTAGCAGCAATAATGGAGAGGAAGTTACAGTTCCTGTGATTTCTATTACGCACAAACTTTGATGATGGTGGAATTTTACTTGAATCCAACCAAATGCTAAGCTCATGCAAGCCAACTTCCCCCATCCTCTCATTCCTGAGTTTTTTTTTTTTTTTTTTTTTAATTGTTTCTTGGCAGTTCCCTCATAAACGTTAAACCTGAGGAAAAGGTTAGTTTAGATTGGGAGAGATTGCATATAGGGCAGCCAGAACTGTAAAACTGTAGCTCTAAGCTAACGCGGATGAATAATTTGTGAATGTGTGTCACATGGCATCTCATTTTTCTCTAAGGTTAGGCCTGGAGCTCTGGCCTAGTAAAAGCTAAAGACACCATCCTCTCATTTGAGGCTTGGATGTCTTGTCTGCAATATAACCCTTGCTCTTTTTGTCTACATTGACAAGTCATGACAGTCTTGATTGTTTGTTTCTTTAATTTTACTTATGGTGGATGTGTTAGAGGCAGATGTTCTCATTAGAGACTATCCTAAGAAAATGTCGCAAAAATGCCTAATCTATCCAAGTACTCATGACACTGTTGAGATTGAATTTTATATAGGCTGCAAAAATGTAATGAAACAGAAAACAAATCTCCCTATTTAATTTCCTAGCTTGTTAGCCATTACTGAACTGAAAGTACCTTTTATTCCTAGTAGTATTTCCTTGTTGATGTGCCTTTTTGACCTATTTCCTTCCCGAAGGAAGTCTTTTTTAGCATTCCAGACATTCTTCACATTCTCAGTATCCTCTCACCAAACAGACAGACTGTCTTGTTCCACATTTGAACTGGGATGTTAATGCCATCAATCACTAGTATTTGACACTTCTATACATAATACAGACTGTTTTCAAAACACATTTAACAAATGATTTCCTATGTGAAGGGCTCCATCAGTGAAAGTGAATGTACAGGACACGTGGTTGAATGTCTACTCATCAGTATAACCATGGCATCATGTTTGTCTTTTCACAGGGTGGTAAGGGAAATGCAAATGTACTCTCAAAGTACTCTGTCTTACAGCAAAAGGAAGCCCAGAATCTAGAAGTCGTAGCATTCTGTGAAGACATTTCAAAGTGAGTTGTGATTTTTTTAAGGCATATTATTTATCTTGAATTGCCCGATAACCTCAGCAAAAAGCAGGTCCTGCTACTACAGATGTGTTGTAAATCTGATGTCAGAAGGTGCTAGGATTCCTGAATCAGCACTGTAATTATAGATTCTATAGGATAAGCAAGGCTAATATTGCCTTGAGGGATTAATTCGGGAAATGCCTCAACCTCATTGTTTTAACAAGCTGTCTAACTAAGCTAAAATTAGACAAGTGAAATGCAGGAAGTGTACAGCTGTATGTCGCCCATGCAACAATAGCCCCTTTCACACAGCGCGTTGATCCCGGGAAATTGCCGTAAAATTGCTAGAGTGCCGTCTGTGTGAACGCAAACACGTCCCAGGATCGATGCCGGGATCAGTCCTGGAATAAGCCCTGTGTTGAACAAAAGCCAGGACCAATGCCATAAGGGGACCAATGACGTAGTGATAACATGACCCACAACATAATGACGGCTTATCGAATTAACACGTTGAAAAGTTTATCGAATTAACGCATGGAAAAGTCATAATTGAAAGAAAAGTTGTGATTTGACCACGAAACATGTACAAAGTTTGAACACCAACATCTAATGCCTGATCAACATCTAATGCGAAGTCGATCGAAATGAATTCACAATCTCGAACTTCGAATTAAAATATGGAATCGTCGAAGCTGCCACGCCCCCATGTCACGTCCGTTCGGCTTGCCAAGCTAAAAAAACACGTGTTGAAGTACTGCGAGTCTATGGTCAACCTCCTCTAACTTAGCTACAGCCATTTAAAAGATAGCATGGCAACTGCAGATGCAGGAGACGCATCAACAGAACGTAAACCCCTTCCTCTTTCATTGAAGTCGCAGGTGTGGAAGTTTTTTTGGATTTCCAGTGAGTAATGTTGACAACGTTCGCGCTTCAAAAAAGCTACAGTTTGCAGACATCCCAAGTCTCGCAGAAGTACCGGGAGTCTCCCGCATATTGATAGCGGCACTAATGCACGCAAATTAGTTAAAATCTTCCGTAATCTAGAGTGAGCGAACAAGAGCGAGCGTGCATGACAAGACAGAAAAACTGTGCTCCAAACCATATTGCGCGCACGGCAGAGAGGAAGAGCGAGAGATCTTGCTTGTGTGCCTCATGAAGTGCATGTAAGACAGAGAGCATCCTGATTGGCCGATTGATTAAAAATCGAGAATAGAATCGAACCGTGACTTTAGAATCGAAAATGTAATCGAATCAAGGATTTGAAGAGTCATATCACCCCTGCACATGTTACACGTCACATGTCTTTACGGGATGTGTGTGAACGCACTCACAGATTCCGGAAAATCACTGGCAGTGTGAATGAACCAAAATCAAACGATCCTGGGAGAAATCCCGGGACACATTATCCATTTATTTTCCAGAATCTCTGTATGAAAGGGGCTAATGAAATCTAATGCCTTGTTTCCTAATTATATCACACAAAGAAAGCTTGTAGAAGATGATTAGCAAAGGACTTGAGACCGAGCCTTGAGGTACACCATATTTACCTGTTTTAGGTCTTCATTTACACAGTGTTGTTCTTCCTTTTTTGCAGATTGAGGTCAAAGTTCCCGCATAATGACCTGTCTACCAATCCTGGCTATGTTCTCAGCCCTGTGATCACTCAGAGGGATGCTGGAGGAGACAATGGGGGCAGTGTAAAAGTATCCATTGAGATTTCTGATTCTCAACAGCCCGTAACTTTTACTTGTGATGGTAAGCGTTCCTTTGACTGCGAATTTAGTCATTACAAAATACGATTTTGACAGAGGATAACTTGCTTTTATATGAAATTGTTATGCTAACGGTAAAGGTATTAAAAGGGATAGTTTACCCAAAAAATCCACAGAAGAAAGTGAGACATGGTTTGGAACATCATGAGTAGGGTTGGGTATCGAGAATCGAGTATCGATTGGAACCGGGACTAACTTTTCGTTTTTCCCGGAATCGTTCAAAAGTTAAAATTTCGATTCCTAGTTTCGATATTTACAGTCCGCCGACCAGAAGAAGAAACCGCTGAACAACACCAACGAAGAATCATCTACCGGAAGTGTTGGCATAACCGCGCGAGTCGAACATGAGTAGCTTACGTCGGCGGTCCAAAGTGTGGCTTCACTTTTCTAAAAATAACGAAATCTCTGCAAAATGCAAAATTTGTGACAAAAGGAGTATTTTTGACAGAAGGAGTATTTCCTTCAGAAAGGAGTATTTCCTTCAGAAAGACCGTTGGTTAGCAAGGTTAGCTAAACTTTTTTGACCCTGCCTCTTAAAAGAATCGGAATCGAGAATCTATAGGAACCGGAATCGAAACAAGGAATCGGAATCGGAATCAGAATCGTTCAAATTCAAACGATACCCAACCCTAATCATGAGGGTAAGTAAATAATGACTTTATTTAAACTAATGATGTGAATCATGTACTCACTATTTGACTATAGTAAGCTGCTCTGACTGTCTTCTATGAAGGAAGCTGACAAATAAAGAAGTCACGATAAAGCGCCAGAGAGCATTTCTTGGCTGCCGCGACACATTCTCTTTTTACATAACTGTCATGGTGCGTCTGCTCAACAGATTGATACTTCAACCAGGGTTCCTGTGTTTTTAATTTTTCTGCTTGCATGTCACTAGCCAAAGTTTTACTGAGTAACCTGCCTGTGGTCCAAGCACAGAAAGTCTTTTTCATTGAGCTGTAGTGGCCTTGGCTGAGTTCCCTGTGAAGCGGCTGTGTTCTGAAGACTGCCGGGCCTCGTTTTTTTTGTGCAGTCTCTGGCCACCTCACTCCTGGCAGGAAATCAAGACTGGCCTTTTGTGTTGAAGAATTTTTCTGTGTTGTTACTGCCTAAGCCCCATAGCTCTTTTTGTCCTGGATAAATCCAGCATTGACTCTGGTATTAGAAAAGGAAAAGGAGACACAGTGTCTATCGGAACCTGAAGTTGCGCCTCAGACAGCTAATGTTTGAGGGGTGGCTTGGTTATAACTGACCCTATGCTTATACTCTTCTAGCTAGCTTCTCAAGTTCACACTGTTCTTGTTTGTTTTTCCTATTAAACTTCTGACCCCGTTTGTTGTGTTAGATGAAGAGATTTCAGATTTTACTGAAAGCTGAGTAACAATAATTCTTCATTCTATGAACACTGGGCAAAAAGAGGCCACTTTTTAACTCAACTTTCCTAGTCCATAAAGAGAAACACCATACAGCTAAATGATGGGCATACCATCTCGTTGCATGTGAAGGCTGACTGTCTGAAACTTCAAAGAGGTTTTTGAGGTTTTCCTTGGTTTGTTTAAGTGGAGGAAAATGCTTAGCTGTGTGAAAGATTAGTAAAGTTAGCAATTCCAGACATACTTGGCATAAAAACAAGGCAAATGAAACAGGAGGTGACCATGGTTTGAATGTGTGGAAAATGAAGGCGTTTCCAGGATAAACACAGATTTAGGCTACGTTCTGATTGTCAGTGCAAATCTGATTTTTCATATCTGATTGAAATCACACGATATGGTGTTTCGAGCTACATTCATATGTGGTTTCTGGAATGTATGACTCGTTTATGTGACTTTCGCCACGTAAAATGTAGAACGACAGACGTTGTTATAGGAAACATGCTGAAAGTTGCTACAGAAACAATGCTGTGTTGATCCAAAGTGCCGGACTTGCTGGAAGTGACGATATAAAGGACACATATTTTGAAACCGGCGGAGACATCTCTATTGGAAACTCGTCCATGTTGTGGTTGTTGTTTTTGGCGTATTCCTATGCAATGCCATTGCCATACAAACCAATGCAGATATTCCAGAAAACGAAAGAACAGCATGGATACACAAATTCGATCTGAACAATTGCGATACACAGTGTGGATGGCAATTATTTTAGATCAGATTCCAATTGGATACTCAAATAATCTTATTGGACTATCAGTCTGAATGTAGCCTACAGTAAGTGTCTCCCCTCTCCTCTTCAAATGTAGGTACATACCTTTTGACAATGCTTTTCATTAGAAAAGTTTAGCTTTACATATTCTGCAGTATTTGCTTCAGACTTGTACAATATGGATTTATGGATGTTCTTTCTGCCTCTCAGTTTTTTTTTTCCATGGCTTTCTTATGGCCTTAAAGGGATGCTCCACTTTTTTTGGAAATAGGCTCATTTTACAACTCCCCCAGAGTTAAACAGTTGAGTTTTACCGTTTTTGAATCCATTCAGCCGATTTTTTTGATACTTAGAATAATATCAGTAACCAGACCGTTTCTGGTCTCATTGACTTCCATAGTAGGGAAAAATATATACTATGGTAGTCAATGAGACCAGAAACGGTCTGGTTACAGATATTTTTCTAAATATCAGGAAATCGGCTGAATGGATTCGAAAACGGTAAAACTCAACTGTTTAACTCTGGGGGAGTGGTAAAATGAGCCTTTTTCCAAAAAAAGTGGAGCATCCCTTTAAAGACCCCACCATTTTTGACCAACCGCACTCTCCTTACATTCCAGCACCATGTGTGTTGCTGCAGTACCACGGAAAGAGGATGGCAGAGGCATCCCACAACCCCTGAAAGCAACCACAAATCCACCACCAATTAGGCATGACCAACAGTCCATTTGGCTTGAAAAACAGGGCAGACTCAGAGTCCAGGCCAGGCAAGGCTGACTTGCTGTAATCCAGCCCTAGGCTTGAGCTTGACGAGAGGATCATTCCAAGGAGGGGTGTGGGGCCTGTTATTGCTGCAGCCTGGGGTGACCACGAACAACATGTTGGGTGTCAGATTTTTGCTCTGATCGAGTGAAATTTCTCATGCCAAATCCGTTCCGCACCAATCTCTTATTTTCCATCGAATTAAACCTGAAGAGGTGCACATTTAGTTCTTGGGTCTTGTTCCAAATGTTCAGCCCTTGCTGTCCACAGTCAACATGGTGCATGCATGGACTGCTCTGTGAAGTCCACACTAGTGCAAGCTTGGCAAAAGATCATCATACTGGCCATGTCATTATAGATTTTTTGCAATACCTTGCAGGTGGGATGGATGGTCCTCAATATACTAAAATGGTCAGTTTACCAAAAATGACAATTCTGACATTGTTTACTCAATACTCACCCTCATTTTAATCCAAGCCTGTATGACTTTCTTCATTGCAACATAAAAGAATATATTTTGAAGAATGTTTTGTCCATACAATGAAAGTTAGTTGAGTCCCAATCAATAGACACCACTAGACTTCTGTTGCATGTGTGGCTTTCTCCTTCATGTTTACTGTTTTTATCCCCAGTGAGTTCTCCAGTGGAACTGCTCATAATGCAGGCTTTGTGTTGGGTCCATGATGACCTGAACCAGGTGGACATAAGCAGTTACGTTCTCAAGGTCTGCGGACAGGAGGAGGTTCTACAGAAGTGAGTCCTCCCTTTATCGCTTCCCTTTCTGTTTTGCTGGCATTCTGGATATATTGGATACACAATTCCTCTGCCAACATTCCTTGAGAACGGGGCTATTTTGCTTTTATTGCGCTAGAGAAATATTTTCTTTTTACCCATACCATTGGAAGAGCAGACCCAACAGTGCTGGGGAGGGTTAGTCTGCCCTAATAAGGAACAGAGGGAATGGGCAAAAACAAATCCTTTCCAAGCTCTGGGAAGAATTGAGTCTTTAATACAAGGCATCCTCCCCTAGTTACTGTGGGTGTCTCATGTTATTCCTGTTATCATTGCTGAATTTTGAAAGCCTTCAGTTAGTTCTTCAGTTATAGTTCCCCAGTGTCTGGTTCAATGCTGGCTGTCCTCGTTTGACCTTGGCCAGGTGAAATGAGTGATTATTAAAAATTACCCTGTTCTCCTAAACACAGTCTTCCAAGAAAACATTTTTAATGTTTTATTATTGTTGTTGCTTTTGTGTGTGTATATATACACACACACGCACACACACTCACATATATATATATATATATATATATATATATATGTGTGTGTGTGTGTGTGTGTGTACAGTATATATACATATACTGTAAATATATATATATATATATATATATATATATATATATACTGTAAATATATATATATAATACTATGATAAATTTATTATACTATATTTTAATACCATACTATACTAAAATAATATATAATGTTATATATACATAATATATGTTGATTTCTTATTTTTATCAATAGGGAAACCAGTTATCAATGTTGCTTAATATTTTTGTGGAAAACTTATTTTTAAAACATATCTACATTTTAAAAGTAAAAAAAGCAGCATTTATTTAAAATGTAATTATTTTTTGTAACATTTTTAATTTCTTTACTATCTCTTTTGATCAATTTTATTATACTTATGTATAGTTTTTACGCCAGTAATCATTGATTCATTTGGTTTTTGATACTTTTGGCTCTGGTCCTTGTCTAAAGCATCTTTAACATTATCTTCCAGTAAACACAGTTTGGGCAGTCATGAGTATGTGCAGAACTGCAGGAAGTGGGAAACGGAGATCAAACTACAGCTCCTTTTTCTTAACACAATGAGACGAGATCTGGCCAGAACGGTAAGACGCTTGCAAAGACTAGATAAACTAGTTCTCTGCATTACTATCTTCACAAGTTTTAAATGGATAATAAATAAATAAATAAATATGTTTTCTCTATGAATGCTAACAGGCTGAAGATGACGTCTCGCCCATTGACTTGGAGAAACACCTTGGCCTAGTGGAGAGGCCGTTTAAAGAGGCAGTCACAAGGTAGGAATGTGCTGCATCTTATCTACTGTCTCTGATAAAGGCCAGAAAAAAAACACGGGTGGATTGTGCTTGTTGATTTCTCTCATTCCTTTGTGTGTTTTTTCTTCTGTAGAAAGGGTCTTGCTGAATACCTAGAAGGCTATCATAAGCAAGTCGATGTCTGCCTTCAAAATGAGGTAACTTGTTTTGTTTTGTTTTTTAAACACAGCAATCTAATATTGCATGAAAATATAGTTTTTGTAACTATTTCAGTTTCTTTTTGATCTGTCACTCTAATTCTCTCTCTCTCTCACTAGAGCACCCAGTATAAAACAGTGGACAATGTGGTTCAGTCAGTTAAAAATCTGTGCTGTGCTCTGGATGAGGTTGAGACACCAGCCATCACTGATGCCATCAAGAGGCTCAAACGCTCTGTAAATCTTCCTAGAACACGTTCTCCAGAGGTCAGAGAAGCTTCAGTGTAAACTGGCAATGCACAATATTAAAATTGTAGCTAATACTCATTACTGATTGTTGATCAATGGCTGATGTTACGATTCTTTACTCATTTGTAAACGTTGTTTTAAAGGAGTAGTTCACTTTGCAAAAAACTTTTGCTGATAATTTACTCACCCCCATGTCATCCAAGATGTCCATGTCTTTCTTTCTTCAGTCGAAAAGAAATTCCAGACGATGAATAAGGGTCTTATCAAGCGAAAATGATTGCTCATTTAAAAAAAAAACTCAAAAAGCTCAAATGCTTGCCTTGCTTGATAAGACCCTTATTCATCGTCTGGAATCATTTAAAGCCCTTTGAACAGTTTGCACTGAAACTGTCTTTTGGACCTTGAACCGTTTGCTTCTCATTGAAGTCCATTATATGGAGAAAAATGCTGGAATGTTTTCATCAAAAACCTTAATTTCTTTTCGACTGAAGAAAGAAAGACATGGACATCTAGGATGACATGGGGGTGAGGAAATTATCAGCAAAAGTTTTTTCAAAAGTGAACTACTCCTTTAAATGGTATAGGCATCAGAACCTTAAAATATATAGTATGACTATGAAAAAAGGATATTGTTTTTTGAGATCTAATAAATCTTGCATCTAATTGTGTTTAATTAATTTAATAGTGAGTATTTATTTATTTGATTTTTCCCAATACTGACTAATACTGTTAGTTAATACTGTAAGTAAATACCTAATATAAAGCACTACAATTTGAACCCCTTATTAAGTTTTTTATTTCTCTTTGCATATGCATGTTTTGCAGGCTGGTGCCACAGGTTCAGCTAATGGTAAGCTCATCTCCTAAAAACATCTCAATGTCCTTCTCTTAAAAGGTGAAGTGTGTAATATTTTCAGTGTTCAAATACTTTGTCCCCTTACCTAATACGCAGTCATCTACAAGTAAGCACTATTGGTTATTAATTTCCAACAGAAAGTGTAAACACTTTGACTCTGAAGTGCTGTATGAACTTTGCTCTGTGGTTTTATTTCTCATGATACAATGCACTTTTCAAAACCAAAATCAACTATATTACATTTATAATATATTTTTATTATTAAACTGCTCTGAGTATTCTGACCAGCTTTGTTGCGCAACATTACCTCAACCAATAACATAAATTTGAGATGGGATTTTTTTTTTTTACTTGACTTATGGTACACTGGGAGAGAAACCAGTTTAATAAGTAAAACCTTTTCTTTTTTGGGTTTCTTCCAGACTTCCTTTTGGGAGCAAAACAATGCTTTTCCTCTTTAATAAACTGTTTCCCAAAAATTTTTTAGCATGTGCAGTTTCTTGTTCACCTATGCAGTGCTCTGCTTCTTATGATCCTCCAGGTTGCGTAAGCCCAGTGGAGGAGAGTTTAACATCGCTAACTGATGCTGTGTATGAGCTCACTAAGCTCTACCTGCAGTCTTTCTGCCCAGCTACACCTGGTTGCATGATGGAAGAGCACATTGAGGACAGCAGGGACAGCAGAGAGGCCTCGGGCACCACAGAGCATCTGCAGTTCACTCTGTTTGCTGTTCATGGCATTCCTGCTTCCTGGGTCAGCAGGTGAGCACGCCTTCCCTTTTAGGGTATATAAGATAAGTGTTTTTGAACCTGGTCTAAATATTAACTTGATACTTTAATACAAACAAATGGATTTCAAGTGAAATCCATTTACTCTTTCTGCTTTGGCGCATTCAGTCTCATATTCTAAATAAGTACTAAACGCTGTTTAATTCACTTCAGACTGATAATGACTCTGTATAACAAACTCGCAGCCAAGGTAAACTTCTCTGGTACTTTCAAAGCACTGCCTTAGTCCATATTCATTACACTGTTATTTCCTTCTAGATAATTTGAGTCATTTTGGGTCTGTGTTCTCTTGGAGCAATCAACCTCAGTAAATTATATCTAGACCATTTAACTTTTAACCCAACTTGGAGAGCTCATAATCACATTATTCACATTCACTACAAATAACTTTATTCACCATGCTTTTGAAACGCTTATGGCCACATCTAAAAAAGGTTTTGTGTAGAATGAGGATTGTGTCCTCGGATAATGATGATCTATTACTAGGGCTGTACAGGGCAGCTAAATATTTGTCATCCTTTTGACATTCAGTATATATTTTTATGCTTATGAATTTGTTCTGAAATGGCTTTAAATGGTGATTTTAATTGCTGTTGGTTAACAAAAATTAATCAAAAGGAGAAGCAATATTTTTAAGAGTTAATACTTATATTCAGCGTTGAAGCATTAAATGAATCAAAAGTGATGGTAAAAAAAAAACATTTTTATAATTTTGAATTTTTTATACTATTTCAAATAAATGCTGTTCTCTTTTTATTTTTTATTCATCAGAAAATCCTGAAATTCATCACAGTTCCCACAAAATATTAATCACCACAACTTTTCAACATTGATAACAATAAAATGAAATGTTGCTTCAGGACAAAATCACCGTACTAGAAGAATTTCTGAAGAATCATGTCATGATGTTGAAAATTCAGCTTTACCATCAAAATAAATAAATTATATATTAAAACAGTATTTTAAATTCTAATTGTTTATTCTGTATTTTTACATTATAATATTTAGCCTTTTTGAACATAAGAGACCCCAAACTTTTGAACAATACTGTGTTTGCGGGTGCACTGATGAGCCAAAATATCATGACCAGTCAGAGGTGAAGCAAATATCGTTGATCATCTCCTACAAGGCCACATGTTAAGGTCAGGATAGATAACACGGTAAACAAACAACCAGATCTCACAATCAACAAGTAGGATGCAGAAGAAATGGGTAGGAATAAAGATCTGAGCGACTTTTACAAGGGCCTAATTGTTATGACAAGGCAACTGGGTCAGAGCAAGGCTTTGTGTGTTGCTCACGGTCAGCAGTGGTGAGAATTGACCAACAGTGTCCGAGGAGGGACAAACCACCATCAGGGTGTTGGGCGGCAAAGTTGTGGTGATTTAATATTTTGTGGGCAACAAAGGCTATCAATGCACGAGGGCAACAAAGGCTAGCCCGTCTGGTCACACTTATGGCGGTTATGGAAGGAATGTGTCACATCACACAGTTTAGTTCATCACATCATACTCTGCGTAGCTGCAGACCAATCCAAGTGTCTATAATGGCCGATGTCCACCGTTGAATGCAATGAGACCTGGACCTTAGAGCATGTTGAGTCCCCATGAGTTCTGAATGAGGCTTGTGGTCATAATGTTTCGGCTCATCTGTCTATGCATCCATAATATATTAACGTATTTGATACCTCACTGAGGCAGTTTTTTAGTCTTTCTAGTCTTCTTTTAGGCCTTAGTGCATTGCTTGCTTCATCTCTAGCTTGTTTATCTAGCCCGTTTATTTATCTCCTCTCCACTCCAACAGCAGCACTTATCTGCCATGGCCAAAATAGACTTGACTAGTGATTTCCATACAGAACAGTGTGAGCAGGCAGAGCTGGACAGATCAACAGGGGTGTGGTGTGTTTTGGAGGCAGAGAAGGTCAAAGTTCTGCATCACTCTGTTCTGAATTTTGATCCAATTCTCTTGAGGGAGAATTTTTATTTATTATTACTGATTTTTCCCCAGAGGATACTCTCTACCACAGTGCTTCATCATGGAGCCTATTTATAGCAGAATTAAATATTTCCCCAGGCCCAAACAAGTATTTGAATGTGTATATATAGAAACCATTTGTGTGTGAATTGCACACAAAAGATAATGTAAAAAATGGTTATAAATTAGATTTCGAACAATAGTTTTGATTATATTCAGTCAAATTATGCGGTTGGCCATTGATGAATACAAGCCCATGTTTTCTCCCCTTTCCGAGAAGTAGAGTAATTTGTCCTTCCTGTTTTCCAGTTTTGAAAAATACTACCTGATGTGCGCACTGACCCACAACAACAGGAATCTCTTCAAGCCTGTCCAGTCCAAAAAAGTGGGAACGTACAAGAGTTTCTTCTACCACATCAAATGGGACGAGTTGTAAGTGTTAATGCCCCTTAAACATGCTGGCACGCTACTTCCTGGAATTTCTACAATAAGGGGGAAATTGCTGCCAGTTCTGCTGTTGGTGATGACTTCCCCTGTTTCTTTAGGATAAACTTCCCTATTTCAGTGGCGCTGTTACCACTGGAGGCCATGTTGAGTCTTTCGCTCTATGGAGTCCTCAATCAGAACGCAAACAACTCGCCGGATTCCAACAAGCAACGGAAGGGTCCAGAGCTTTTGGGGAAAGTGTTCATGCCTCTGTTTGATTTCAGGAGGCAAGTCATAAACAGCACCTCATATAAACACTCACAAAATAGGGGGTGGTGATGGTGATGCCTTTGGTGTGAGAAACCTAGGTTCAAATCCACTGTGAGACACCAATGTGTCCCTGAGCAAGACACTTAACCCCTAGTCGCTCCAGTGGCGTGTGACCTCTGACATATATAGCAAGTGTAAGTCGCTTTGGATAAAAGCGTCAGCTAAATGAATAAATGTAAAAATGTAAATGTAAGTAGAAGTGATGACATTTCATATTACAAGTTCAACAAAACAAAAATAACATTCAGATTCTTGTAAATATTCCAATTTGTATAGGACAGCGCAACATGAAAACCATATATTGGAATACCTGTGCTGTGTTGATGAATTTAAAGGGATACTCCACTTTTTTTGGAATATTATTTTACAACTCCCCCAGAGTTAAACAGTCAAGTTTTACCGTTTTCGAATCCATTCAGCCGATTTTCTGATTTTTAGAAAAATATAAGTAACCAGACAGTTTCTGGTCTCATTGACTTCCATAGTATGTTTTTCCTACTATGGAAGTCAATGAGACCAGAAACTGTCTGGTTACTGATATTCTTCTAAATATCAGAAAATCGACTGAATGGATTCGAAAATGGTAAAACTCGACTGTTTAACTCTGGGGGAGTTGTTAAATGAGCCTATTTCCAAAAAAAGTGGAGTATCCCTTTAAGACCGCATGAGTTTAGATAGCACTTTCATATGTACTACTGTACACCCAAAGCTCTTTACAATCATATCAGGGTATCTCTCCTCAACCACCACCACTTATTTTTGTTGTTTCAGGGTGCTGTCTAGAGGTAGTAAGCTGCTGAGTTTGTGGACATTTCCTCAAGCCCTTCAGCCTGGAGCTGGAGGCAAGGGGAAGAGTCCTGCCGAGAGGATCATACTGCAGGTTCTTTCATTTGCCATTTTTTTATGTCTTCTCGAGTCAGTTGCTCTTCATTGACATTGACATTGACTGACACTTAAATATTATTGTCTGACCATGCACAGGTTGACTTCCCCTGTCCAGCGGTGGACGTGCTCTATGTTGGTCCTCAGGAGAACGACCGCCCAGACTCTCAATCCCTAGAGCCACTCGATCCAGTCGATCGAAGTGAGATAGAAAAGCTGTGTGCACGAGCATCTGCTTTTGGGTACGTTTGCATCCAATAAAGTAGATTTGCATTTCATGAAGGAAATGCCAGTGCTTGCAAAAGCGTAATGGGAAGGTTTTAGTTAGTGTTAGGTTGCATTATTTGATTTTAGCTGTTGGTAAATCTCTAATCAAAATGTGTGATACGGTCACAGTGGCACATGTATCCTGTCTTGTTTTAGCATCAGAAGCTAAGCCTAAGTAGCAGATGAACTGAACATGATTTCAGATATGCAGGATAAAAGAGTCTTTGAGAGCATAATGTAATTTAATCTGTTCCACGTAGTTACTCCAATTATATGGATCCCCTTCAGCTTGCTTATCTTATTTAAGGGTTTTAATTTAATTGAGAATGAAGTGATTTTGAGCTTCTCAGAATTAAAAAAAACTTCTGTTTAAGTAGACATTGACATCATTAAATGCAGCCTTAGTCAGAATTTCAAAACGATCTTACCAAACACAAACATTTGAATGGTAGTGTATGTATGGCTTGATGTGCCACTTTGAAGAAGCCCGAAACGGGTATTAAAATAAAATGGCAAAAAATTTGGATTTGAGTTAGCCTGGTTAACGCCACATCACGTATCACTTAAAACGTATCACATGTTCATTTTCTCATATTTGAGGCATGGTAGCCGTATTATTGGGTGCTACGAATGTCTATCAAATGCGCCTGTACGTAGCTCATAGCCAATCGAGTAAATGATACCAGGTGACGTATGTAGAGCGACAGAAAATCAGACGAGGAAAAAGACGATGGGTCCGAGATGTAGGTGATTTAATGTAAAACTTCATATAATTGCCGAGTCCTGAATAGACGCCTGTCTCTTTTACACACGCCTGGTGTGGCTGCAGTTTTGGGTAAATAAAAGCCGGTCTCAAATATAGGCCGGGTCTGTTTTTTAGTTTCGGGTTGTTAATCTTCTAAAACCGTCAGATCGTCCGCTTTCTGGTGGCCGACAAATAATTTTTTGTCCCGCCAAAGCCTATTTTGAGATTGAGATTAACGCTCCATTGATGAGGAGATGTTGCAGCTGAAAAGCTGACAGACAGATGTTTAGTATATACATACAGATGTGGAACAGAAAGCTCAGTCAGCTTTAAGACAGCCACACAGCGCTCAGCCTCAGACGGTGGGCAGCTCTCCATGCCCGGTTTGTAAGTGTGTCTCTCTTAATGCCCACCAACTGCCAACAGCTGCAGTGCTCCCAGCTTAACTGCCCATTTCCAGACACATTAAGAGGTGGGACTTGTTTCCTGTGCCTCTTATCTCTGGATCAGGAGTCAGAACTAACTCTTACTTTATGATACTTTGTTGATTCTTGACTTGGTTTGAAGCTCATAGGAAGTACTTTTTCTGCTTTGAGATTACCCAGCATTCTTTTCCACCAGGCTGTCGCGAGCTGACAAGCAGCTGCTCTGGGACCAGAGGTACTATTGTCGGGACTATGAATACAGCCTGCCCAAAATCTTGGCCAGTGCACCCAGCTGGGACTGGGGCAGTATGGGTGAGATCCACTCACTTCTGCACCACTGGCCCCCTCTGTCGCCTGTTTCGGCCCTGGAGCTCCTTGAATCAAAGTATGTGTCTCTCCCGCTCTTTCCATTTTTTTTTATTGTGCACTTTCTCTCTCTTTTTTTATTGCACTTGCTCATTTTAAGCATATGACTCATTTAATGTGTGACTTTTGCCGTATGATCTTTTTTTGTTCTGCTGTTCGTTCAATAGTTTTTGACCACTTTATTGGTCTCATGACTTGCTTTATTACTGTTCTCTTATGGAGAGGGAGCTGAGCATGTAGTTAATGTTGTGCTTGTTCTATTCAGGTTTGCTGACACAGAGGTGAGAAAAGTGGCGGTGAGCTGGATCGAGAGCAGCAGTGATGATGAGCTGGCTGACTATCTCCCTCAGCTGGTGCAGGTGTGCACACATATACACACACACATGCTAAATATTAAAATATTTAGTACATTTAAAATGTTTATGTCAAACATATCACAATTAAAATTATAATCAAGTACTTTACATATGCTTTAGTATGTTAGTCATCACATCAAAATAAGGCAAGACGAAAGATTATTAAAACATAGTGGTTTCAAATGTACTTTAAATAAAACTTTGGAGTACCTTAAAAGTATTTTGAAAATTAACCACATTTCTTTTTCATAAGGGTAGATCAATAAGTAAAACTTAGTTGGATTTGATTTATGTTTCTGTTTGCAGGCAGTGAAGTTCGAGTGTCACCTGAACAATGCTTTGGTGATATTTCTGCTGTCTCGGGCTCTGGGAAATGTCAACATTGCCCATTATCTATACTGGTAAAGTTCTTTATGAAAGGTTTCACATACGTTAAAGGGCTTTCAAGAAATTAAGGTTTTTGATGAAAACATTCCAGAATTTTCTCCATATAATGGACTTCATTGGGAACCAAACGGTTCAAGGTCCAAATGAGAGTTTCAGTGCAGCTTCAAATGGCTTTAAACGACACCAGATGATGAATAAGGGTCTTATCTAGGACCCTTGGAGTCATGACTCGAAAAAGGATTTGTTCATTTTGATAATCGAGTTTGAACAGGAGACTCATGACGTCATTTAAAGCCCTTTGAAGCTGCACTGAAACTCTCATTTGGACCTTGAACTGTTTGGTTCCCAATGAAGTCCATTATATGGAGAAAATCCTGGAATGTTTTCATCAAAAACCTTAATTCCTTTTCGACTGAAAAAAGAAAGACAGACATCTTGATTGACATTGGGGTGAGTAAATTATCAGCAAAAGTTTTTTTGTTTTTTGTTTTTTAAAGTGAACTACTCCTTTAATGGCCCAATTCATCTAGAATATTTAAAATTCCATCATTTATTCACCCTCGTGTTGTTCCAAAACACTTTTGGAACACAAATTAAGATATTCTTAATATTCTATCGGAATTCCATCAAAACCAAAACTTTCACACATCAAAAAGCATAAAAAGAGATCGTAGATATAATCCATATGAATCAAGCTGTTTAACGTAGCTGTGTAATATAGGGATTTATTCAAAGAAATGAATTTGCTTGATACCTGAATTTGCTTGAATGTCTTTTTGTATTTTTATATACGTGAAGATTTTTTTTTGCATTGATGGACAAAAAAACGATGAGAGCATGTGTTTGGAAGGACATGTGAATCATTTTATATTATAATCAGTGATCTCACACTGATCTTTAGTGTAGAAAATTGGATTCCCCATTAAATAACAGTTTTAAGATTATGATCCTTTGTTGATATTCAGATTTGTAGCCTACTGTGAACTTGAGGCTCAGATAACATCAGGGGTCTGTTTGGCTTTAGGCTGCTGAGGGATGCTGTGCAGGACCCAGCGTTTGGTCAGCGGTATGACCGTATCCTCGGTGTGCTGCTGTGTCTGTGTGGATCTGGGCTGAGGACTGAGCTTGAGAAGCAGACCAGGCTTGTGCAGCTGCTGGGTGCTCTGGCTGAAAAGGTGCGACAGGCGAGCAGCTCCACCCGACAGGTAACGTTGGAGAACATGTTTAGCGTTTTTAACCTGTGTAAAATGCATCCCGAAAAGAGTTCTCTCATAGATGTGTCTTGCACTACTGTTCAAAAGTTGGGGGTCGTAAAGATTTTCTAATAATTTTGAAAGAAGTCTCATGCTCACCATGGCTGCATTTATTTGATCAAAATACAGGATATTATTACAACTTAAAATTGGATAATCTATTTTAATATATTTTAACATGCAATATATATCTGTGATGTCATATCGTTCTAATATACTGATTTGGCACTCAAGAAACATGTCTTATTATTATCAATGCTGGATGTTGTAAAACTCTTTCAGGATTGTTCAATGAATAAAAAGAACAATACTTTTTTGTTGCAAAAAAGCAGAAGACTTTACTGTCACTTTCGATCAATTTAATGCATGCTTGCTGAATACAAGTATCTTCGGATTTTTTTGCGTGAGCAAAATCTTGTGCTCATTTGTTTTAGTTGCAGATTTATTTTCTAAAGTTCAAACCAAAGACTTCTGGAAAACAAGTGCAACTAGTTCCAAAATCTAATTTAATAACACTCTTCAAAACATGAACTGACTAAACATAAAAAGATTGAATAATGGGCTACATAACTATACCAGGAATATTTTTTTTCCTCTTTTTTTTTTTTGGTTATGAAAGCCTGTTTGACTTTCAGTCCTAGAAAAACAATTTATAAGCGGGGGGAAAAAGTATTTTCTCAAAAGTAAAATGGCTTTTGTCAGAATATTGGATTGTATTTGGATGAACCCTTGATCCCTACCACTCATCCAGCCAATATTTCATCTGATATTGTCTTATACTGATATACTATATGGAAAAATATAACCCAAACACCACACCTATATGTGCGTGTTAAGCATTTCATTTAAAAAATTGACACTTTTCAGACACAGTGAGATCAGGTACTGCTATGTCTGGCTCACATTCGTTTCAAACTGTTCAGGAGGGTTCAGATCTGTGTTTTGCACAGGCCACTCAAGTTTTAATCAATGACTAAATTATTTTTTTATGGGTCTGGCCTTGCTCTGGGGGATTGTCATGTTGGAACGGAAAAGGGTCCTGCCCAAGCATTGCCACAAAGTGGGAAATACACAATTCTCAAGAGTGTCATTGTATGCTGCAGCATTAAGATTAGCCTTCGCTGGAATTTAGCCTTGCCAAACCGTTAATTAGAAGGGTCTGTCCACATACTTTTGGTCCTATAGTACCTCATCTTATATCTCCCATGTGAACAAGTGATTTACATACAGATGGAAAGCTTGTAATAAGGCTCTTTATTACAAGACTTTTATCATAAACACATTTTACGCTATTACTCTTTGCTGAAGGAGTTCATTTAACATCATGTCGTCAAACTGGAAAACTCATCTACTCACTAGTTTTATTGCCTTATTGTGTTTATACAGCACTCTCCAACTCAAACTTTCCAACTTGTACATTTTAAATAAAGATAGAAAGAGAAAGCGTTTGTAAGCCTAAAGGGATAGTTCACCTAAACATACAAATTCTTTCATTCATTTAATTACTCACCCTCATGTCGTTCCAAACCCAAAATCAAAATTTCTGAAGAGACTTGACAGCTTTATATAAGGAGCAGATTTAATTTAGGCTTTTATTTACATATAAACATTCATCAACTCGCACATCAGTTATCACATCAGAAGCTCAATTTCTTTAGTCAGAAGAATTCACATCCAGTCGTACACTACTTGATTTTTCAATCTCAATGTTCTTTGTAGGTGGTGCTCCTGGAGGGTCTCGAGAGGGTACAGTCTTTCTTCCAAAAGAACAGTTGTCGACTCCCTATTAGTCCCAGTCTGGTGTCAAAAGAACTGAATATCAAGGTGAGCACTTGAATCGGGTCTCATTCGGATCATCTGATTATGTTTATCAGCTCAGCCGGTTCTGTAAAGGCCTCAAAAACTACACATCCAAGGAACTGATTTCTTCAGTTGTTGAGTCATGCCAGGTTTTGTTCCGTTTTGCTGGGAAGCGTTCACATGTGATTCACTTCCTTATCCTTGCCCGCCCCCCATCTCTTCCTGTTTCAGATCTAGAGATTTGCACAGTCAGCAAAGCCTAAACAGTGTCACTGAACTCCATCTTTTCTCCTACCCCCTTTTCAAAGTAGACCCTCTTTGTTGCCATGTTGAAGCAGTAAATCGAACTAAAACCCTGAGGCTGATGTTGTGCTTTTGTAACTTGGAGCTGCTTTGTTTCCTTCCCTTGAATCCAGTCCTGCTCCTTCTTCAATTCCAACGCTGTACCTCTGAAGATTGCACTGGTTAACGCAGACCCACTGGGAGACGAGATTAACGTCATGTTTAAGGTGTGTGTGTGGTAAAGGGGCCTCCATGGTAAGAATGCATTGCTACTAAGGTTTGTTTATAGTTTTACATTAAATTAGTTTGACAGTAGTCACAGAGCAGTCGGGTTGCTTTTTATATTAATTGCAATGGTAAGATCATCTATTGAACTCAAACCTTAAACATGTATGATTGATGGAAATTGGTCTTGGTTTTAAAAATTGTCCGCACACAAAAAACAGTATCGGAACTCTTATGCCCTCTAGTGGTCGAATCAATAGTATAACAAAAATCTTGTTTTTACTGTACATTTAAAGTGCTCAACTCAACAACTTTTTTTTGTTGTTGTTGAGTTATGTCCAAACAGCTTATCTGTCTTAAATGCAATTTAGGTTGGAGAAGACCTGAGGCAGGACATGTTGGCGCTGCAAATGATTCGGATCATGGATCGGATCTGGCTGCAGGAGGGACTGGACCTGCGCATTGTCAACTTTAAATGCATCTCAACTGGTAAAGATAAAGGTATGTTCCATCTATTCAGCTTTTTTCCGATTTTTTTTTTTATAAAAATATGTTTTTTGTTGAATGAGTTAGCATTCAAAAGTTGTTAATGCGGTAATACTTTAAACAGTTTTTACAATTTGAAACAGATGTTTTCTATTTTAATATGCTTTGAAATATAATTTATTTCTCTGATGTTGAAGCTGAATTTTCAGCATCATTACTCCAGTCTTCAGTGTCACATGATCCTTCAGAAATCATTCTAATGTGCTGATTTGCTTTAAGAAACATTTTTTTATATTATAAATGTTGAAAACAATTGTGTTGCTTATATTTTGTAATGATGGAAAGTTTAAAAGAACTGTATTATTTCTTTTAAACGTTCAAATTCAACTTCAAACGTTTCTTTTAAACGTTCAAACGTTTCTTTTAAACATTCAAACGTTCAAATCTTTTTTGCAACATTATCAATGTATTTATTATCACATGCCCATTTAGTTATTAAGTATAGGCATGTAAAACCAGTTTATGACACTTTGGTGCAATAAAAACATGAATTTACCGTGTAAGAAACTTCTGATTACATTTTATCTTCACGTTTATTTTTGCGATCACAGGAATGGTGGAGTTGGTACCGTCTTCTGAAACGCTGAGGAAGATTCAGGTGGAGTACGGAGTGACAGGCTCCTTCAAAGACAAACCTCTTGCTGAGTGGCTTCGCAAGTATAACCCTGCTGAGGATGAGTATGAAAAGGTGCATTTAAAACATTTTTTAAATAATGGATAATTATCCATGACCGCTTTAGTCGAACCAATTACATGTGTAGAATTCAGTTTTTGAACTTAATCCAAACCGTCTCTTATCAGGCCTCAGAGAATTTCATCTACACCTGCGCGGGATGCTGTGTGGCCACTTACATCCTTGGCATTTGTGACCGTCACAACGACAACATCATGTTGCGCTCCACCGGCCACATGTTCCACATAGACTTTGGGAAGTTCCTGGGTCACGCACAAATGATAGGGAGTTTTAAAAGGTGAATGAGGTGTTACACTATGTAAGACTGCACTATTTGTTTAGTCTTATTAATCCGATCGTGATGCTTTCCCCTCTACAGGGACCGTGCACCGTTTGTCTTAACCTCTGATATGGCTTACGTCATCAATGGAGGCGAGAGACCCACTAGTCGCTTCCAGCTTTTCGTTGACCTTTGCTCACAAGCCTACAACTTGATACGCAAACACTCCAACCTCTTTCTCAACCTGCTGTCTCTGGTAATGCACTGCACTGCAATCGAAACAGTCATTTGTGTGTCAACAGGAAGGGCTAGTTGTGTAAATGTTTTTGATAATAATGAGATACCTCAAGTCATTGCTCAACCCTGTTGCTGTTTGCATAATTGTCTTTTCTTGCTTTACTGTTTTCTTGTTTATTGATCAGTTTTGTATTTGTTGTTTTACACAGATGACACAATCAGGTTTACCAGAGCTAACTGGACTCCAAGATCTCAAATATGTGTGTGATGCTCTTCAACCCCAGACTACAGATGCAGAGGCTACCATTTTCTTCACAAGGTAGATTTCTACTAAACGGCTATAAAACTAGACTATTATTATTGATCTTTTGGTCTCTAAAGTTTCCTTTAAGGAGTCTCCTTCAATAGGTCATAAAACATTAGAATTTGATCATAATACACAATGCCTCATCACTTCTTATATGACAGTGTCTGATACAGTTCAAAAGGATTCATTCTCTCTAAACCCCTCCTTACCGAAGGACTACTCTGCTAATTGATCAGATGGCCCTGTCTGTTGTGATTGGTCTATCCGCTTACAGCGTGTGTTGGAAATAAAACGGCCATTACCATATCTGAATTTCAGCTCCGGAAGCTTCCTCTGCTCTTAATACACAGCGATACGAACCCTAATGAAGTTCTACCGTATCAATTCGAGTGCAAGTCCTCATCCTTTGGAAGTGCAGGCAAAGTGGATTCGCAGCAGCAAATAGTGTCTTGACATGTCAGCAGCACGAACCAGCGTATGTTCTTCATTGGCTGAATGGTCTTCATTAGCCCTTCATTGGCTGTGTATGGTCTTCATTGGTTCTTCACTGGCAGTGTATGGTCTTCATTGGCTCTTCATTGGCCGTGTATGGTCTTCATTGGCCCTTAATTGGCAGTGTATGGTCTTCATTGGCTCTTCATTGGCAGTGTATGGTCTTCATTGGCTCTTCATTGGCCGTTTATGGTCTTCATTGGTTCTTCATTGGCAGTGTATGGTCTTCATTGGTTCTTCACTGGCAGTGTATGGTCTTCATTGGCCCTTAATTGGCAGTGTATGGTCTTCATTGGCTCTTCATTGGCAGTGTATGGTCTTCATTGGCCCTTAATTGGCAGTGTATGGTCTTCATTAGTTCTTCACTGGCAGTGTATGGTCTTCATTGGCCCTTAATTGGCAGTGTATGGTCTTCATTGGCTCTTCATTGGCAGTGTATGGTCTTCATTGGTTCTTCATTGGCAGTGTATGGTCTTCATTGGCCCTTTATTGGCAGTGTATGGTCTTCATTGGCTCTTCATTGGCAGTGTATGGTCTTCATTGGTTCTTCATTGGCAGTGTATGGTCTTCATTGGGTCTTCATTGGCCCTTAATTGGCAGTGTATAGTCTTCATTGGCCCTTTATTGGCAGTGTATAGTTTTCATTGGCCCTTTATTGGCAGTGTATGGTCTTCATTGGCCCTTTATTGGTATTGTATGGTCTTCATTGGCCCTTTATTGGCAGTATATGGTCTTCATTGGTTCTTCATTGGCAGTGTATGGTCTTCATTGATTCGCAGGCAGCCAATGAAGACCATACGCTGGCATTATGGAACTTTATTTCAAGTCTATGTAGGTTCGAGCAGGAAACTATGCTGGAATTACTGATGACTCGTTTCTGGCACTTCAAAATCGGTTCATTTATCATGCGCTATTATCTTTACAACTGTCGACCTTTTAAATTCTATATGAAAGGTAATTACTGAAAAAGCATAGGATCACTTTAAAATATGTCTCTTTTCTTCCACCTTTTTTGTTTTAGGTTGATTGAATCCAGTCTGGGCAGTGTAGCCACAAAGTTTAATTTCTTCATCCATAATCTGGCCCAGTTGCGTTTCTCTGGCCTTCCCTCCAATGATGAGCCCATCCTCTCGTTCGCTCCCCGCACATACACCATAAAGCAGGACGGGAGGATCCGGGACGCGTCTGTATTTTCATATCACAAGAGATACAATCCAGACAAGCACTATGTAAGTGATTTTAAAGAGCATTTGTCAGTTTATTAGCCTTGATTACCTCTTTATATGATGTTAGGAATGAGAAAATCAATTTTTTTATCTTAAAGAACACCTTTTTCACACCTCTTTCTTTCAGACGTATGTCATACGGATCCTTAGGGAAGGTCAAAATGAGCCTCAGTTTGTCTTCCGCACATTTGATGAGTTCCAGGAACTGCACAACAAGTTGACCATCCTTTTCCCTCTCTGGAAGCTGCCGGGGTATATGAATCTTCCTCTTGTACCGTGGTTCGTCAAATCCTGCATTTCATTGTTCCTAAGAATCTTTTTCCTGTTTCAAGATTTCCTAATAAAATGGTGCTGGGACGCACACATATCAAGGATGTGGCATCCAAGAGGAAGGTGGAATTGAGCAGCTATGTGCACAATCTGATGAGGAGTTCAACAGAGGTCACCCAGGTGAACAGTTGTTGCTTTTAAAAGATTATCATCAAATACCATTTTAGGGTTTTATTTTTTTAATCTTTGGGAGTGTTGTGGAGTCAACTGATTATTTCACTCAAAAAATACATCTGAATTGAGAATTAAATACCACTCACCAAGGCTGCATTTACTTGATCAAAAACAGTAATATAGTTAAATATTATTATAATTCTTAAATTGCTTTGTTTTTGTGGAAACTGTAATCCTTTTTTCAGAATTCTTTGATTAATAGTAACAAAATAAAAATCTTGACCGTCACTTTTGATCAAATTATGTCATATTTCTTTACAGTCCTTCTATTTCCTGTGAAAATATTTTTCATTCCTTAAAATACTGTCACTAAACTTTTGAATGGTTGTTTAACGAATGTTTTTTTTTTCTTAGTGTGATCTTATCTACACCTTCTTCCACCCTATTGCAAGAGATGATAAGATCGAGGGGGTTGACGGACTCTCAAAAACTCCAGGTATGTGTACATGAACATTGAACATACAAGTTACTTTCACTGGTTTCATATATTTGGTACAACATAATTAGTTTTCATGTATTTGACATTGTTTTTCCAGACATGCCTCCAGTGAGTCCCACCAGTGGCCGCGTGGAGGGTGAGGTGAAGCTGTCAGTGTCCTACCGAAACAGTACGCTCTTCATCATGGTCATGCACATCAAAGACCTGGTAAGAACTGATAGCATCTGTCTTCAAACTGATCCTGGATCCTGTGCATTCTCAAATCTCATCTGTCCCAAACACAGATGTCAAATGATGGAGCAGACCCAAACCCATATGTGAAAACCTACCTTCTCCCAGACCCCCACAAAACCTCCAAACGCAAAACAAAGATCGCGAGGAAGACTAGGAACCCGACGTTTAATGAAATGGTAAGCTAGTCCTACCTGTCTGATTATAACACCATAACGCTAAAGCTAATAAACTACTCCCTTCTCTCTTTAATTGTAGCTGGTATACAGTGGCTACAGTAAGGAAACCCTGAAGCAAAGGGAACTTCAACTGAGCGTGCTCAGTGCAGAGTCTCTGCGAGAGAACTGCTATTTGGGTGGCATTACCCTCAGCCTTAAGGACTTTGACCTGAGCAGAGAGACCATCAAGTGGTACAAGCTCACCATGGTGCCCTACTTCTAGATACAACCAGCCCTCCCCACCATTCGTCCACAAAAGGTGATGTGACTGAAGCAAGTGCCCTTACAGGACAACTCCATTCCCCCAGCATCCCTCTCTCTCTCACTGACACTAATCAAGGTTGAGTCCTTGTTAAATACGTGTTCTGTACATTTCGAACTTAAGAGGACCAAACGGCTCACTTAAAGAAGAGTTTATATTATAAATTAATAATTCTATTATATATATATATATATATATATATATATATTTATATATAAAATATATATATATATATATATATATATATATATATATATATATATATATAAAATAAATATAGAGAGATTGACACTTGTATTTTTAAAACTGCTTATTTTTACACTTTCCTTTTCTACATATACAAATAAGGAACATTAAAAGTCTGTAAGGTTTTGATTTATCAAAACAAGTACAGCAGAGTTGACTGTGCTTTTGATAACATGCCAAATGAACTGAGTAAACTCGAGACCACTTCCATTTAGGGAACAATAACAGGGTGCCTTCACATGCTCTCCTTTCATTTTTGCTTTTCTCACTACTTATGTGGTTAAAAAAGCCCTGTTTTGGAAGAAAAAGCACCAATGAATTTGTATATTGAACTGTCTTTGAAAAGGGAACGGCACCTGTGGCTCAAAGCTACTGCCTGAACTCCGCTGAATCATAATCTATGAGTTTACCAGCAGGCGTTTTTAAAATGATGTACATTGATGTTCAAGATTGTCATCACTCCCTCCGCAAATAGTGATTTGATTCGCTGTGTATGACTGTTAAAAATACACTTTGAATGGATATTAACACGGCCAGTTATTTATTGGTTATCTTTAACCTGACCGAATCAATGTTTTCTGTAATCTCTCTCTTAAGAAAAATTAAATGTTTTTGAACACCTCTCTGTGTGATTTATTTGTTCTGAAGTTTATTTAATGGATTTAAATGTACTTAACCAGCAGGGGGCAGTCAATGAACAAAACCGTTTAAATATTATATAATTTGTACAATATAAATTATTATTATATGATCACTTCATTCATGAGTGTTCAATGTCATGAAGAAATTTCATGGCATTACCTTTTTACAGAAACTTGTATCGAGTTTTCCTGATTCACATTCATATTTTAATATTTAGTTGAAACAATTTGCACTGTTATACTGTGAGTTAGAATTATAATATATTAATGGAAGACAAAACATAATATATTTGAAGAAGCTGTTCTGGTGACCACTGATGTCCATTGTATGTTTTTGTAATTTATATTTATCTTTATTTTTTTTTTATTTTAGTACTTCAGCTTAAATTTATTTTAAATTTATTTGCCAAACAAAGTGATCTTTAGGGATTCTTATGTTGGGGTCCAGATGCACTTCGCCATAATATTCTAAATTTCTTAAAAATCCCTGACCTCAGTTCTGCCAGTATTTATGTACCGCCTCATTAAATGGGCTGTTGCTGTGAGAAATCATCTGGAGACAAACAGAAACATGGTCAGGCCAGTGCACACTTGTGCTTTGCCTCCAGGGTGAGAGCTTAATGATGAAGTAAGCATGAATTAACACTGGGTTTTGTTCCTTGGCAGTTCACACAGGGCTATGGGAACTATAACATCAACAATGCAATACAATTTAATTTATTTAGTGCTCTTAAGCTTATTTGTAGAGAGAGATGTTTATAATGTGAAAATATGTCAGTCATCGTGTGATAAGGAAAATATTACTAGACCTAGACTACTTGTTCTGAGGAAGTGTTGTCAGTGAACAGGCTGTAAAACTGTTGGCCAAGTTACAGACACTCATAAAAAACTGATGCTATTAATCTGGGAATCATTCTCTTACAAGTTGTCATTGTTTGTGTCAATCAAGTTGTGAATTTGTTGTGACATTAAAAAAATATCATGACTAACTCTGCTCAAAGTGATGCTCTGAGCTCCAGTAGTTTCTGTGAGAACAAATCTTTCGGAAGATGTAGCAGAATCACGTGAACAATTCCAGGATATACTTTATGACTTTTTGTCATTGGTTGTTGCGTTAAATCCTACCCAGATACAATAGTGCTCTTTTTCTGATTTTTTTGATTGGGCAAGCTCGACTAAGAACTCTAGGACTTTTTTAAGCTATTTGAGTAGGCCTATGTTTTACAGGGAAATACAATTCCAGACATTTTACTTCAAAATGGCTCTTTAAATTAAATGCGACGTTACTTGTCATTTCTTTGTAGTTTTTTGTGAAATTTACTAGCAATTTCTGAGGGGAAATTGTTCCAAAGTAAACAATACAAAAAGATGGTGTTTTTTCAGTGTACAACAAACTTTTAAAATCAGTTAATCGTAGTTAGTTAGTCTTCGAGTGCCATACTCTTTCTTTTACTGTCTATCTATGCATATACTGTACTACCTCTGGTCTCCAGCAGCAATGCAGCGCAATGTCCTTGGGGGCGCTATAATCAACACATGCAGAGCACACAAGTTCAAGTAACGTTAACTCAGTGTGCGTTTGTCTTCCTCCAAGTCAGTCACCGGTGCTTCCAGCAATGGCCCTGTTGAAATCCAGCAAGATTTTGACTAATGTCGGGGCTCAGGCCCCTGTTTTAGCAGTCTTACAGCTCCGTGCAAGGTAATTTGAGGCTTTATTTTTCTTGTGTAAACACTCTGTTGATAAGTTAGCTTATGCTAGCGAGTTAGCGGACTGACTAGCAGCACCACTGAAACGTACAGAATGCCACTCTAATGTAACACGTGAGTCTTTAACCTTGTGATTATAATTAAACATAGCTATTAATGCTTTTGATATTTACCGAGTGTTTTTTTATCTTTCAACATGAAATTTTAATTTCTTATTTGACGACTGTCAATGTCAGAAGTTATAATATCACCAGCTAATACTAGGGCTTTGACAGGCGAGATTTTTCATGTTAAGTGTTCATAATGACGATGTCAGGTTTAGTCAGGCCTAGCTTGCTACTGTGTGACACAAGGTTATGTAATATTCTGTCTACTAAATTGCATTTTCATGATTGAGATGAAAAAAACATCCTCCCTATAAAAACTTATTTTATTTGAGTGCTGTTTCTGTTAAAGTATTAAATTGCACAGCTGCCTTTTTTTATAATGCAAAACGTTTTCACTTCTCAATTTCATTTTTTTATTTTATCTACTTGTGTTTCATTCGCTCTTTATTGTTTATTTATTAATGTGTCTGCTTGGAGGGCACTTAAAATGTTTAGTAACATAATTCATAAATTAATTCATTTACTTTATTTTATATATTATTTTTATTTACTTGTCTTTTCTTTTTGTTATTTGTCTGTCAGCTTTGGGTTTACTTAACTATATGCTATATAAATGATCTGCGACTTGAGTAGGTACATAAAGAGCATGCAATGCCTTTACGCCTACTTCCTCAAACTGGGCCAATCAATACAGTCCGTGCTGAAGTCTCTGAGGACAGAGATGGGAATGCTTCCACATAAAACCCCATATGACCTGTACATTATTGTCATTAATTAATGGTTTGGGGGTTTTCTTGTTATTGAGGATAAAAAGCCATACCAACCAAATGCAACCAAAAGTAGCAGTACAGCAACTGTGCACATACTGTGTGTTTTATTGTAGTTCTAGTTGCTGATTGGTACAAATGACTGACATTCAGAGCTGGGTTGAAAAGGGCAGTATGTGAGTCTGACACATGATTGGTTCTGATGCAGAGGGTGGGGTGTTGTTCACCTCTTTTCATTGGATTACCACACTTTATGTGGGTGGGGTTTAGATTTTACACCAGTAATTACAGAGAAGATCTGTTTGTCTGGGCAAACTATCTGAATCTTTATTTAGAACGACATGGCCATTCTGAAACTGTGTGCCAAGCATCCATCAGAACAAATACAGCCATGCAATGTGCTTAAACTTGGAGTTTAAAAATTCGTTCAGAAATTAAGTCTCATTAGTGGAGTTTAGCAGTGTATTTCAAGCTGTTAATAACTTAGCAAGAACTAAAGCTCTGGAATGATAATCAGCTTGATAAACTTATCCGTCTTAGAGAATTTTTAATGAGATGTTCAAAGAATGGGTAGATTTTTATTTTTTTCCTAATATATGCAAAGTAGTTTTCGGGCCAGTGAAAAGAGAAGGTGGTCTGTATTATTAATTATTAGCGATGTTTGAGTTTCAGTCTTCTGCACTGCTCTAAATTCTTTCGAGTTCACTGCTATAAGTGTCTGACCTTACTGCCAAAAGTATTTAAAAACTAAACAATTTAACTATTAATATCAACTTTCCTGACAGCACACATCATAACATTTTGCCTGGAGCTGCATACTTGCACTCAATAGTTAAGCTAAAAGTATTTTTTTTCACAGCTCATGGTGGACTGAGGTACAGATGGGACCCCCTGATCCCATCCTGGGTGTCACGGAGGCGTTCAAGCGCGACACCAACCCCAAAAAGATGAACCTTGGAGTGGGAGCTTATAGAGATGATCAGGGCAAGCCGTATGTCCTCAACTGTGTTCGAAAGGTTTGTCATAACGTAACAGTTGGCATAGTGATATGATTATGCAATGATCTTGTTAGATTTCCCTGAATCACCATGGCCTGTTTTATCTTTTAAAATGCTTTTTGTTATATAGCTCACCTACATTTAACACAGCAATCCATAATTCTATCCACTTCCAATCAGCCAAATAAAGTTTTAATAACACCAGAATTTGGTGTTGTCAGGCTGAGGCCGAGATTGCTGCTAAGAAGTTGGATAAAGAGTACCTTGGCATTGGAGGGTTGGCAGACTTTTCAAAGGCCTGTGCTCAGCTGGCTCTTGGACCTGATAATGAAGTCTTAAAGAGCGGAAGAGTGAGTACTTAAAAGTATTGCATTTTAAAAGGAAGTCTTTTGCTTATTAAATTATTAGATGTGGGTATTAATGCCCAGTTCTTTTTGCATGCAGAGCATCACTGTCCAGACGATCTCAGGAACTGGATCTCTACGTATTGGTGCAAACTTTTTGGTATGTTGTTAAATGTAGTGGTTTGTAATGATTTCATAATATATTTGTTTTCTTTTTATATGCGTCTCTCATAGAGCATAGCAGAGGTGACCCATCTTATTCCTTTGTAACCTTTAGAAACAAATACTAAGTCTGATTTAAAAATAATATTTTATTTACTTGACACATTTTACATTAGCATTTAAAAGTCTGGGGTTGGTAAGATTTTTTTTCTCTTCTGCTCACCAAGGCTGTATTTATTTATTAGTAATTTTTTATTAGTAATTTTTTTTTATTTTTTTAAATTTATTTATTAGTAATTCTATTTATTTATATAGTAAAATCAGTAATACCGTGAAATATTTTTATAATAGAAAATAAATGTTTTCTATTCTATATATTTTAAAATGTAATTTATTCATGTGATGGAAAGCTGAATTTTCAGCTGAATGAAGCTTCAGAAATCATTAATATGCTGATTTGGTGCCCAAGAAACATTTGTTATTATTATCACAGTTGTGCTGATAATATTTTTGTGTAAACTTATACATTTTGTTCAGGACTTCTTTTTTTTAAATATTAAATAAATTTACTGTTACTCTATTTTGATCCATATCATACATGAAATGATGGATTACTTTAAAAAAAAAGATTTTTTGATTTATTTATCTCATTCTCAGTGCTTCATGGGATGAGTTGTTCACCGCTTCATCAATGAATTGAAGGGCACAGTCTTGTAGCTAATAATTTTTCATTCTTTCATATATTTTTGTGCTTTTAATTTGAGTTTGTAATGCAATGTTAGGCCTGATTGTTTTGTAAACCAAGGCTACTAAAAAAGTGGGTTGTCATTGTTGATTGTTTTTATTTCTGGTTATTGGTTGTAAAGGTAGTTCAAATAACAAATACTTGCATCACTTCTTCTTGGCTAGTCACGATTCCATAATGCGTCCCGGGACGTGTACCTGCCTAAACCCTCCTGGGGAAACCACACCCCTATCTTCAGGGATGCGGGCATGCAGCTAAATGCTTACACCTACTATGACCCTAAAACCATTGGCTTTAACCTTAAAGGAGCCTTGGATGATATTTCAGTAAGACATTTTTTTTTAATCTTCTGCTTTATTGATATATCTATATTTGGGGGGGGATTCCCACAGATGAAATCAGATTTATATGTATTTATTTATTCCTCTTTCAGAAAATCCCTGAGAAGAGTGTGATTGTTCTGCATGCGTGCGCTCATAATCCCACCGGAGTGGACCCAAGGCCCGAGCAGTGGAAAGAGATGGCTGCTCTGATCAAGGTTATAAAGCTACTTATTGAAGTGACAGAAACATGTAGTTGAAATGAAATCCTTATCTTTATGTTTGACCATTTGGATCGATCGAGTCTCAAATGAATGACAATTTCAGTTATAATAAGATTTTTCACTCTCATTTCAACAGAAAAGAAATCTCCTGGTGTTCTTTGACATGGCTTACCAGGGATTTGCCAGTGGCGACATCGATCGTGACGCTTGGGCTGTGCGGTATTTCATTGAGCAGGGGCACAACATTCTTCTGTCCCAGTCTTTTGCAAAGAACATGGGCCTGTATGGTGAGCATCAAAAATATTGTTAAAACAAATCCTTGCTAATTGCTTGTTGTATTACACTTTTATATAAAATATAATTCAAAAGTCTGGCTGATGGCTCAATTTTTGTTTGATCAAACATATAAAAAAAAAATTAAAAGAACTGTTTTCTGTTTAATTATATTTTAAAATGTAATTTATTTCTGTGAGGACTAAGCTAAATTTCCTGCATCATTACTCCAGTCTTTAGTCATGATCCTTCATAAATAATTCTAAATAAATATAAATGATAATATTATTCAAGAAACATTATTATTGTTATCAATGATTAAAAAACAGTACAATTTTTGTGGAAACTGTTCAAACGATTGAAAGAATGTTAGAAAAATACAGCAAGTATTTGAAATAGAAATCATTTGTACCATTATAAATGCCTTTCCTGTCACTTTTGATCAATTGAATGCATCCTTGCTGAAAAAAAAGTATTAATTTCTTATAAATTAAATGTAATCTCACTTGTTTTTAACTTGTTTATCCTTAAACAAGTGAAAAATTCTCCCACTACAGTAAGAGACAATACACTGTACAGATATATTCTTTAGTCAATTTTTTTTTTCATCATTCAAGGATTTGTGTTCTATGTGGAAAATAAGACAAAATACTTGTGGAGAATTGTTAGATTTTAACTCTGTACCTTTGCGTCTTCAGGTGAGCGTGTAGGGGGCTTCACGGTGGTGTGTAAGGATGCTGAAGAGGCGAAGCGTGTGGAATCCCAGCTGAAAATTCTCATTCGACCCATTTACTCCAACCCACCCATGAATGGAGCTCGCATCGCCTCCACCATCCTCAACACACCCGAACTCTACAAAGAATGGTGAGTCCTGAGATTAATCGCCGTCATGAACACAGCCAATGAGAACTGAGCTCTACAGACTGTTTTTCTGGTAGGCTCGCGGAGGTGAAAGACATGGCCGACCGTATCATTAGGATGAGAGAGATGCTCGTTTCAAACCTTAAGAAGGAGGGCTCCACTCACAACTGGCAGCATGTCACTGACCAGATCGGAATGTTCTGCTTCACGGGACTCAAACCGGAGCAGGCAAGTCAAGACAAAGTGCATTCTGGGTATTGCTGATAATAAGAAAACTTTTCTCATTGGCTTTTCTCTGCTTGTCTTCTTTGTCAGGTGGAGCGTCTGATTAAAGAATTCTCTATATACATGACAAAAGATGGCCGGATCTCCGTGGCTGGTGTGACGTCTGCAAACGTGGAATATCTAGCGCACTCCATCCACGCTGTCACCAAGTGAAGCTGGCTGCAGACAGAGAGCAAGCAAAATGTAATCTAGATGATATAAAGTCCTTTGCTGGCTGTCTTATATAACAAGATATGAAATAGAACTATTGTAGACTTCTAGTTCACTTAATTTGGAATTATACATGAAAAGGGATAGTTCACCCAAAAATTAAAGCTCTGTCATCAATCACTCACCCTCATGTTGTTCCAAACCCATAAGACCTTTGGAACACAAATTAATCTTACAGGTTTGGAATGAAATAAGGGTGAGTTATTAATGATAGAATTTTTTGGGGTGAACTATCCCTTTAATTTATGACTATGAATGTAAGCCCCTGAATAAATTAAGGCAGAATAATAAAAACAAGCTTTAAGGATATCGCTTATCAGTGCTGACACAGGAAATCATGATAAGAATGTTTTTGTGGTCCAAAAGATGCTGATATATCAATTAACAAGATGTTTAAAGTTAGAGAAATAACTGAATTGAGTAAACAATTTCATGTTTGGACATTAATTTGTAAAATCTTTATTGTGGCTGATGATTCGGCGTCAAAAGTCTTCTTGAGCAATTACTTGTTCTTCTGAGACACGTTTGTAAAGATTAGGCACTTACTCCTGCAATGTCAGCACTCTATTAGTGAAGAAAGATTACAATACACGTGTTCTTGCGTAATTTATTATAAATTCATATTGCTATTCTGTGTAATATACTGAGATATCACACATAAAAATCATTTCATAAATCATTAGGAATTCACAAATCCTAGCTGGCTATTAAACTGGATCTGGTTTGTCAAAAAATGTGTTTGTGCATCTTGGGGCAAAATTGAATCCATTTTATGATGAAAACTAACTTTAAAAACATATATTGTGACTGATATTTCAGTGCTTAAAAGCTTTAGTGTTTAATCCTATATGGGTGATGATGGCAATATAAACACGCAGTTTGTAAGGATAATACTGTTTTGAAAAACTGTAAAAATATATATATATTTGTATTACAGATTGAGTTGCTGAAGTAAATTAAGCGATTTATGAAATGTCCGAAGTTCTTCATCGAAAATGAAATGTCACGAGTGACTGTATGAACGATAACAAATTAATAAAAGTGAGCTCAACGAAAACTCACGTGGTTGATTTGTTTAGTGATACTTGTGGTGAAAACATTTTGTGGGTCATATGAACGTATTGTATAATAAAGCTACTTTAAATAAGTCGTTATGGTGAAGCGGGTCGAGACACGGGAACGTGACGGTGGTGACGCGCGCAGACAGGTGATTCTCTGGTCACGTGACTCTAGACTATTCTGTCATCAAGCTGTCGTCTATTCTAATTTATCTCGGGCGGCCTGGACAGAAAATTAATTTCGTGTTCTCGAATAAAGTGACAATATGAGTCATGCATTTAAAAACTGTTCAAACTTAATGGTCACCGGAGCCAGTCGAGGCCTCGGACTGCAGATAGTTGAGAGTCTAGTAACGGGAGGCTTCTCTCCCGGGAAGATTATCGCTACTGCTCGGGATCCAGATGGAGCTAAGGTAATTCCGTGAACAGTGAGTGTAGTATTTGCTTTAGGCCTAGTAAACATTAGAAACCAGCCCCAGATCATAGTCATCTTTTTAGGTGCATGGGAATTTGGACATGCGCAGTTAACAAGTACGAACGACAAGCAATGTATAAACAGAGTGAGAAGACGGGAGGATTTTTAGTGCGATAATCATTTAAGTACATACATTTCTGTATAGTTTAAAATTAGATCCTAAAAGCAGCAAATGTAAAAAAATAAAAATAAATGAAAATAAAACAAAAGTAAATATAATATATTCTGATATTTTAAAAGACCTATTTGTTTTATAGGAACTGCAAAGATTGGCTGACGAGTATCATAACATACACATTATTAAACTGGGTAAGTACATTAAAACTAAAAGGAGTGTTTAGTCTAGATTTTATATTGTTCCAGATTTTATATTGAACATTAGGTGGCGACCTAACACAATACAATTCTTTTTATTTATTTATTTATTTTTTTATAGTGAAAAAAACAAAGGATGAAAATATTAATATTACCAATAACTAACTACCATGAAAATGTTTGCCTTGGACTGTAATGTAGTTAGGGTACGGTCAAATTTTCTTTTACCTTACATTATTTTCTTAATGGTTTGACGGCTAAGGGCCTGTTGCAGGTTGATTACTGCATTTTGCATAGTTTTTCTCCCTCCCATTTTGACTCTTGACACCAGTTATGAACCACGTATCTAGTAGAAGCTGTATTTGAAAATAAGAGTTTGTTTGTCTCTGTTACTAGATGTCATCAGTCAAGAGAGCATAGAAAGAGCTGCGTCTGAGGTGGAACAGTTAGTTCAAGAGGAGGGTCTCAACTGTCTCATCAACAATGCTGGAATTAATGTGGTAGCAAACCTAGAGACAGTCACTGCAGACAAGATGTTAGAAAACTTCCATACCAACTCAGTTGCACCGTTGATGATCACCAAGGTTTCATTTCTCTTGAAAATCTTGACACAATATATGCACATGAAATATCTATCTGACCTACTGATCGCACTTGTCATGCAGGCCATGCTTCCACTGCTGAAGCGAGCAGCTGCAAAGGGAACCGGGATGGGCATCCACAGAGCAGCAGTCATCAATATGACATCACTGCTGGGTTCAGTCGAGCTCTACTGGGGTGATCGTGCCAACACTTTCAAATGGTATCCCTACAGAACATCTAAGGTGTGTGAGATTGTGTTTTTGGAGTTCAATGCCAAGGTAAAAGTTTTAAAGTCTTAAAGTCAGCATGAAACAAAAGCTGGGTTGCACTTTTTTTCCTTTTACAGTACAGTACATGCATTTACGTTTACTTACAGTGTGCTTGCGTAAGAAAGTACTGGTAATATATAAAGTATCTACATGGGTTAGGGGTAGGTTCAGGGTTAGTACCTAGTTATTGTAATTGCTATAACAGGACAGGACTGTAAAATAAAGTTCTACCAAAAGTTGTGATAGTCTTTACTTCCCTGTATTGTGACTTCTCGAACTAGAAAAAAATTGTGGGGCAAGACTTTAAATCTGATGTGAGTGACAGGATGTCCCGCCCTCGCACCGATAAGAGAAGTCGATGCAAGAGGAGGGGGAAATTACTTTGATTAAAGTTTACGAAGGCACATAAATGTAGATGAAATTATGATGGGCATGGATAAACCATTTTTAATAAATAATGCCATATTCCATTTAAAAAAACTTGTCGATTTGAATATAAACGTCTTCCAAATGCACGAACGTTTGATTCCTTTGTTTTACATACAGCATCAAAGGATATGATAATATGTCTGTGAACATATCAGCAGAGATACTGAGTTGTATTTTTTACTTAGGCGCGCCCGAGTGAATGAAATGTGCTATTTAAATAATCTCGCCTTACCTTGTGTCAGAGTGCACTGAACATGGTCACCAGATGCTTGGCAGTGGACCTCGAGGCAGACGGGATCCTGTGTATGGCTCTGCATCCAGGCTGGGTGCGCACCGATATGGGTGGACCTGAAGTGAGTCTCGATCTGCTTTTCATCACTGCTGTGTGTCATTGTGCTTAAATAAGTGATAAACTCTTGTGGTGTGTTCATTGTTTTCTATACAGGCACCACTGAGCCCTGAAGAAAGCATTTCCTCTGTATTGTCTGTGATTGGCGGTTTGGCTGAAAAGGATCATGGGTCATTTCTTCACTATACTGGTGAACAACTTCCCTGGTGATGTTTTTTAGATGCGTGCAATAGAAGCTGTGTTTTAGTTTTGCTGCATATGTATATTTATTTACATATTTAATAATATACATTCTTTTTCAGAGAATTTTTTTTTATCTTCCTTGCTTCTGAAAAGTTACTTAATATTTTGAATGTTGTGGATGTGACAGCAAATGGAGTGGGTCATGATGATTAAATAATTATTATTCTCAGCTTTGCATTAAAAGCTCTGAAATTATGATATCTTGCCTGGTAAAATTATGAACAAACTTTTCGACACTTACTCTTGTTAACCTGCAACTGGCAAACACTTGTCCTCGGAAAAAGACGAAAAGCTGTTTAATGTTAATGTTTTGCAACATAAAATGGGTTGTTGAATGGTTTTCATATTAAAGATTTTATTTTTGTTATCATCTATAAATATCATAAATCTGCACATGTACGAATAAAGCTGTATTCAGAAACATATTTCGAATTTTCTGATTTACTTTTCGTAACTGGCAAAACTGTTTTCTTATGCACACATGTAGCCTTTCAAGTAAATAAACGGTTTAGCTCAGTGCTTAACTAAGGTTTAGCTATATTTCATTACATATAGTGCATGATTTATTTTTTCATGTAGATTATGATATTTCTGTGCATTTATTTTTTTCTAAAAAGCAAATGGAGGTCCTCCCATCTACTGTACAACATTGACACTCTTTTTCATGAGCAATTATCTTATCTCACAAGCCTTGGCTATTTGGATACAAGCCAGTGATAAACTGGCCATTGAATTTGCATAGTGGAGTAGTAAAGAAATAGGAAATTGCCAATGAAACACATGGTCTCCATCTTATATTTCAGCGATAGATTGGTGTACTGAGTGCAAATGAAGACTGTTTATTAAGAACTGAATGTACAAGTGCTCAAACTGGTTTGCTCCTGTGTTTGCTGATCACCTGAACTCACCATCAGGTGATCACTGTCAACCGCGTTTCGGTATGGATACATTCCGGCAGTAGTTTATTTGTAAAATGGGACTTTTGGCGGACAATTAAAGCTGAAAAAGGTAGGCTTTGGTTCTTTATTTGTTCTTTCCTTTTTACACAGAAACCTTCAATGATCCAGTACCTCTGTCCGTCCCTGAAAGCGTCTCAAAATGAACATGTCTATATACTTAAAAAGTGTTTAGTCTAAATACTTAAATAGTGTGTATACTTTAGGCTATATAGTATAATATAAGATAGTGTGTGAACAGTATAACATAAATCCAATTCTTGACTCGTATGTATAACAACTGACATCAATAAACTCAGCATTAGTAACTTTGTGTCCTTCATTTCCAGAGCTGTTCATGGAAGAAAGACATGGTTTTCTTTACCACTTTGATTCTGCCCTTTGGAGAAATCCAACTGCTATTCTCAGAGGACGTGGAGTATAGTATTTTGGGCATATCTGCTGTCCTTTTCCTTATAGCCTTCTGTCTTTTGATATGGCTGATTTACCGCTTCTGTACACGGTTTCCGGTTTTACAAACAGCCGGTAAGTTTTCATGCTAATTAAATTGATTGACTTTTATATTTGACCTAACATTGCACAAGATTGGTATTTTATTATTATTAACAGTTGTAGTTTTAAATAAGTATTCAACATATGTAGACTATACTATATAATTCATTATGTGTAGCCTACATTACAGAACACAAAATTGGGATCAGCAAGATTTTTTTTTTGTTTCTGAGAAAAATTAATACGATTAAGCAGAATAGATGCATTACATTGATCAAAAGTGACAATAAAGACATTTATAATGTCACACATTTCAAACAAGTGATGTTCTTTTTTAACTTGTATTCAAAGAATCATGAAAATAGTGATATTAAGAAATGTTTTTTGAGCAAATCAGCGTATTAGGATGATTTCTGAAGGGTCATGTGACACTGAAGAGAAATTTGGCTTTGTCATCACAAGAATAAAATGCATTACATTTTCATTTTTAGAATTGTTATTTTAAATTGTAATGTTACTGTTTTAACTGCATTTTTGATCACATACATACATAGTATATGCTAAGCTAACATGGTTTATGCAGAATATCTATCAACATCTATTTAATTCCAGTGAATATTTTGTCAGCAGATGGCCCGTCGGCTAAAAGCGGAGGTTTCCAGTTTGCTACACAAACACGAGACTCTAAGGTAAGATTCATTTACATAAACCATCATTATCTTCACCACTTATACTGTGTTTACTTCCATAATTTCTGCTTGCTTTGTCTTATATCAAGCAAATATGAAAAACACGTTTTGCAGATGCTTTGGTTGCTAAAAAGTATGTCTTTATTTCTAAACATCCAATAAGAGGCTATGCTAGAAAATGAGACCAGATACACACTCTCTCCATCAGATGGAGGTTCATTATGAGGAACTGAGCCACCGAGTGTCCCTTGGCACCTCTTGTACCAACCTGGGAAGTAGTTTAGACCAGGACAGCATGGTTGCTATCCTGGATGTTGAAGAGGAGCACATCCAGGGATCTCTGCGATTTTCACTGTTCTATGATCAGCTGCAGTCCAGACTGGTTGTGACGGTACTGGATGCCCAAGATCTGGCTGTGCGAGACTTCAGTCGCAGTGTGGACCCTTTTGTTTGGGTGAGGTTAATGTGGGCAGGGAGTGAAGATGAGGAGCAGTGTCCACTGCACAGTGTGTTGGACGAGTGGCAGACGCGTCTAGTGAAGAAGAGCTCCAGTCCTGTGTTTGGAGATCAGTTCTCGTGTTCTCTGGCTGAGGAGGAAGTATCAAGAGTCACTGTTAGATTTGAGGTATGTTAACAAGCTTATTTAGCAAGGATGTCCCCATGACGCAATAATTCATTTTTAGATCATTTATTTTAGGTTAGGGACTTTGATAAATACTCAAGACATGGAATTCTGGGAGAGGCTCGTGTTCCCCTGAACAGCCTGAAGATGTCATATCCACTGGAGTTAAAACAGGATCTGCAAGTACCCAAGAAAGTAAGTGTAATCCTAGCACAACAGATCCGGAAATATGAGATGAGGAACAACCGGTGAATTTTCTGTGCAGGACATGGTTGGCGAGGCGCTGCTCTCTCTGAAATACTTGCCCATATCTCAGAGGCTGGAGGTGGGAGTGTTGAAGATCCGCACAGTCTGTCATTTAAATAAAACTGAGAGAGGTGAGGAATAAGCGTTAAATTATACAATAATGTAGATGTTGAAAAGCATTTGGAATTGAATTTGCAGCAATAATCATTTGTTTCCACCTGCCTTGAGGATGCAGTCCTTACTGATTGCCTAAAATTAGGAGTTTAATATATTCCTTTATATATTATGAACTAACAATAAACAAATGTATATTTACAATTAAAGATTAACCAAGGGAGTTCACTTTTTAAAAAAACTTTTGCTGATAATTTACTCACCCCCATGTCAATCAAGATGTCCATGTCTTTCTTTCTTCAGTCGCAAAAGAAATGAAGGTTTTTGATGAAAACATTCCAGGTTTTTCTCCATATAATGAACTTCAATGGGAACCAAACGGTTCAAGGTCCAAATGAGAGTTTCAGTGCAGCTTCAAAAGGCTTTAAACGACACCAGACGATGAATAAGGGTCTTATCTAGGACCCTTTGAGTCATGACTCGAAAAAAGATTTGTTCATTTTGATGAACAAGTTTGAACAGGAGAGTCACGAATGTGCATCACAGAACAGAGCAAGTCGAGCATTTGTGCTTATAAAACTTGAACTTTTTTATTTATTTTTGAAATGAGCGATCGTTTCGCTAGATAAGACCCTTATTCATCGTCTGGTGTCGTTTAAAACCCTTTGAAGCTGCACTGAAACTCTCATTTGGACCTTGAACCATTTGGTTCCCATTGAAGTCCATTATATGCAGAAAAATCTTGGAATGCTTTCATCAAAAACCTTAATTTCTTTTCGACTTTCTTTTCGAAGAATGACATGGACATCTTGGATGACATGGGGTTGAGTAAATTATCAGCAAAAGTTTTTTTTTTTAAGTGAACTACTCCTTTAATAAATGCTGTAAAATTACTTTACATTATTGTAAGGTGTTTGTTCATTGTACTCTCAGCTGTTTATGCCAGAATCAGCATCATCTGCAACCAGTGCAAACTTCGACATCAGAGGACAACACAGAAGATGTGCTGGGAGGTGACTGTGTTCAATGAGGTCCTGACCTTTGTGCTGCCAGATCAACAGATAAGAGAGTGCTCCATTATAGTGTCCGTTTTCGAACTTCAGCCTTCAAAGAAGTCCTCCAAGCGCTTGATTGGTAACATCCACCTCAAAAAGGACAAGACCTCCGAGAATGAGCACTGGAGGCTGATGATGCAATCCCTACGACAGCCAATCGCTAAGTGGCATTTAATCTTAATCTGAATATTGACGCACACACATGCTCATTTCCCGAGGTGAGAGGTCGAACTTCTGACAGAGTGTGTTTTCAGGCTGGAGTGTGGAAACAACTTGTGCTGTCAGGGATAAAAAGCTCTGAAGGATTGTTATGTTTTTTCTCTTTTGCAACACTTTCACTCTCTCACCACTTATATTTATATTTCACATATTAACGTACACATGCATATATTAATCAGGAAAATAAGATTTTCTAATCAAAGTGATAGTATAATGTTGTGTTGCAAAAATAATAACAACCTCCTGAAAGTGACAAATAAAACTAAATTTAAAAGAATTCTGTGCAAGTTAAAGGCAATGGTGAGTTGAACCAAAGCATTTAAACGAGTAATTTCCCAACAATTAAATGTGTTATATAGCCCATTATTCTCTTAATGCTGACAACAATGGAACCACTTGAGACAGATTTATTTATTTGCACAAAAGACCAAAGCAATGTTTTAAGTGTGAAAATAATGCAAAATTAACATAGAAGTTCAAATGATGTGACAAATGATGTCCTTGAAACAATGAGGCCTTCACTTTAAGTTAAACTACAATGTATTTTTTCGCCGCTAGGGGTCACTAACCTCTTACAATAACAAAGGTGGAGGTTGATGAGTTTTTGTGTGTTTTTAGTAATTGTTGGTTTGGTGTGTTTGAGTGCTCATTGTTACAATTAAACAGCAAATGTTCAATGACATTTTTAATTGTGCATGTTAGAAAGCAAATACTGATACTGACATTATCACATACAATAATTATATATATCTTAGTTGTCCACATTAGTAGTTAAATTGATAATTTAGCAATCAATGAAGCTTAATTGTTAATTTTGAATAGATTTTAACCCTTTAACTGACTTCTCAACCAAACGGTTAAGCACATTTTGAGTCACTATAATTTATTGAGAGGAGTACCTAACTTAACTCAAACTGATTGAGCCATCTCTATCATCTGGTTGAGGTATATTATGCAAAAAAAAAAAAAAAAAATCCGCTAGATTTCAGTGTCATTCAACATCACTTGTCACAACACTGATTTGGCACGGTTAATTGTCACCGTCAAAAACTTTTTGTCTCTCGAAATAAATTCTATACCCATACATTGATAAATAGAAATGAATTGATACCTATACCCTAGCAAATCGTTTATAAAAATCGTTTATAAATAATAAATGTCGCGGCATTGCTGGCCATTTTGCAAGATGTAAACAACTGGTCCAGAAACACTTCCTGTTTCAGTTTGTAACGGTTTTCTTTATTTCGCATGTAAAGAAAACTTCTTAAAGATGTTTGTTTAACTTTTTGATTCAGTTTTATATGTTCTGTTGGTTGTATTTTATCCCAGCTTTCATGTAGTGTTAAAAAACTGAAACAGGAAGTGCTTCTGGACCAGTTTTGTTTACATCTTGCAAAATGGTCATACTCTACAGCTTCACGAGATCGTGTTTTACCGAGCTAATTTAAATCAGCTGTAAACTGTATCCACAAGATGGCTCTCTAACACCATAATAAGGAAGCTTATCTGTTGTTTTGACCTTATCATTATAATATCTTCATACTAATGCCCCACCCACAATTCTAATATCACTTAAAAAGGATTATATTTATTTAAAAAATTATAATGCAGAAAAATCAGGATAAAAATGAGTCAGCAAGAGTGCAATGCAAATTGAAATATTCAATTAAGAGTAAACTGTTACCCCTCATCTATGTCCACATTGAATGTGTGAGTAATTAACGACGTCTCACAGAAGGATTTCTGTTGCAAACGTTGCACACAGTCACTCATCATTCTGGCTCACTGCTAAAACTCATCTTGAGGAGGCTGCATCATTAGTGCGATGCCAGGATAACAATGTTAGGAAGGAGAACAGACCCATACCATTTAAACAGATGGGCATCTCAATGGCACTTAATTTAGTTTTGGTCTGCCTCCAGTTTGTTTGTTTGAAGTCCACTGGAGCAGTCTTCTTGTAGACAGATATTGAATTAAGGCAAATATCACGACTTTGACGCATAATGAGCGGTGCTGAACAGATGTCACAGTACCTCCACTGCTCAAGGCCATTCCCAGACATTTCATCTCTCTCTTCAAGACTGTTTGGTAAACTATTCCTTCCAGAGTCTGTTAATGAAAGTCACAATGGGATTTGGGGGGAGAAAGCATGAGAAATCTGGGGCCTTGGAAGAGAGGAATGCATTCCTATTTTCTTGTTTTTATGTAAAACCACCATATTACTTCTACATTAATTATCCAGCAGGGCTAAAACATATTTTAAAAAATGTTTCTAAGAAATATTCTTTCACCATAAATGGGGTAACATGTATTTTAATTCATAATGAGCTGAAAACAAGTTATTTTTTTACTTTGAAAGTGTAACTGAAATTATAAGGAGTACTAAAAAGTAGAATTTTTTTTCATCAAATGTATCTAAGTTTGAATAGTAGCCTAAAGGAAAGTAAAATAAAATCTAAAAATTCTTAAAGTCCACCCATAAATTTATTATGTCATCATTTACTCACTTGTTTGTCGTTCCAAACATGCATGTGTGTAACACACACAATAAGTTATTTTGTAGAATTCTGGTAGCCAAAATGTTTGACTGTTGTTGACTTTTTGTCAATACAAAGGAAGTCATTGGGAACCAAAACTGTTTTGTTAGCTTTGTTAGCTTACATTCTTCAAAATATATATTTTTTGGTGTGCATGTTACACGGAAGAAATAAATGCATACAGGTTCGAAACGACATGGGGGTGACGTTGAGTATGTTTTATGAATCGAGTTGTTAACTGCGGACTGGTTTTTAAAGCGGGTTAAAAGATTTATTTATGAACCCCTTTAGAAAAAATCAGTCTCAGGGCAGTCATTAAAAACCAATTCCCACTGGTTACTGAGGTCACTCAACCAATTGCTTCTGTGATAGTTGAATGTATTCATTTATTAAATTATTTAGTCATATGGTTCCTTATATGCTCGATATGTCAGATATGTATTTGTGTGAATGATATTCTTTAGGCTGTACATATACAAGGCTCTTATGGCAAGAGTGATGGTCCTATAGCTGTTCCAGGCCGCTGTTGTCACTGCAGTAACACATGATATGTAGAGTTGGCTCAAACACCAGTTACGCAACATTAATGAATTGGCCCAGGGCATAATGGAGACTGCTGCAGTACTGTTATTGTCCTGGTTGTTTTTGTTAAAACAGAACTTGATTCTGTTGATTGTGTCGGTCTTTTTTTTTACTGTAAATATATTTGTTCATTAGACAGCATAAATACATCCATTAAAAACATAGATGTCATTTTGTTTTGTATTGGGTGTACTGTTCATTCTTGAATGATATTTGTATTGTGTGACATCTAGCAACACACAATGTTGAAAACTGACACTTAATTTGAAATAAAAGTCTTTGTTTAAATTTCACTTGGCAAATAGTGTCACGTAGTGGCGTATACAAAGCACTTGACGACTGAGAATCCAAAGAAACACTTTATTATATAAGAAAGAAAACAAGCACTCTACAAACCATAAGAACTAAGGGGAACTCAGGGCTTAAACAAGGTAGGCTAATCATAGTAGAAACCGAACAGGTGTGGGGAACTAATTAACAACCATAACAACCGAGTGGCGGGAAATGAGAACAAATGAAACAGGAACTAGAATTAAATGAAAACAAAGCATACATGTTACAATCAGCGTCATTAAAAAGTTAAAAACCTTTCGTGTTCCTATTCTGTTTTTGTGTCACAATGTTGCAAGCCCAATGGGCTTAATGCACAGCTGCACTACTTCCTGAACTCCTTGTTTCCTGTCAGCCATTATTGGCCAAATTGATTAATTCAGGTGTGCCTGACCTCAGTAGTCACGGCAACAATAATCAGACACGCCTGAATTAATCAATTTGGCCAATAATGGCAGACAGGAAACAAGGAGCTGGCTTAAGTAGTGCAGCTGTGCATAAAGCCCATTAAAATGGACTTTTATGCCAGAAGAAGTACTTTGGAGCGGAATATAATTTGTCTAGATTCAAAAAGAGCACTCTCCGAGTTTTTGTTTGAATTTTTGTTGTTTTTAAATAAGTCAAGGCCCTTCCAGCATGTAGCATTCCAGAATCTATTTATTCACAGATACAAATACACCTTTGGACTGAATCAGGATGTCATGACCCAAAAACTGGTGACAAAGGTGAGTCAAAGTTGAGATAGTTTACCCAAAGTTGAAAATTATGTCATCATTTACTAATCCTCAAGTTGTTCCAAATCTGTGTGAATTTATTTCTTCTGCTGAAGAAAAAACATGATATTTTGAAGATGATATTTTGAAGAAACCGTTTTATTATAGGCCTACCCAGATTCTTCAAAACATCTTTTGTATCCAAGAGACAGAAATCCATACAGGTTTGGAACAGCTTTAGGGTAAATGATGACAAATTTTACATTTTTGGGTGAACTATAGCTTTAAAAATCTTATTTATGCTATGTTCGGACTGCAGGCAAATCGTTTTCCTCAGTCATTCCAGGCAGACTTTAAACACTATTAATTGCGAGTGATCAAATAAGATTTGTGTATCTATACTACCAACTAATCTGCATAGGTTGCTTTGGAAACGACGTAGGCGTTCACACACGTGACGACGAGATGAAGGAACAGAGGTAGCTACATCTCATTCTCCAACAAAGCAAGTCCTGAAATCCTCCGTCACACAGGAAAATGCACAAATCTTTGGAGATAGCATTTGAACTTCGAATGAATAGTTCATTTCAGGCATTTCCGACACCAGATTTGACGAAAAGAGGTTTTGACGTTATATTTGTGACGCAGAGTGACGCAAAAGACAGTTTTGAAATATGATTTGAGCAGCCAAACTGAGACTCATTTATCAAAATCTGACTGGAATCACTTCAAACCACCTTCAAATGTAGTTTCAAAATTCAGAAATTCTAATTCAAATTCAGAATCAGAAAAAAAAAAGATTTTGTGAGTTTTTATTGTTGTTGCTGTTTTTGCGGTCCAGACCAAACCCATCTAGGCTACATCCAAATTGCTATCAGTCTGAACATGGCTGAGAAAATTACATTTAAAGAAAATTAAACAGAGACTAAATATGCTAAGCATATTTATTTTTAGAGCATTATTTAGTCTTTAGAGATTAACATAGTGTGAAAAGAACCCAAAAACTGATTTTTACTGAGCATATTAAAGAGATCTCAGTTGGTCAGAGGCATGCAGACACCAAGAAACAACAACAGGCTTCACAATGCAGGAAATCCAAACAAAGAACAGGAATTTTGCTTTTCAGCCTGTCAGATTCCATTCAATGTCCCACAAGATTCTACACGATATCAAAGCCTATGAAATGGAAACGTAATTGTGTAAACCCAATATAAATAGACTTGTGAAAAACTCAAGTGAATATCTAGCTATTCTTGTCCTGAATGTGATAACACATTCACCGACCACCCCCAGTACGTTCACTGACGTCGATGTGTATTGCACACAAACGAAGTAGGCTTTCTCAATTTGAAAACTTCTGGAAAAAATATAGGTGTTTATCAGGCCACCTGAAAATGAAGTGTAGGCTTACATGATATAGGCCAAAAGAACATATAAGCTCTTTTGACGACATATTTAAAGAAATACTTTTTGACATGCAACATAAAATAAACAGAAATGGAATGTTATGGAAGCACAGAAAAGCAAAAAATATATTCTTTGACATCATGTAGATAAGTTCATAATATAGATTAGTTTATAACATTTGTCCATCATCAACCCAAGTTCCACCACAGTGGTAGACCTAACTACCAAAATTTAAAACATTACATAACTCCACTCTCTTTTAAACGTCAAAAAGCTGAACTTTTAACATGACACTGAATCTAATTTTAAACACTGCAATTATTCATGAGTTATTCGTGCAATTATTCGTTACTTGGAACTAAAGCATTATTAGAACTGGACATCATGTTCTTTCAATGCAAATTAAAGAAATAGATCAAAGAAATTGTGCTGGATTAACTTGAAAAGAGCAAGCAGGGGGAGATAACTGCAAGTGTGTTTGTCCGTCTATCCTGAGCTGTCCTTTATCTTTACCCTGCTGAACTGCAGCCAGGCCTTTCACTTTGGCATCTGTAAGAGACACAGATAAAGGGCCAAAAACCTCCCCCTTCCCACACATCAAATTAGAAAAAAATCTATGTAGTTCAAGGACACCTCACTGGCACGATTCAAACTAATCCACTCTCATTACTTTATAACTGCAGCCACAGCTTCCGGTCAGGATCATGATTACGTGCTGACTGTTGTGTGGAATGTTTTTATCTTATTCAAATTTACACAACTGACATCCAGTACATCCCCATTCTACAAACACAGTTTTGGAGTGACAATATACTAAGCAAGAATCGTTAATTTATGTATTCTATGAAAACGATGCCAATGGTTGAGTATAAATGCCCTTGTATAGAGGAGATGTACACTTTAGCATAGGCTACTTTTAAAAAGAACACTAAATAAGGAAATAATATACTTGAAAGAAATATATTTCAAAATGATTGAATATTTTTGGGCATGTTATTTGAAATTGAATGTATTAGTTTAAATTTATATTAGGCTAAGTGCAATTACCTGAAAATTAGAGTGCTTTTTTTTACAAGTACTTCTTTATCAATTATTTAATTTCATAATTACTTATACTTGAAATATGATTAAAGTGCCAAATAATGACAAGCATTTATGGTAAAGTAAATGCTTTTATGTCAAGTAGGCTAAGTATATTTGTATACTCATTTGTAATGCAATGTGTCGCGTACTGCTCCGAGAAAACAAGACTGTGAATCCAAATGCAGTTTTTAATGAACAGGGTAATCCAAAGACATAATCCAGATAACAGGCAAGGGTCATACACAAACAAAAAATCCAAACAATAACAGATCAGGACTGAGGCAAAGAGAGAAATCCGAGGGAAGAGAATCAAGAGAACAACGGGAAACAGGATAGAAACACACTCAGAAATGCAGTGAGACAACATACAAGACTTCGCAGGGAATGACAGAAAGAGCCAGGCTTATAAAGGGTGAATAAACAATAAGATGAGACACAGGTGAAAACAATGAGTGCTGATGAGTCCAGTTAGATAATTATGGGAGATGTAGTTTGTTGTGGAGTTCCCTCTGGTGGCTCTCAGGGGAACTCTAGCTGGAGACCACAATGTTATATGTCGCTCTAGATTTGGCAGCACAGTACTTTAAAAACCTACAATTAATAGGCTACCACATTTCTACATTACATTAAAATACCATTTAAAATATATTAACTTTATAATATCAAATGACCGTACAGTTAAAATTATAATCAAGTACTTGTGCACTAGTATGTTAGTCAATGCATCACATCAAAGACGCATCTCTTTAGCCAAGCATTCACATAATGCTTACTTTTTATTCCTCTGTTGAATCAGATCGAATGCATTAATATTATGAACAGCAGCTACGCTAATTATTTCCCATTTGCTTTTCTGCTGTTATCTCGGGACGCTAATCAGCTTCAGTTTGTATCCAGCCTCTCATGGAGACTTCAGATGCCCCAACACCGATGAGACAACTAAACGCCTGTGAAGAGACGACTCCACGCCGGCGATTATGCCCTAAATTGGCTCTATGCACAGCTTCACTTCTTCCTGAATTTCAGCCAGCTTCTGTTTCCTGTCTACCATTATTGGACAAATTAATTAATTCAGGTGTGCCTCACCTCAGTAGTCACGGCAACAATAATCAGACACACCTGAATTAATCAAGTTCGTCCAATAATGGCAGACAGGAAACAAGGAGCTGGCTGAAGTTCAGGAAGTAGTGCAGCTTTATAAAGCCATTAAATGATTAACTAAATGCACTAAGCTGCTTTGAAACAATATTGTGAAAAGCGCTATACAAATAAAATTTGAATTGAGTTAAGTGCATTATTAAAGCACGAAAAAAGATTATCAAAACGAAAAAATATTTTGTCTTTGAACTTTTAATTTGACATTATTAAACACACCTGTGTCTCGTCTCGGGCCTGTAACAGCGCGCGCGGCGCCCATGAGGATGAACGACTTCAAGCCGAATCTGTCCGAGCTTGAACGTTACACAAAACCAGAGCGTAAAAATACGGGATATTTACGGGAAAATACTAAAACGGGAAGACAGCGGAAAAGAGCTAAAATACGTGAGAAACCGGGAGACGGGAGAACTGACAGACAGCAAAGTTATGGGATATGTGGAGTGACAACAGGTAGGCTACAAAGTTTTACATCCTTCTAGCCATATATGTATAAAACAGTTGGGATATGTTTTTATTTTGTACTACTTATCAAACTGTCATTCGTCGGCAGGCAGGGTGTACATTTTAGATGAAGACTTCATCACACCATGTCACTTTGTGTAGCTAAAAACATTAGCAAACGGACCTTAATTTGCTTTGACTATGAAAATATTCCTTTTTCACCTCCCATACGGCAGCGTTGTTAACCCATCCATTCTTAAAAAAAAAGATAGCTATCTGTACGTTTGTATGCTTTTATTTTTTGTGCGGTGTAAAGTAGCCTAACGGATTCTCTAAGATATATGTAACGTTAAATATCTCAAAACTCCAAGTCTAGGACTTATTACCAACTTTAAAGCAATGAAAACACCAGCGGGTGCTGTGTATGGAGTTCCGAGTGTGTTAATCTTTTCTTGATATCTATTTTAACATTGCGGTGACAGGTCACATTGGAATTGGAAATTTGCAAGGTAGCAAATCCCCGGGCTGGCCACTGTTTGTCGCCATATTGTCAGCGTTTGTTGCACGCCAGGTATCCATGGTATAGTCACGTGACCTCAATGTATGAAATTCATTCAGAACTTTGATACTTGAATCCAATAGCTCAAGTGCTTTGACGTTAAAAGGGTTGGCATTACATAGGGCAAAACACGTAGCTGCATTACTCATTATTAAGTGATTTATGGTTTTGGACGGTTTACAGGCACTCCACACCCCTGTGGTGTCATCGTTTCTGTAGTAGTAGTTAATTCAAGCTATTTTAAGGCATAAAGACATTATTTTCGAGGAAAACATTTAAATATGTCATTTTGATTATCAAGGTTGAGTTTTAAGAAATAAATGATCGATTACATAATTTTTCCTCATTTATAATTATCATCAGTAAATCAAGACCTGGAACATGATCAGAAAAAAACTGGCATCATCACCAAATTTAATTCCAGTTTAATTCATCTTTTGTGAGATTAGGGGCAGGGATGAGGAAAGAAAAGAACATGTCAAAAAAATCATTTTCAAATCTTTATTCACAGTAATATGCGAAGCATGAATAAGTACATTACATTCTGTTGAATGGTGTCACATCTTTTGTAAGCAGAAGAGTAAATCATTTTCCTTTTTCTATTCCACATTTCTAATATATAATTAGAGAGAACAAGCATCACAGGCTTGATATTGATGTTAACAGATGAATAAGTTAGTAAAGCTGGTCTAAACATATGATTTTAAAATACAAAGGTTTCATATTCCTCTTGGAATTACTCATTTTTATTTTTACATTCAACACTATACTTCCACTTTTTTCTTCCCATGGTTAATGATGTTCCAAAAATCGGTATAGATTAATAGAGACCAGTTATATAGGAACATGTAAATAAATATTAACATTTTTATTTTATTTTATGTGGTTTAAGATATGTGGAAACAAATCAACTGATCGCCAGTGTAATACAGTGAAAAAAAAAAAAAATGATCAAGAGGTCCACTGACATTATACCAGTAAGGACAGAGAACACTTTCTTATTAAGAAAAATACATCTTCCATTGCAGAAAAATAATAGAAAAGTTACATTTGCAAGTACTAAAACTTTTTCACAAAACTGATTGAGAAAAGTGCCTTGAGCATAAACGTTAGTAAAAAGCCAGACTGCCTCAATAATGTATAATACTCACATTTTAAGTATATAAAAAAACACAATTTAGGGTTATACAGAGTAAAACGAAAATCATTAAGTGCATTATGTAAATATCGTTCAGTTGTAAAGCTATTTTATAGCATAAAATAATTTTACAAGAATAAACTTTCACTTCTGTTCTCAATGCAAAACTATAATTGAACCAATGTAATTGAATTTTTTGGGGGGATAGATTACTTTTCCAAGTTATTAATTTAATTTCAAATCGGATACATGCGTGAGTATTCTCGTATTGGGCACTTTTTCTTATAAAATACACAAGCACCTCCGATAAGAGGTGAATGAGATCACTGTGATCAAAACCATAAAGTTTTACACCATTAAGAGATATTTCATTTATACCATCTCCTCCTAAAAAGAAACACAGATGGCACGGTCCCACAGGTATTTCACATCATGCGGATCTACTAGAAATAGAAATGAAACGATCTGCTAGAAGTTCAAGTAGAAAAGAGGTAAATCATACAGTAAAAAGAACACATAAATGGTCACATAATATGGAAACCGAGAACTTGGAAACACAATACTGAATCTTCAGAGCAACAGTGTCAACATAGTTTGGTCTGTTGTACCATTTTCTGGTAAAAGGTTCAGTTTTTGAACCTTACTCTTTCACAGCACACGTTCTACCACCGGTTGTATAGATAACATTACAGCAAATGACTAGGTGATAAGAAATACCGCAAGGTTTAAGTTAGTATCAAGAACCACACCATTATTTGACTTGTGAATCAAATCGCAGCTGCATAAAATATTTTTCTTTTTCTGGCACGTGACCTTGTTATTGTCTTCTATTTTTCTCTAGAAGCTCAATGTCAGAAGCTTAAAGTTGTAAACACTGAGAAGCAGCATATGGAGTACTCAATGCTGAGCCTTTTTGTTTCATTTTTTTTTTAAATATGTATGTTGCACTGATTTTGGTCTATGCCGCACAGCTGAATCACTCAGAGCATCCTCTTTCAAACACATCTGAAATGTGCTCCGCTCTTTTCCTGACACCATGTGAGCGCTTGTTCCCTCGTCCTTCGGTCCGTTGGGAAATGATGCATTTTTCCCTTAAACCTTGAGCTTCCTTTTCAGCTCAAAGTATGCATCAAACCTGGTCATGGCGTATTCCTGTATAAGAAAATAAGACAAACGTTTAGTCTGTTACTATTAAACTATTATAGAGTTTTTAACATTTAAATGATAGTAATAACAAATCAGTTTAACAAGGTATGGGTGCATTATTTGGATTATCTTGGACCTCAGTGTCCTTTTGTTTATAAAAAGTAACTTGAACTTGACCCCATTTTTAATTCATTGTTATTTAAGACTGTCATTGTAAATTAGGGCTGTCAAACGATTAATCGCGATTAATCACATCCAAAATAAAAGTTTTTGTTTACATAATGTATGTGGGTGCACTGTGTATAATTGTTTTGTATATGGATAAATGCACACACATGCATGTATATTTAAGAAAATTATTTATATATAAAATATTTATTTTTACATATCATATAAATTATATATAAATCTATATACATGAAAATATTTCTTAAATATATACAAGCATGTGTGTGTATTTATATATATACAAAATAATTATACACAGTGCACCCACATATATTATGTAAACACAAACTTTTATTTTGGATGCGAAAATCATTGTAATTTTTGCAATTTAGTTGTAATAATAATTGTAATAATAATCATCTTTAATTGTAATTTTTTCCCTATTGTAAATCACTCATTTTATGCTTTCGTTGTTTTACATTTGTTCCATAAAGTTGTATATAAAAAAACGTTACTGACACACACCCAATAGGTTGACACGTCACGTTAGCCTGACCTCACACATATTTGTGTACTGTCCTAAGGTTGTCAGGCAGCACAAATATCACAATTACTGTATCTTCTCATATCTCATATCCTGTGATGAAATTCCTGGGTTACCTAAGAGCTACACTGTGTATAATGGAATATACTCTCTGGTTCATGATTAGCAATAACTCAACACATACACACACAAAGACTTGACGGCTTTTCTACAATAACTCACCATGTACCCAAACTCAATAGTTGATATTTTGGCTTGGATCATGGACCACAATCCCCAGAAGAAGTGGGAGGCCAGGGCAAACCTAAATGAGAGAGGATTGAGTACACAGAGTACAGATTGAAAGAACATATGGTGAATCATTGCTGGATTTGGTCCAAACCTCTTAAAATATTCACAGTAGTACAGTAAGAGGCCTCTAAGGCCTGTTGATTCAATGGGCCTCATTTCAAAATCAACAAGCAACAATCATCTATAAAATTACAATTTGATGGCAAAAATGCCTAAGTTAGACACATCTGAGGTTGGTATTTCACCTGTTAACCTCCACTAGCATATCTTCTATGAGTTTCAGTTGGTCCTCTTCACTCATGTTTTCAAATCCAGCATTAGATTCCAACAGGTAACTCCGAAAGAAAAGCATCTGAGAAATACAAAGTCATTTTCATGGTTAATAGATTCACAGATTTAAGAACAGAAGAAATAAAACGACCATAAGAGAAACATTTTACAAACCTGCTGTGCTTTGGTGGGGTAATTTTTGGTGTTGGCTGTGAAAAATGGAAACTTGTCATTGGTGTAGTCATAAGTCCACTCACAGAAGAAATTTCCAATGTCAAATCCTCTGTGGGAGAAAGAGAGGAGATCATTACCCCATCAACATTTTGTTACTGTGATAATGCATAATGCACAAGTCCTGATCTTTAAAGGGTTAGTTCACCCAAAAATGAAAATTAAGTCATTCATTACTCACCCCCATCCTGAGACGAGAGTTCAAGAGATTTTCACGACGCATGCGCGAGAATTGCGATCTCCTTCAACTACTTCAGTTCAGTTCTCGCGCATGCGTCGTGGAAATCTCTTGAACTCTCGTCTCTGGCCTACAAGGAAGAAAAGGAATAGTCGAATAAAGTTGTTATTTTTTTGTCTGTTTTTTCACACAAAAAGTATTCTCATTGCTTGATAAACTTTTACTTGAGCCACTGTTGTCACATGGTATATTAAAACATTTTCTTCATTGACTTTCAGGGCCGTCAAGTTTCAATCCCTCAGGGTGCCTATGTAGCAGTGATCCACCTCTCAAATCTTAAGGTCTTATGGGATTGGTACAGCATGGGGGTGAGTAATTAATGACTTAATTTTCATTTTTGGGTGAACTAACCCTTTAAGAGATCATTGGTAACTGTGGAGGAGGTTTTGTTAGGTAGTTTCTCACATTCATGAGAATATCATGGTATCTGGAAACCGTTCTGATCGGCTTCACTAAATAATGAATAAATCAGTTTTGAGGGACATCAAGCAAATAACTCTGATCTGAGTACAATATTGAATGTACTACTGAATACAAATGCCAAAGACTGGCATGCTGATTCAACAACCTCCTCAAAAATAGTGTTAAATAAAATTGATAAGTCAACACATTAATTTTAAAAGCCCTAAAAATGCTATGTGTAAAATCTTCTTTCAAATTTTACACAAAGCTTTTAGCACAATCTTGTGGCCCCCCCGGTGGTCCCCAGAGCTTATCTCCAGAGATATTGTGCAACATTTAATGTTAATGTTTTCCTAATGCTGTTTGGCAAGTGATAATAAATATCAAGATTAGTTATGAAACTCTAGATGGTGTAGACTGATAGGCCCTTCACATGCAATCTACAGTCATGCACTACATGGCACAAGCTGATTGGCTCCTGCTGATTTTGCAGCCAGTGAGATTGCTTGTTCAACATTTAAATAGTCTGGATCAGTGTTCGCTGGTCATGCAACGTCTAATCAAAGTTCCTCTGAAATCCTCCACCTCCCCCAGCTCCACCTGCCTAGATTTGCTATGGGATTTGTGTGTATTTATGCAGCAGCATCTGTGTATCTATTTGCAGTAGCAAGTCCATGCTTTCTCTGCAGTAGCAGCAGCATAAAGGATCATAAAGGATATAGTTCACCAAAATCCATTAACATTGTCAAATCCATTAACATGTTAAAACCTTTCTGAATGTTGTTGTGCAACATGACATCATGACTTTTGCGTAAACATGCACACCACTTTCAAGTCAAGTGGTGTGTTATCTATACACATTTTGAGCTATCCGCGTGTATGTCTACGCCATTAATGTCCGAGTGATTCTGCGTGTATTTACGCACCGTTAAATGTCTGTGTGAAACGAAGCAAAATGTAGATCTACATCTGGGGAGCGATTATTTTCAACATGACATCATGACTTTTGTGTAAACATACACGCCACTTTCGAGTCAAGTGGCGTGTTATCTATATGCATTTTGAGCTATCCGCGTGTATGTCTACGCCATTAATGTCCGAGTGATTCCACGTGTCTGTACACGCCGTCAAATGTCCGAGCGAAATGAAGCAAAATGTAGATCTACATCTGGGGAGCGGGTTTTTTTTTTTTCTTCCCTAGGATGGTAGGGGAAAACTCATAAATGCTATTAACCCCAGTGACGGGGTTAGGGTAGGTCATATATTTATATATACAGTTCAGTCAACGGAGTTCATAAACACGCTGAAAAGCGATTATGCGTGTTGATAGCACGGCAAAAATGGAAATACGAATTGGCGTGTCATACACAAGCAATTTTATGAGACCAGTCCGTGTTGTGATTGAAATAGTATTGTGGTCCAGTTAACTAGTACTCAACCAGATTTGAACAATGCCACAAAAAAAAGAGAAAGAGAGAAAACATGACTCTTAATTTGACTACACAAACTGAAGGAGATTAATTTGTAAGAAAGACTGTGCGGCTCTTTTTGAAGAGGCTCACATCTGCTGTGGAAACTAAACAAAGCACACATTTCTGTGGCTGTAAAGCCAGGCTTAATTTCCTACTGCTTTGCTGAACAAACACTGTCAATGTGAGTCACTTATGCCGTAGGGGACCACATTGGATGGCAAGATGGGAAAACAAACAAAACATGACTTGACCCATGCCATCCACCACTGGAACAGTGATCTTGCCAATATAGGACCCTTTTCGAATAAAACTGTTACCAAAACAACATGTTACAGAGCAGTTTAGAGGATTGCCTCAGTGAGGCCAGTGTTTGAGCACGTGCAAGAATGCAAGTACCCTAGCCACTGTGTTTTGCCAGAGCCTTCAACGTCTGGAGGTCCCTTCTCAGAAATGGGGCACCCTAAGCATTCCAAGCTTATCAGAAACAACTGAGTGGTCTTGAACAACAAAAGAAAAACAGCCAGTTCTTTAAATCAGCTACAAAGATGTTGGAGGTCAGGTAAAAGATAAAAAAAATCCAATCAAACATTGGGTTGTTACAAAAACAAATTGGAATTTAGCTACATGGTGAAGAACGTGAGGAATCGCGTGTGGGATGAATGCAACTACTCAGTACAGACCTGTAGTTGTAACTGCTGTATTCAAAGTCAATCAGCATGAGCCTCTGTCTGTCTGCTTTCTCACGGCCACTCAGGAGCAAGATGTTTCCTGTTTAAATAGTTTTAAGAGTACTGGCATGTTTTAATCAAACATTGAAAAGTAACTAAAGTACATTTTTAGAGACAGTAGTGAAATAATCACAGTAAACCCGTCTAACCTTCTTGCAAGTCATTGTGGCAGAAAACCACAGGAGAGGGAGTAGATTCTAGGAGGCACCTGTGTTCACAAACAGCCGATTAAGTAAGCAGCATACAAATACGTCAATATTGAGCAGCAAACAAACACCTTTTACTTGCTTTTATCTTGCTATCAGTCACTCTCATATCTCTTAAAGTGTGAATAGCTTCCAGGGGTTCTGACAAAGCTGGTCAATGAAACAGTACTAGAAGTGTCTGACGAGAAGATAGTTCCTCTAAATTAGAAGTGGAATCACAGCTGTACTGAGTAATATAGATAATCAAGATCTTACTTGAGACTGTCCATCTCTTGAGGCAAGTTGAAGCTCATAAGGCGGGAGAAATTCCTCAGATGGTGTTCCCTGGTGAAGGTGAGCTGGAGCACTTGATCCATGTACCTGTGCAGATAATGGAAGTACAAAAAGATTGCAGTTGACGATCAACAAAAATATTCATGTTTGTAGGTGAAAACAGACTATCCATACAGCAATAAAATGATTGGGGATTAAAAAACAAATAATATTCAGTAATATTACTGATTTAACGACATTGACACTATCGGATGAGAAAATTGAGCCGAATCAAACACTATTGCCTTCTTGATCCATTAACTTTGACAGTTATTGAAGTGAATTGAAACACTGAACTAAATTGAGCTGAATAATAGTCTTCTGTAGAGCTGCTTTAATTGATACATTTGACAAAATGAACTCTATTCATGTGAAGCTGCTTGGAAACTATCAGTATTGTATGAAGAGCTATACATAAATGTAACTGTATATGATTAGGTGATGAATGCTGTTTAGGTCCCAGTGGATATACTAAATATTATGGGGTTTTCCAGAAAGCATGAAACAGAAAGCAAAAAGGTTTTGTTTCACCTTTTTTTGGTTTCATTATCTTTTTTTACAATTTACTTCCAGGGAACTCAGTTAACATAAATCATATTTTAGTCTGTTGAGATTTAGACTGAATTTCGCTAGAATAAAGCTAAATCCGGTCAACCTGACAGTAATGAGGATGTAGTTCCTAACCCACCATGAACATTGGTTAGAATTTAAAACAAACGTTTTTATTATCACTCACTTGTCCATTGTGCCAAACAGCCACTTTGGCTCCTTGTTGAAGGGCATTCTCATTCCATGAAACCTGGCGATCTTTTCAGCAATCTCAGCACATATATCAGGGACACTCAGCTCATCTGTGGACAGTTTTCGACTCTGCAGACAAACATATTGCAATGTCAGTTTGCGTTTTACTGACTAAAACAGAAACAACTGCAAACTAAAAAGGTAAAACACAAGTTCCTGTGTATTTAAAAGCCTGGAACATCTTTCAGAGCAATGGAAAATGTGACACAGGCACATTTGCCAAGAAAGTCATGTGGTTTATCTTACAATTCAATTAGCAAGAAAAGGATTCATAACTATTAGTGTCAAATCAAGTTGTGTATTGTATTTCACAGCCAGATTTTTTTCACATCATTTATCATAAGAGCTAACTTTAAGACTCACTGGGACAAACTGTTCCAGTCTTCCCTGTGGAAAGATGCCATAGAGCTTGGGCCCAAGCTCCCTCTCGGCCAGGATAGCAAACATCACACTCTCCAGTACCATGGCATCAGCTCCCTGCAAACACAAAAACATACAGATACAGTTCGGACACACGCTGACTCAACCTCCAAAATGTAAAAAAAACACGAAGACAACCTTGAAAACGTGCTTAGTTAAGCTTGATTGGGTCTTCAATCCCTGAAAGAGGAGTTCAGCTGAAGTTAACTTAATTCAAAACTGTGATGCTATTAAGGACAAGGAATTCTGTCAATTTTGTCTACAAGCCAGTCATTTTGTAACTGCTGTGATTGTCAAAAGCAAATTCAATGGCAGTGCTGGGCAAAGTGAGTTAAATGAGAAAAAAAACAAGAGGCAATTGTGCTGAGCGAGGCAGAACTTGCCAAACATCCCAGTCATTAATTGTGGCTGCTTAACTAGCAATGACATTAAGCTTGTTTTTTGGACAAGGCTTTGCCAAGTGTTAATACACAGAACCGAAAGAGCTGCCTTCCTATGCGGGGAAAGTACTTGCGTAAGGTGTTTTAATTTTTAAACATTCTATGTTTATGCTTTTATTCTTTCCTTCCTATTACATATAATCTAAAATTAGATCGTGAAGAGATTGTATATTCACTAGTTATAAGTAATTGAGTGCTGTACTTTGAACCAATCCCAATTGGAAGTCATCTAAACATCTGGTAGAGCAAACATTTGAAATTGCAAACATTAATGTTTGGGAATTTATTGAGAATTCACTGTAACCACTGATGTATTTGTCTTATGACAATGCAAAATTCGCATTTAGGAGATATAAGAATTTAAAATTTACAGTCTCTCATTTCCGCTACAATGGATCACAGATTTTTATGACATCACCGTGGTCTTCAGCTTCTCATCACATCTTCTACCCAATCAAATGCTCTGTAGAATCTGAAGCATCCCGCCCCCTATGCTGTACATATCACCAAGCCAAAACGACCGTGGCTGTACCTGACTGTACACACATGCTCAGTGACAGCTACTCGTTAGTTTCATTATTAAAATCATTAATATTCCATCTTTTTCTATTAATATTGTTTATTTCGAGTCGGAGTGACTGTCAGGCACTTCCGAAAGCAAGTAACTTTAGAAAACTGAATCAGCACCAAGTTCTGAACGATTTGGTTCTGAACTGGTTCGACCGGTTCACAAAAAAAGAACCGAATCAAAAGAACGATTCGCTCACAAACCGGACATCACTACCGTTGTCACGTCACGGAGCATTATAGGTTGGAGTTGTATGTTCGAATTGCTCAAATGCTCAAGTTTTATTGCGTTTTCAGAGTGAAATGACTAGTAGGTATTCACACCTCCAAGGTTACAATTGAACCCAACATATCTGCGCTCCATACTGTTTCCATCCACTGTTTCTCCATCACACCAAACCATCGTAAATATCGTTATTACGGATTTCGAGCATGTCAATGTCTTTTCTACAAGTGGGAAAGTCGTAATTATTGATGATCTATAATAGACAATATAATATCTGTATGTTAATCTATATAGACAGTGGAAAGCAAGTCTGTAGCGAATGGGGTTAATCATTCAAATTTTATGATTTGCTTTACATTTAGTTGGGATACGATGAATAAATAAGTTGTAGAAATTAATATTTTTCATCATTCCAAATTCAGATGTAGTCATTTGGATTTATTGTTAACAGTATACTTCCTTGTCATGTAACTTTAATGTGTGATGTTACAACAAATGACTACTCGGAGGATTGAGTTTCGGAATGTCTTTTATCTAGTACAATTTAATGAGGTGAGGTAAAAGCACTGAACACACTTGCGCAACAAACCTGCTGAGGGAATATCAACTGATCTGCAGTTTTGTTTTGTTTTTAAAACATCCCGTTCTCTCAGAAATTAAACAGGATACTATTGGAGGACAATTCTAATGGGAAAAATCTGGAAGGAAACTAAACTTCCTCAAAGGAAACTTTGGAAACACCATCTCTGGCTTGGAAGCATGAATGATTGGGAGAATCAAAGAGTTTTCGAATTCTAATCATATTTCGCATTCAACACAACTACCGGTATGCAACAATGATTCATGCTCTATGTCCAAATTTGTTCAAGATTTGGTCAGCTGCCAAGTCAGTCAAAGTTTAACAGAGCACATTTACGTGAAAATGCCACCTACAGAAACAGGTTTTACACAGGTTTCCTAGAAACTACAAGGTGATGTGATACATTTCTGTTCAAATTTTGCCCCCTAAGGCCAGTTTTGCAGAATATAGATCCAACAATAATCATAATCATTTGTTAACAAACAAGTATTCATTACTTAAATGAGCTCATTGTTTCTACCTTAAATTATTACATTGTTTAAATTAGTGCGTTTTAGCTAACTGTGATTTGTATATGTACATTTCTGAAATACATAACAGTAACCTCTGATAACAGATCACTCTCGTAATGTGTGGACTCATGAATTTTCTGAAAAGCTCGCTGCTTTGAAACGATGTGTATTGTGAAAAGCGCTATACTAATAATGTGAATTGAATTGACCAAACACACCTGATCAAGCTATTGTAGGGCTGTTTCCAAAATCACCCTCTTTACCCTTAAAGGTACAATATTCAGGATTTTTGCAGTAAAATGTCCAAAACCACTAGGCCAATTTTGTTTAGTTGATTACTTACAATATCCCAAATGTTTCTAACTATTTGTAGATCGTGAGAAAATTCCTTTTTTTTTTTTTTAACCAAGGAAACGGGGCGTGTGAGCAGGGGTGAGGAGCCGCCAGTCAATGACGTCATATCCGCGTTACCCCCGGTTTCCGCCAGGTTTGACCTCGCACTGCAATAGTAACCATGGCGACAGACGTGGATAACTGGGTGAGTTACTCAAATGCCTTTCCTTTCATATATTTAAAATGACTTGCAGATTTATAACTTTATTACCTCTGAAGACATTATGACTGAAACAAAAGATTTGTGGCAAGTATATCTATGGTCCATGAGAGTACAAAACTTGCAGTTTCGCTTGTCGCCAGAGGGGGCATAGTTCTGCAAAAACTCAGAGACTTGCGCATTGCACCTTTAAAAAATATATCACGATTAATGCAGACATAGCCAAAATGTGGTATATTAATCCATGCCTGGCCTGCCTACCTTCATAAACTCCCAGCATTTTTCGAAAACAATTTATGTTTTCGAACATAGTCTCTCTCTCCCTCCCTACCCTTTTATCTGACAAAGAATTGGCCATGTGACTGCTGAGCAGCTGCTTGGGTTTTTCCAGTGCCTGTTAATACACAAGGCATAATCACTGGATTACTGAAGCAGATCAGTTCACACCAGCACAAGGACAGTATCTACATGCAGGTGTTTTGAATGGTCCGTGAGAGGAAGTCCATCTCTGCAGTAACAATAACACCAAGAAAATAGACACAAAACTGCACTTGCATACTAGATAGATGCAAAGTTAGCAGAGGCCAGACAGGACAGCCAGCTGATACTGAAGCAGTCAGGTTAATGCTGGGATAAGCTTCTAATAGGATCCATTACAATGTGTTTCAGCCTTGTAGGTTATCAGCTCTGGGTCTTCTCTCTTTATTAACTATGAATATGAACCTACTCTCCCTTATTAACCATTCCAGTTATATCCAATTCTTAGTGATTGTATGGCCATCTCTTGCCATACGCAAGAGCCTATGGTGCCTATCAAATGTTCAGTTACCCACCCCTATTCTTCAAAATATCTTATTTTGTGCTCAGCTGCAGAAAGAAATTCATACAACATACAACTTGAGGGTGAGTAAATGATTTTTGGGTGAACTATCCCTTTAAAAGGGGTCTTCAAGTGACAAAATTTACTGTCAGTCCACTGAAATACGAGAATGCAACTATAAGAAACTCATGGAAGAATTTGACCTAAAAGTTTGAAATCACAAGCGACAAGCCCAAACAAAACATCTCTGATGACCCAAATATCTTGTCCCTTGGCATTTGAAGATGATGGGATGGGGGGGAAAACATAACAGCAGTTTCACTAAAATGCTTTTATGAATTTGACCTCTTATTGGTCATATAATCTCAATAAGAACATGTCAGATGAGATGTAATAAAGACACCCTTTTAGACACCCAATTCAATAGGTCACATTCTGCTCACATACAAACAGTAGAAAAAGACCTTTGCCAATGTTACTTACTTGAAAGTGATTTTCTGTGTTTGACTGTCTGCAATCCCCTTTATTACAGGACATCTAGCAATAAGAGAAAAAGCAAAAGACTATCCATAAGCACAAAGTGTTTTATGTGACATCTTCATTGAGTAGCAACATTTTTTCCTTAAGCAACAGTCACCCACTATAAACTATAAATCCATGTCTTTGGCAGCACAGTAAGAAAGTGCATTAAACAAATGCATTAACTTTGTGATAAAAAGAACAGCGTGTTAGAAAGGGTTGATAGCTAGAAATATATGGCCTGTTTGAACAAAACGCTTGACTAGGATATGCTGACCCAATACTTTTTTCATGACAACCACATATATTTATTAAAACCTCTGCCATAACTGCAATGATCAAAGCCATGTTCCAATGAGACCAAGCCCAAATATTTAGTACACAATGCTATTCTCCAGTAGAATAAAAAGCCTCAATCTGGAGGGTTTGGTGTCCATAGTAATGAACACTATGTAAATCTCCCAACAGCAACACGAATGCTAGTGACAGCAATAAAGTGTGTCTAGTTAAATAAAGATCAACACAGGTTATTATCAGTGCACAGTTTGAAAATTAACTCGCATAAAAGGCCTTAATGAACTGAACTCATGACAAATTAGAGATTTATTTATGAATCACTATGTAGCAAAGTCCACACACCCTGGAATTTGTAATATGGCTCCAACTAATGCTTCAAAACACTTGGCTTCAAAGGATTGGACTGTGGTCCTACAGACACCTCATCAGGTATGACATCATTAGCTTCGTGACTGCTGTTACTCTAAATAATTAACTGAAAAACATCCAGAGATTCAAAGCAACTCATCACTAATAAAAACAAAAGCCAAAGCCTAATGGGAACATTCTGTTACTTCCTAAAAATGCAGTCATATTATATTTAGGAATATATTCATATATCTGTTTATACTATATAGATACTAGATTTCATCATATATTAAATAAAAATTTGAATACACAACTATTTCTAAAGATTAAAAAAATAGAAAACAGAAACTGACTAAACTATTTCTTAATAATAATTATAAAACACATCCTTTACAAGTAATGTTGTTTTTATTATAATGGTATGACATGAACTATTAAAAATTTGAAATGCCGCCGTAATTCGTTAAAATACCGTGCTGCGACTCCTTTGCTAATGTAACCAGCACCTATATATTATTCAAAGGAGTAATAAAGAGTTGAAAATAAGCAGATAGAGGCAGAAAAATACTTCAGACAGAGCAATGTACGCCGTGAGCTTAGATCTCAAAGATATTAAAGACTGAGATGCGCTGTGGCTTCAGGGATCGCATACTGTACCGTGTTTGGTATGTTGGGATCACCTGGAAACAAGAGTGCTCAAGGCACGCTCCTTTGGCAAGCCTACGGCAAAGAAGACACGCAAGTACAGCCATGGAGGTACATCACCCAATAAAAACTGCCTCTTTAAATTTAGAGGGAACACACACAAATACAAAATCTGTTTAGGGGGACCGATTCTTAATTGAGATTTTTAATCCAGGGGGGTTGCCATCTGCCTAATGAATATTAGGTTTTTAAATCTCACAACAATCACTACTTCTATAAAATAACAAGCACAAAGTATTTTTTGTTCATTTTAACACTCAAATGAATGCGCTGCTTAATTGTTTTAACTGTTTAAATTGAAATTACTGTCATCCTTGCCATTCCAGATAAACAATACTTAGTTTCAGACTAAACAGCATAGTTTATATCCTTCCGATCGGACTACAGTAAAAAAAACACACAAAAAACTTGACCTATACATTCATAGAAGATTTAACAGTGAACATGTATTGTGTAAAATTTGGGTTTGAAATATTTAAGGCACAGGTATTGGCTTTTGCTAAGCACTCAAGTGGATATTATTATTTTAAATGCTAATACATGCATGCAGTGTGTGTGTAATATATATACAGTGCTCGAATTGAGTCAAGTCTTATGGGGGGTCCCCCAAATTTTTTTTTCTGGGGGGGTGGGGGGGTGGGTTATATATTTAGTATATAAATAGTATAAGCCTATATGTATACATTATATGCATAAATAAATAGTGTTTATTAAAAACGCTTGCTAACGAATGATATAGGCTATATATAATTATTCTTTTAAATTGCTTACGGGCGTTTACACTTTAAAGCGACATGGCAACTAGCCAACTTAAAAAATATATTGTAAATAATCAATTCATGAAATTTACCATATCCATTGCATGTATTTAATCAGATTATTTTATTATTTTTTACTGGGGCTGCAACTAACGACTATTTTTAATAATCAATCGACTAGCAACTGACTATTGAAACAATTAGTCGACTAATCGGATAATTATTAAATTTTTCTAAAATTTAGCATGAGATTGCTTTAACTCTGTGGAAAATGATAGTAAACAAGAAAGAAGGGGGTACTTCAATGAAAAATGCATATTTTATTGAACTTTGCTACTGATAGGCCCATTCGGTATAGACAAATACATAAATAGAGAAACTCTATCTTTTTTTATAAAGGACAGGCACATTTGTTTTATAAGAAAAAATAAATTAAAACATTTCATATACAAATAGGGTTGCAACAAACGATTATTTTTTTGCCGGCTAATCAGTAAGTTTGGAACTATTATTCAGCTTTTTCAATTAGTTAAAACATTGAGTTATACATATTCTTACTATAATATGCAGTTCAGCTTTTGAAATAGTGGTTTTAATGAACTTAGAGCCAACTAAACAGGTCATTCTCTTAAGTTTAACTCAAATCACACACAAATGCTCGCATTGTTTAATAAGCCCACTGCTTTTCTGTTTTCTGCCTTGCATGTATTGCACATGACAGCATTGCTGGTTTTAAGTTTTGTAAAACTTTGCCAAACCTTGCTGTTTCGGATTCGTTTGCACAGTGCAAATTGCACTCCGTCATAATTCGCGCTGTTTTTTCTTTTACCGCACTTGCAGGGCTGCATTAAACTCTAGCGCCAAAGCGCCGTAGTGGTCAAATCGCGATATTGCACTCCCTTACGTTAGGTCACTTGAGATCAAACGACTACTCGACAACAGAGATATTTGTCGACATTTTTTTATTGTCGACTAATCGTTGCAGCCCTATTTTTTTACTAAATAAAAATATCTGAGGGACCCCCCTAATTCTATTTTTTACTTCTTATGGGGGGTCCCTAATACCTTATGGGGGGTCCCGGATCCCCCAGCCCCCCCTCAATTCGAGCACTGTATATATATATATATATGTGTGTGTGTGTGTGTGTGTATACACATCAAGTATTCAATAACATACTACTTGGCATCTTATTAGATGATTATGAAAAATGGCACTTAATTCACACATTTCACCAAGTAAAAAACTAATTCACACATTTCACCAAGTAAAAAACTATCAAAACACCTGCAGAATTTGTCCATATAGGCGAAGGAGCACGTTTCGTGGTTCATCTCCCAGGCTAGGTTGCTTCTCTGGCAAAGCGCAGAGGAACAGTTTGTTGCTGAGACCTCCCCTAGAAGCAAAAATGTACATGTTGGAAGAGAAAATAGCTGCATTCTCACAATCTATCAGGATAAATGAGTATTTACAAATAGTCAATAACACAAAGAGTAATACAAACTTTTGAAAAACAATCTGTGTATGTTCATTTACACTGTATATATTACTTGTGTAACACATGGTTTTGAGTCACAGCCGGTCATGGAAACTTTGGAGCATATTGCTGTATTGGGCAGTTAAATATTATCTCATGACCAAAAAGAGCAAAACTTACAGTACTAGATCATTTTAAGAAATGAAACATCATCTCACATTTCCAGTGAAAAAGAAAACGATTTTTACAACTTTTTCTCACAATCATGAGATATAAACTAGCAATTGCGAGAAATAAAGTCAGAATTGCGAGATATAAACGTGATTTATTTATCGCGATTGAAAAAAAACCGCAACTGATTTTTATTCTGACTTTTTTTTTCTCGCAGTTGCGAATTTATATCTCACAATTGCAAGTTATTAAGTCAAATTCTGAGAAAAAAAAAATAAAAATCATAAGATTAAAAGTCGCAATTGCCTTTTAAATGGTTTATTTCAAGGCGGAAACAAGCTTCCAAACGAATATTATCTAGTGGAAACTTTGGCACTGCGCCCAAACAAAATAAAAACAAAACAAGCTCGTTTTTTGAGATATCAAGCTCAAATTTGGAAAACAAACTAATAATAATACAAATTGTATTCATAAAAATAATAATAAAATAAAAAATGTATTTAAATTGTATTTAAATTTTAACAATAAAAAAATACTTTTGTGCATTTCCATATCATTAAACGTAAAATTAAAAAAAATATATTTTTTGTGCATTTTGTGAAATTTAATTTTCAGGCCTATGCTCAAAAAAATGAATAAATGTATTATCACTACTGCAAAAAACAGTATTATAAACACCCTTCCTAAAATATTATACATCCATTTCAGTGGTGAGGGAAAAACGTTCATTTTGATCTGTTTCCGATCTAGTCGCGCTAAGCAGAATACCTGATGATGGAGATTTGGAAATCACACTCATCTATGCATTTCCAGGCTCCGTGAAGGAATTCTTTACACCACAGATACGCCTTCAGCTTCGTCTGATGGTCGGGCTCGTCCGGTCGAATAATGTCTTTGCATTCGTCCCCACTCTCTGGCTGGACTTCGAGGACATTGTCATTTACCAATAAAACCAGAGACATAGAAGGCGAAGAAGACACGCCATTGATAAATTTTGTCTTCATATTTGCTGTCTGTTGGTTATCAACGTAAATAATCAAAGCCTGCAAGCAATAAATTAAATCGCTGACTGTCTGAGCGATCTGAGTTTTATAGCTTTCAGATGTTTTAAACGCAAATTTGACACTGTATAACTGTACCCACGATGCTGAAGAATACACTGCGTCAGACGCGTTGATTCGTGCGCAGTATGTTGAAGTCGAGGGGGCTGACCGCACGTCATCCGACCACACCCATTCTGCTCTTTGATTGGACAACAGAGTTACGTCCCCTTCATTCCAAGCTCGAGCTATGACAATAGTAAACAATGCCTGAGAAATGCAGAGATTACTATCACAGCTTTCATGTATGAATTAAAAGTGGATAATTCTGTAATTACATAGCCATATCAAACTGAAATTATACTTGAAACAGATTGGAACATAATTATGGCTTCAAAAAATAACAAGGTTGTCAATTTCACAGATTATTTTGACGTTCCATGCTAATGAAAAAGAAATGTAATGCTGATAAACATAAGTGATTTTCTTGTTTATGTTATGGGTGAGATATTCACTTATCGTTGGATATTTTTCTTAAAATGTTGTCATTAGACAAAGGGTTTATGTTTTGGTGTACGTAATAACAGAATAGCCACAACCTCAGAATTTAAAATCATACTTTCTGCCAGGTAGGCTACACAAAATAATAATATAATAATATGCCTATACTAGCTTTAATTTTCATAGCTTATTAAAAATCCTCTCTGAAAGAAATACAGACAAACATTTTTTGCATCAGCTCATTAGTCCTCGAATTAAAATGTAATTAAATGAAGGACAATTTGTACCCGTTTTGTAGGATAACTCGGAGCCCACATAATAACATCGATCTTCTTAAAAGTGATCTTCTCACATTACTATTATTTTATAATTTTTATTTATTTATTTGGTTTAATCAAACAGTTTCATTTACCTACTAGTGTGGTTAATATCTAGTTTTGTTGCGGTTCTATGAATGCAGTAGATTATGAAGCGTAATTTATACCTTTCTTATTTCTCCTTATGGGTTAGGACAAAAAGGAGGGTTGGAATGCGGTTGAGACGTGTCTTTCCGCACGTCTCGTGTCTAAAATTGTAAACCATGTGCAGTGAGTCCTAGTAGAGTAGAGTTCGGACAGGGGTCCTCTGTAGTCACATGACCTTGACGGGAAAGTATGAATCATGAACACAACATTTGATTGGAAACAACGCGATAGCTAGCTAAACGTGGAGCATTCGAATTACGTAAAGGGATCACCCAAAATAAAAATGTTGTCATCATTTACTCACCCTCATGTCGTTCCAAACCCGTGACATTCGTTCATCTTCAGAAAACAAATAAACATCGTTAATGAAATCTGAGAGATTTCTATTTATCCATTGACAGCTATGGAGCTACAACGTTGATGCTTCAAACAGTTTATAAAGAGATCATATTAACTGAGCGGGATCACTTTATATGATGAACAGATTGAATTTTCAAAATGGCATGAGAGAAATAAATTTCATGGGTGAACTGTCCCTTCAAGAAATAGCCCTTTAAAAAGTCTAACCATCTAAGCAGTTAGTTAGGGGAAAGTTAAACTTAAGTTTAAGTTACTTTTTGATATCAAATGCCAATCAATGTTTTGAAATAACTGACTGAAAAAATCATGAACAATCTTAAAGAAAAAAATGGATGAAGAACTTGTTAGAGTCTTAGCGTCCGAATGTGAATCAGCAAGATGGAAATAAAAAGAAAGTATAGCTTCGAGAAGCACAATACATGCTTTTCTGACAAACTGTTCAAAAGTTATGAGCAAAAATAGCATTTTTCTTATGACCTGTAGGTGGCGCTGAGACAAGTCCAACCCGTAAAACAATTTTGGTTCGACCTTGTTAAATTCGCGACATCATAACGTCCAACAAATAGGAATAAACAAAATAAGTTAAATCATTTCTGTGTGGCTTGGTCCATAGTTCTTCTTAACAAATTTTCGTAAGAACTGAACAAAATTTGAAGGTGTAGCGAATAAACGGAATATTGTACTTTTCAAAATGGCCGCTAGCCAACTGTAGTGGAGTCTTATGTGACCAGTATGATAAGTTGTTTCAATTTTCTAGATGTTATAAATTATAACTTTGGAAAGAAGAATAAGAAAACTAACAGCCCCCTAAATATGATCATTATAATACATCTAATAATGACATAAGACAATCAAATATCTTGAAAATGAGTTTTATAGTTTTCAAGTACTTAAAACAGTTAAATAAAAACGAGTCCCAGAATATACAGAGTGAACAGTATGCCCCCAGATTATGTATACATCCTACATTGTTACTGTCATGATGCTTTTAAGAGTCAGTTTGTAAGCTTGAGACCATAGGAGTTTTGTGATCATTAGGATAAGAAGCTCCTTTAAGCCCACAGATGGCAGACTTTTGACACTACAGAATGTAAAGTATATAATGAAGAAAAAAAAGATAGGGGAAAAAAATAAGGTACAAATAAAAATAGCCTATTATGGCAGCTGCCTACTTAGGGTCAACAATGGAAACACAAACAACAGCTTTGAATACCATAGCATATTTTTTGTCCATTTTTATCATTTTTCGGCAGAGCACAAAATGCACACAAAGCCACAAAGTCAATTAGATGTACTGAATACCACAATGAGCATGACTCGGTAAAACAGATTCTTGATTAATGACGTTTCAGTACAACTCATCTCTTGCAGACTTTTATCCGTAGGCACGCTTCTCTATGGACTTCCAAGGTCACACAAAAAGGGTCTGACGTTCACAGAATAATTATTCAATAGTCCAATATCTTAATGGACCAGCACCAGGCCACCACAATGAGCACCACGGCCTTCCATGGCCAAAAAATCTGACACATGATAAAAAGGATTTTGATACAAAAAAAGCGGAGAGATCTGTATAAATTTGAGCTCCTCTGCACATTGTTTGCTCAACGATTCCCTTTAGCCAGATCAAACTGAGGAGAGAGAGAGAGAGAGAGACAGACAGACATGATTCTTGTGCATGGGAACACTGTTGTTGAAACATCAAGTGTCAACCTTTTGAGGTGAAACCATGCATACGTTTCCCAAGTGGATCAACGTCTCGCAAACAAAGCCAAAGGGTTGATGGAATAAAACAGTTAAGCTGGACAAAATGCTAACAAACATATGCACATTCTCAGACATGGATAGAATTTATACATAACCTGTACACTTTCTACAATATTTATAATCATTGTGAGGAAAAAAAAAAAAAAAGAAGTGCCGTCACTAAAATGTAAAGAAAGATAGTTTGCCATGATTTAATTGTACATTTTGCATTTTCTATTTAAATTACCTATGTTCAAAATGAACATGATTGAGACAATGGATATTTACACAGCTTATGCATTGAGTCTGAGAGACTGATCTTCCCGTCGTCTGGAGGAAATGTCAATGTCTATGGAATCTTTGCCCACGATGAGACGCAGGCGTTTTGCTGGTGGGAGCGGGATGAAATCATCCTCGTTATCAAAGTAGTCCTCTTCCTCGTCCTCGGAGGACAGCGATTCCACTTCCATGTTCTGACCTACCTGAGCGGCCGCCTTGTGATCCAAAACATCCCCCCCTTCTCGCTTCACGATGCCCAAGGTGACGTCCTCCGGGTACGCGCGATGCAAACCGGTGCCGTCTTCCTCCCGCTTCAGTTGGATCTTGAGCTTGGTGGAGCTGCTGTGGGACCCGTGGCTGTAGCCGTTGTTCAGTTTGGCCACGTACGAGCTGCTCCGGTCCTTCTCGTGCTCCTTGCTGAACTTGATGCTGATTTTGGAGGAGCTCGAAGAGTTGCTCTCCCTGGCCTCGTTCTTACTGCTGCTGCTGTCTCGACGCCGGCGTAGTGTTATCTTGGGGATGCCTGAGTTGTTCTGCAGAATCAGCTGAGCGTCGTAACGCGTGATCTGCCGCTTCTTCTTGCCCTTGCCTCGGCGGAGAGCCTTGCTGCTTTTAGCCGAGCCGTTGTAGTGCTGGTGGCGGTCCGGCAGGCCGAGCACTACCTTCCCACAGTCTGCTACGTCTGCAGCCCGAACCGCGTGCCGCAGGTCAGGTACGCCCTCCTGGAGGAAGGACTCACCATAGGAGCCGGCGTCTTCCTGTTTCACCGACCTCCTGCGTCTAGGACACGTCCCTTTCTTAGGACAGCTGGTCTCCAAACTAGGGGTGTTCATCTGGTGCGCAGGTGTCACAGGGACGAGCTCTCCAGGCTCCGACTTGAAGACTACACCCGGGCTAAACGGCTGGCTGGATGCCTGCGTGCCGTCAGACCCCTGTGCACCGAGAGAGGTCCTCGTGGACCTACGAGTTCTGTAAGGGCAAAGTGTGCTGTCCTTGCACAGGGAAGCACCCTTCGAAGAGCTCTGATTGTTTTCTGATGATCGTGCTACACTGCCTTTGCCTCCAGAACTACGTCTGTCCGTGTCTCGTCTGGAGGTCTCCTTGAGATTCCCACTAGCGTTCACTCGCCTAGAGGCTTTTGTCCATACGCCTCGACACCGTCGTCTTCCTTTAGACAAAGGCTGTGTGGGCTTCGACTTAAGTCTCTTTGGTAAACTTGAAATATTCGTTTGACTTCGTTTTGAGGATGAGGTAGAAGAAGGAGTGCTTGACAGAGTTTGCCTGGTTCCAGCCTTTGCTTCTCCGTGTTTTTTGACACAGGACTGCGAGGTCCTCTTGCGTAATGCTGGAGAAACATGAAAGGAAGAGAAGAGATCTGATGAGCATTAGCTCTAACAGCATTATTAGTATCAAACGTCTAGGATTACAGGTCTCTCACATGTTTGTACAGTGGTTGGTTCCTGAGAGTCTGCATCTGCATTGGAGCTGACTGACTGGCTGTCAGAGTTCCTGCAACTTTCCCCCAGCTTCTTTAGTCTGTTCAGACGCTTGTCTGTCTCTCTGAGGCCGTACTTACTATTGATCACCGGAGTCTCCACAGGCAACCCTGCTTTCGACTTAAAAGCTCCAGTGCCACGTCTAAAAGAACATTTTTATCGTTACACATTACATTTAATAAATAGATATTTGGAGCAAATATACATATACAACTAGTAAAATATAAAACATGAATTGTACTGTTAAAGGGATACTCCACTTTTTTTGGAAACAGACTCATTTTACCACTCCCCCAGGGTTAAACAGTTGAGTTTACCGTTTTCAAATCCATTCAGCAGATTTTTTGATATTTAGAAGAATATCATTAACCAGACAGTTTCTGGTCTCATTGACTTCCATAGTAGGAAAAAAATATACTATGGAAGTCAGTTAGACCAGAAACTGTCTGGTTACTGATATTCTTCTAAAAATCAGCTGAATATAATCGAAAACGGTAAAACTCAACTGTTTAACTCTGGGGGAGTGGTAAAATGAGCCTATTTCCAAAAAAAGTGGAGTATCCCTTTAAAGGCTAAATAAACAACTTTAATATTAAATACTACATTGAGTATTATATTAGAAGCAAATAAATATAGAATTATAACAATGAAATATTTAATGTTTACATATTACATTTAATATTTGTATGTATACATTCAAATTGATATTACATTTTATTTCCATTAAATTCTAAAATTAAAGTATTTTTAAAAAAGAACATGAATAAACAAACAGTAAAATATTAATATTATCATTAAATATTGAGCAAATGATATTAATATTATTCATATTTACATATTGTATTATTATTTAACCATTTGAAACCAATAAGACAAATATTATTAATTGAATATTACAATTTAACAAAGCTTGTCCATCACCAAAGTCCAGTGCAATCCATAAAGGTCATAATCGGTTAATTTTTAATTGAACTGAATAAACATTTAAATTTTAATATTTAAATATTTGGAGAAAAAATATAAATGTTTAACTACTGAACTAAGCATTATTTCAACAGAACTCAATACTAATGAATTCTTAATTCTTTATAGAATATAATCACAAAATGCGGTTACAGTCATCCATTCCTAACTACTTCTCTAAAAGAGACGTGAGAAAGCACATGATACCTTTCACAAGTATAGCATTCACAGAATTCATTGTTTTCTCCAAAGAATCCATCTCCATAGTAACAGGAGATCTCTTCCCCTGGTTCAATGTCCCGCAGAACCTTCACACAGGCGGTATCTCGGCCTGTTGACACAAACTGTAACAAACAACGCACATCAGCAAAATGTCATTTTCTCGTTTATTGGTTAATCTCCGATTAGTCTTCATTTTTGAGCCCAGACACAAACTGCAACAAACACCGTACATCAGCAAAATTTAATTTCCCGATTATCAGTTAATCCAAGTTAGTCTTCATTTTTGAGTCCAGCCTCATATGTACTTACCTTGCAGTTTGGCCGGCAATCTGTAAAAACAATTTAAAAAAGAAAAACCTTAAATTTCCTACAAAAAAAATACATCGTAGAATAATTTTATAAATTTATAGATCATGGGTGACAGTTGAAAATCCAGAAGAGAAGTACCATGGTTAATAAAAGCCGCAGGTCCCAGCCAGAGTTGCGCACAGTTTTTGCGTGTAGAATACATGACGCTGAAATCATTCTCTCCATGTCGAAGCAACATCCTCTCTTCACTGGGAGACAACTCAGCGATGCAGCCCACAAGATGTTCGATTTTATCATTCCTTTTCCTGTAATGTGCACAGGGGTACGAATATATTATGAAAACTAGCAGCAAATTAAGTCGAAGATCTGATTATAGAAAAACGCTAACTCACCAATCTTTTGTTGCTACAATTTTTGCTCCGTTTTGCTCAGAGGAGTAGCGATTGCAAGGAAGGATCTCAAAGCCGCTGTCTGAAGCAAACATGCGCAGGTAAACAAACACCTGTGGGATATGAGAGAATTTTTTTAAAAACATTTGATAAATATTTGGAGCATAAATAAAAAAAAATATAAATTCTACTAATTGCTAACTAATTCTACTAATTGCTAAAACACTAATTGCATTTAATATCAATATGTATGAACAATTTAAATTATCTATACATATTAATATTATAAACCTGCCGGGGGATGAGAGGAAAAGAAACATTGTTAAATGATCATCAACATAGTATAATCATGAATTGAGATCTTTCCAAAAATATGATTTACATGTGCTTTGAAGAGCTTCTCCTGGGACTTTGTCTTGTTGAGGAAATGATGTCTCGTCCAATCGCCAGAGGTCAGAGCCTGAAAAGCTTTCTCCAGGTTGTCATGCTTCTTAAAACGCTCAATGATGTCCCTCAGCTCCCCTTGCCGACCTTTGATTGGCCGAAACCTAAAAAAGGAGCATCACATCAACATGAATGACAAGCCTAATGACCACAGACCCTGAAAATGAACCTAGCTAGAAGCACAAACCTGGTATTCATCTTGTGGGTCTGGAAGCCAAGGTAAGGATCCAGGATCAAACTAGTGCTCAGATCATCATATTCACACAGCTCCTTCGCAGTCATTCCCGATGAGGGGACATGGCGCCTTTCTGCCTCCGGGGGCGCCCCACCACAACCTGTTTGAATATTAATAAGCATTAAAGGACAGGATAAAGATAATGCATTAGTAGTTAAATGAGTTGGAAAAAAAAACCAAGTAATCTGTGTGATGGCTTGCAAGGAACTTACGTCGACTGCATCTTCTGCCACTCGGGGAGCCCTTGCTTTGACGAAGATGGGATCTTTGTGTGTTTTGCAGCCTGGACTTGCTTACGGGCTGATTACTGGAGAACTTGCTGCCATGTCTCCTGCCATTCAGCACCATGTTCTTGGATTCTCCCATCTACTTCATACCAGCTGGCTTTCTGGAGAAGGCGCATTGAGCTTCTGTGTGCTTGTGAGAAACCATTCAACAAGGAGACAGCAGAAACAACTGGGCTGAAGCCTGATCTGTCGTCTTATCTGCCAGGGTACTCTGAATCAAACTAGTTTCTTCAGATGTTACTTCACCTAGATAAAATAACAGATTATTAATATAATATGCTTACTTATTAACATATTAATTTATTTTTAAAATTGTCAAAGTCACCATTTGTTAATCAAACATAATTACAACACAAATAGTAGTGGTTGCTTTCATGATCATAATGCAGTTCATTTAAAAAAATCTATCTGAAGTGTTGTGTGAGCTATTGATTACTTTTCAAATATTCTTTAGTATAGAGCGCCACCCCCTGGCTGCAGTTGGAAATAACAAAGCTGCCTTCAAATAAACTACAAATCTACAATTCACAAGTGCGATAGCCTTGTAAATACTGTCACATCGACCAATAATTCATATAATTAATCGTTTGCATATAATTTAGTTGATAACTTACATCAGTACAATTCTCTGCCGTGGTTAAAACACTCCAATGTATGCGTTGGTGTATATTTAAATCCCAACACAAACCACATTAACACGCCGATTGAAGTTTATACCACAAAATACTGCTATAGTGAACCGAAACGCAAGGTTGAGGGTAATATAATGACTTTAAAGTGTTAAATCGATTTATGTGCGGCTAAACCTCTTACATTGCCGGTGAACGTAAACATTCTATGAATGCTAACTAGCTTAGCATCGAGCTAACCAAACAATGAGACTTGCCAAACCGGCAGGGCAAAATATTTATAGCAGAGGTTCTGGTGGATATTCCAGTACAGAATAATCAAAATAAGAGTATGATTACGCCCCGTAAAATTTATTCCAGTGAATATTTTTTTAGACGTTAACTTTAAACGATAATAATGCGAGTATCACACTGGGCCTAGTATGCAGCTAACTGCGAGATTGCTAGGCGACACCCGGAAAAGCCCTGAGCAGGAGTGATCTCGGTTACCATATCCACGCAGTACTTTAAATACTCACGTTTTCCGCCTTCTGCGTCAAAGCTTGTCCATCACCAAAGTCCAATGCAATCCAAAAATGACATATTGCCGAAAGATTGTCCGAAATTTTTGCATTAAAATTCAAGATGGCGGCCGTTTCCAGATCAACAGAGACGACAGGACAACCGAGCCGCCTCAGAAAGAAATAGACCCAAAATGTTTGATTTACCGGCCCTACTTTGACGCTCACAGCTTCTTTCTACCTCCCAAACTGTCCGTATAATACTGTCGCACAAGGAAATTGTGGCTAGATGTTGATCAAGACCTATAAACGCCTCGACAAACTCTGATGTATACAAAGACAGCGTTGTTGTTGTACCCCTTTAAATGTGCACTTGCGGCTCGATCAGTGCGCTTGTGTTTCCGTAGAGCAGCAACAGCATCCCACAGCACCATAGCCTCTCACAAATTCACCGTTTTCTGCTCTAACATTTCATCTCGCAACCCCTAGAATTAATCATTTGTGCAGTTATATGGGATAGTGGAAAAATAAAGTATTCTTGTGCACACAGGCAAAAAAAGAAAAAAAAAAAAAGCAACCGCAGGCTACACTTATATAATCGTTGAGAAAATATAAAGTGTTTTGTATTGTAAACTTTTCTGAAATATGTAAATATATATTTGTCTGGAGTATGGAATCGTTTAAAGCCCTTTGAACAGTTTGTAGTTTGCACTGAAAGTGTCTTTTGGACCTTGAACCGTTCCCACTTAAGTGCATATGGAGAAAAATGCTGGAATGTTTTCATCCAAAACCTTGATTTCTTTTCGATTTAAGAAAGAAAGACATGGACATCTTGGATGACATGGGGGTGAGTAAATTATCAGCAAAAGTTTTTTCAAAAGTGAACTACACCTTAGCTTTGAATTAAACTCCGGAACCCCTGCAGTTACATCACGAATCCCCATCTGGGAAAACCTAATGTCAAATTTATCCTAATGCACTTCATGTTGTTGATAACAAAGAATGGAATATATTTTATGGAATATATTTCCATATCAATATCTTGTTAAGATTATTCTACTCAAATCAGTGTTATACGCAACCTTTTTTAAGATGAAAAAGAAGAAGAAAAGTAGGTATGGTGGATTCTGAAAAAAACTAGACCTACTTAAGATGCCAGCGATGTAAACAAAACACTATTAATCATGATCCGGATCACAACACCGGTATAAATGATTTCTTTCATAAATCAAATTGAAAAGTGTAGACAGAAATGCCAACAAATACAAAATACAACTTGAGCAAAAAAGTAGTAAACAGTTAGAGTTAATTCTGGATAATTTGAACATTTTTAAAGTGATCTTATGTCAAAATGTGTCCCATTACCTGAATTCACCACTATCTGCATGCATATTAGAATGTTTTTTTTTATTATTATTATTAAACTTAAAACAAACGGGACAGTGGTGGGCCTATATAAAAACAGCCTATGAGAAAAACAAACACCCAAGGTGATACACTTATCATTATATTATTGAAATGTCGTTCGCGAACGAGCCGCCTCTAAGAGCCGAGTCTTTGTAGCGAACGAGAAGAGCCGACTCCTATTCTGGGAGAGCCGAATCTTCAGACGCGAGGCTTCTTTTTTGGATGGGCACACCATGCGGCCAATCACCATAGACAGTAAGCCAATCACATGGGCGGACAGACTAGGATCATACCATTATGTGAAAGGAAGGGGGACACATGCTCCGAAGATAGCGAGTGTAGTGGTACGGGGCAGGCCAAGTAGGCTACATTTAATGCAAGCGCGTTGGATGAAAGTAAAGAAATGAGCGAAAAACGGAAAAGAAGCAGCATCTGGCTGCATTTCAGTGATATTGGAGACTTCTCAAAAACATGAAAAAATAATCACACAGAGGAGAAATCACATCCAAGCTGAGGCATCTGATATTGAATTTTTATTGAAATGTTAAATAACTGTGTACTTTTTGTAACGGAAAAATGTATAAAATAAAGCTTTTATTAAAACACTAAAAAATTGCTAAATTATAGGCTAAAATTTAAGCCCGCAGTTACTACGAGGAGTCATTTTGGGAGCCGTAAGAGCCGATTCTTTTAAAAGAGCCCGACTTTTCATCACTAAACATAGGTCTATTCTAGCGCTCACACATAGACACGGAGTCTAATTGTTTTCTTATTATGTGAATGAAAAATAGTCTTTGAATCTCAATTAGAATCCATTGAGCACGCTTTTTAAAACCTCTTCGAAAGAACCGATTCACCGATTTCTATGATGTATCATCAAGTTGACAAATACACGGTTTAAATTATTTTTCTGACATGATTCTTTTATTAATAATATCCATTAGCGTGAGATATTAAAAAAATAGTGATGGAGAAATGTGACGAAATACCGCTATCGACGCTTTATACTGAACTCATGACAGCAGAAGTCGAAAAGCAAGTTGAGCCTGTCCTCAAGTCAGTTTTTTCAATCTAAAACCAGTTTGGAGAACATTTACAGAGCTGTTCCCGGATCAGCCGTAAACACCCAAGCCTGTAGCACGCACATTGATGATGTCACTCGCCGAGGAAAAACAACAGTCCCTCAAAGGGATTCTCAGCACAGCTTAGCTTCTTAGTTTGCGCTAAAGTCCTGACTAATTCTCACCAATTAAAGCGTTCTTTTTAATTTATTGCTCAGTCAGACTGACACGATAGTTTGAGTTCAATTATTCTATTGAGCGAACTAGTTTTGTTTTACATCTATCGCTAAAATATGTCAGGCCGCAGTAACAGGCTAACAACGCGCTACTAGCGGTCTATAAAACTATTTTGCATAGTTTGGTAAAAAAATAAAAATAAAAAAATAACGTACATGCCTTATTTCGTCCAAAAGCTTAGCAAACACAGCAGAGTTGTCTTTGCGATTAATATTAACGTCACACCTCAGGAATGTGCTAGTATGTCAAAGGTAAGTTATCACTCGCTTAAGTGTTTCCACATTATGTTTACTAATTTAATTTAAAATATATAAATCGTAAAACTTGCAGACGTCAACATGTTTTATCATTGCATACGTTGTATGAATTTTCTGTCTTGATGCAAATTAGAAATAACGATTTCTTTCACGAATTGAATTGAAACAATTACAGTAGTAGTGCTAGAGATTACAGTCATTCAGAGCTGATCTTTGGATATAAATTTTATACAATGTTCTGCATTTACTGTTGAGATGCACATTATAAATGGCATTTTGTTTTATGTTAGTTGCAGTCAAACGTCTCTCGCTGAGAGAGCGAGACAAAAGGATGATCTTGAAGATTTAACCAAGCACTGAGAAACATGCCTCAACGGAAGAGAGCCCTTGTTCCCATTAATACAAGGAGAAGGGTTAAAGGTGATGAAGATTACTTCCCTTTCAACTCCCTACCCATGGAGTGCCAGCTCCATGTGCTCTCATTCCTCAGTGAGGTGGACAAGTGCAACTCAGCCCTTGTGTGTGCAAGCTGGAGTTGCTTAGTGCGCTCCGGGAAGCTTTGGAGAGTTGCGGACTATTCTCGCCGTGGGGTGTTTCACCTAGGCCAGGAGGGTCTGCTAGTTTCCAACAGAGAGTTTGAGCGCTGGAAAGCTTGGGTTCATCATTACACCCATCATCTTATATCCCGTGGGGCTAGTTTGCTCACTCTGAAGGCCAGTTTTGATCTAGGGGACCTGTGCAATAAATGGGGAGAGCTCCTGTCACACCTTCTAGAGAACGTCCATTGCCGTGATCTCAGTCATTTAGATTTAAACTGGACATTTACGCTGCTGGAGCCCCTCGACCTTCGTGTTCACACCAGTTCTAGCTCTCATCAAGACAATATTACCAAGATGGACCAGGTCAATAACTTCCAGATTCTCCTGACCAGACTCGTCCACAGCTGTCCCAGGATAACCAAAATGCGGCTGCACTTCGACTGGTCCGAAACGTCAGTCACGCTGATCACTCAGTTTCAACACCTTCGTATCTTAGAACTGAAGTACTTTTGGGTATTCAAAGGGGTCAGCCCGAACACTTTACAGACGCTGACGAAATCGCTCCCTAATCTAAAGTCCCTGACGCTCCATGTTCTTGTACCTCTGCGAAATTTAGGCATCTCGTACACCCTTGAATCCCTTTCGCTTGAGTTCTTGGATGTGTCGCCCAGTCGCGGTCTGGTCTTCTCCTGCCTAAACCTTCCAGCGCTGCGAGAGCTGCGGGCGAAGAAGATCGTTCGGGGCATTACTCTGGACCGCAGGACTCGGCTACAGATACAGAGTCGATGGCCCTGCTTGTATCAGGTCTTGCGTGAGGGAACGCCAAAGCTTCAGGCGCTTAACAATGAAAGACTCCTTCCCAACTGGAAAGAGCAAAGTTACAGAGAGCTGACGTCAATCCTCCAGCAGTCTTGCTATTGCCTTCAGCATTTAGACAGTTGGCTCTGGTGAAGCTGAATCTTAAAACAATCACGGCCACGTCCGGAAGAAAAAACATTAGATAGACAAACAAAATAATCAGATAACACAATTCTGATCCTCTCAAATGAAAATTATTTAATTGTGTAATTTAATTATACATCAGCCATTCCTTGCTAGCAAATAACTGGATTGAGTTTCAATATATGTGCATTTAATAACCTTACAATTATGCCTAAACGTGTGCTATGAAGGTTTATGACCCAGTGCATTTTTTAGGAGCTTATGTGAAAAATTGTTCTATTGTGCAAAGTAGGATAAAGCAGATTGCAGCAATGGAGTGGACATGAACTCTTAATTCCTTTAAACATTTCATTCCTTGTGTGTTTCAGTTTAGGAATCATCTAAAATATATATTTTTTGCCTTTATTTGTGTGAATCTGTCCTGAACTAGATTTGCTTCTGTGTTTTCAGCAATCTGTGACCAAAATTTATGACATTCCCGATAATCTATATTTCAGACAACCTTTTCCTCTTCTGACAATTTAATTTTAATATTACGTTCATAAACTGGAATTGAAATGGATTGATTTTATTTTAGTTCGAGCCTTTTAGGGAGTGTTTTTAAGGAGTGAAAATGTATTGTTTTGCATTCTAGAGTTTATCCATATTTGGGGCAAATGTCTTATAATACAATTCAAAGGACAATCTTGAGTTTAGGGCTTAATGAAAGAAGTAATGTGTAAAACTTGAACTACTTAGATATTCTTTACGTTATGAGGTATTAGCTGACCAATGAAAAGGCATGTTGATCAGCATTCATGCTAAGCATTCATATAATGTGCCTTTAATGAAGTTTTGCTTGATTTTATGGAATGAAAATATTGTCTTTAGCCCCAAAAACGAATAGATAACTCGTATGATAATGTATGTCATGTGCATAGAAGTTCTGTCCATTGCCCCCCCATAACAACCATGCAGTGGATGAAATGTGATGTGTGTGAAGTACTTTATGCTCATCCACAGGATGGCACTACCATACCCTTTTCTTTTCGGTGCAGTGATAAATCAATTCTGTGTACTGGCTGGAACTCAAATAGCTACAATAAATTGATAAGATTTTACTAAATAACATTAGTTTTGTTTTGATTGTTTAAAAAAATGCAAATGGTTCACCATAGCTTTCAGTTATACTTCGTGTTGATGTAAATAAGCAAGTCAATTTTATTTATAGCACAAACAGCAATGCTATCCAAAGTGCTGAACAGAGTAAAGAAAAATCAAATAAAACTGAGAATGATATTGAACTGCCAGGGAGTAAAAATATGTTTTCAATTTTATTTAAAAATGGTAATGAATGGTGCAAAGCGGCTGTCCAGAGGCAATCGGTTCCATAGAGGTGGGGCGGCAACGTTTATGTTGTTATATAAGTGTTTTTTAATTTTTTTTATTTGTAGGATTGTTTTTTAGATAATTTAAAATCATTATTTAGTCCATTTTAATGTTTAAATGAGCCAGACACAAATGAAATAGACACATTGATTTGAATTTAAGATGAATATAAATATAAATTTAAAGTATTTTTAAAGAGTGACAGTTTTCTATCCATCAGTCCATCTACATCTAAAAAGTAGATTCATCTACATTACCTTCTGCTGATTTTAAAGACACTTAGATTAAAACTAGGGCTGCCAAACGATTAATCGCGATTAAATGCATCCAAAATAAAAGTTTGTTTTTACATAATATATGTGGGTACACGGTGTATAATTATTTTCTATATGCAAAAACACACACATGCTTGTATATATTTAAGAAATATTTTATTATGTATATACTGTATATAGATTTATATATAATAAATATTATATATAAATATAAATATTTTATGTATAAATATATTTTTTCTTAAATATACATGCATGTGTGTGTATTCATATAAATACAAAATAATTATACACAGTGCATCCACAAATATTATGTAAACACAAACTTATTTTGGATGCGATTAATCATTTGACAGTCCTAATTAAAACTGGTAAGGTTAATACAAACAAACAAAAAAGTCATCTCCCTTAACTCTTAGGAAAACACACTCCAAATTTCATTCAAAGACAAACTGATTTAGCAGTAGAAATGGCTGAGAAATTCATTAATGATATTTTATTTGTTTTGTTCAGTGATTAATCAGAAGTTTCTGGGCAGAACGCGGCTGTCACCTCTGCCAGGGTCCCAAACAGCTGGATGACTGGAGATCTATGGCAGAACATAAGATGGACTCAAGATGACTCTGCTTAGTTCCAGTGATTAAGTACGTTACATATACTTTCAGATTGCACATCTCTTTTCTCTGCATCAAAACTCACAAATGTGTTTTTGCTGACCTTTGACTGCATAACAGATATTATAACTGATTCCAGATGTAGGACAAAGAGCGATGTAACGCACTACATGTCAAATACAGTCATGTTTGTGTGTTTCTGGCTCATCCATGCTAGTTAATGTGTAACCTTGATAGGCGTGGACCGGTAGTGGTGGTTGACGTCCCAATTGATATATTGTCAAGATCCGTGAGAGGGTACAGAGTCTAAAAACGCTCAGCAAGTTCCCTTAGCTCAGTTCATTCTTGGAGGTTTCTCAGAAGGATCAGAAATGGCCAAAGCAACTGGTATTTCCAAGGCCGTGGCTGTCGGCATTGGGGTCATGACGGCTTCTTCTGTTACCGGTTTAGTGTTGATGGTAGTGATGTTCCAAATTCAAATAGAGGATAATCCTCCACTGGTTCCACCTACTCCAACTAAACCTGAGGTCATTCCAACAGATCTTCCAACGAATCTCAGACTCTTCGACTATTTGATCCCTGAGAGCTACAACGTCGTCCTCCAACCGTACTTTTATGGAGCGATAACTAACAACTACACAAACCAATCCTTCTTTTTCACGGGGAACTCAACTGTAAAGTTTAAGTGTATGAAAGACTCCAAAACCATCTTTCTTCATGTTCACAACCTAAATGTGACGAATGTGGAAGTGAAATCTGATTCAAATGAAATATTAAAGAGCAGTTATAGAGTTCATTACAATGCAAGTAATTTTCTCGAGATCCAAGTCGAGGGCAAGTTATCTGGAAATGGGACGTACTATCATCTGTTTACCAACTTTGAAGGGGAACTTTTTGAAGACTTGAATGGGTTGTATGTGAACCGGTACACTGAGAAGAGTAAAGACGAGGATGAGGAGGATGAAGAGGATGAAGAGAGGTAAAGATCTAGTTTCTTTTAATCATATATATATATAATTATATTTTATATTTTTGTCTTACAAATGTCTCTTTTCAGTTCGGTTAAAAACACCCAAGAACGTTCATTGACTGACAAAATGTGAATGTGTTATTTCAGACTAAGATATATATTTGCATGTATTTGGTCACATAAATAGTTTAAAACATTTATTTTGTCTGGTAAATTGTTTATTGCGAGAAGCCTCCTGAGGGTTTTTTTTGTATGAAATCGCCATGATGTACATTTTCTGTTTAATTTGCATAAATGCTTCTTCACAAACAGATTCCTCGCCACCAGCATGTTGAAACCCACAGACGCGAGGAGAGTATTTCCGTGCTTTGATGAGCCAGCTCTGAAGGCTACGTTTAAGATTACTATTATCCACAGACCTGGAATTAAAGCCCTCTCCAATGGAGTTGGAGGTTAGGATCCGAACTTGTCAGGCTTAACAAAGTCAAAATTACATGAAAGAACATATTTGATTTATAACATACACGTTTAAAAAGTGGGGTTTTCGCAACAGTGCCATAGAATAGTTCCCCAGAGAATATTTGAGTGTCAGAGAATATATTTCAGAATAACAGTTTAACAAGAATTAACAGTTTAAAAATAATTTTTTTCAACTTTTTTTGTGGTATGAAAAAGTTACATGGATTTTAAAGATTCTACACTGTAAAAAAACATTAGTTCAGTATACTTAATTTTATTATGCAAACTCGTTGGCTTAATTTCTTTAAGTAAGCCTAACTTAATTGCATCAAGTTAATGTTACGTTTTGTCAACTTAATTCTGTCTGTGATCTGAGGAAGTGTACTCCCAGAGTGTATTGCGGCATGAATAAATTAATTGGTTTGTTTTTCTATTTTTGGCTTTATTTTACCATTACAATTTTATTTGCTTTCGTTATTGGGGTTATACTTATAAGAGACAGTTATACTTACAATTTTGTTATATAAAAAATTGTAACGGTCAAATAATTAAAAAAATAAATATATATATATACATATTTGGCAAAATGGTACTCAAACCAGTCAAGTAATGTTTACAAGGTTTTTCTGAGTAACAAAGGCATAGCATGCAAACAGTTCAGATTACTAAGAAATTTTAAGTAAGTTCAACAAATTATTGGAGATTAAGTAAAGTTAACAAAAAAATTCTTAGAAGAACAATTTTCGATTTTTCTAAAATTGTTGTATTTAAGACTAAATATTAATATTAATCTATAGCTGAAGAACCTTTATTTTTAAAAGTGTAAATATTTACTCTTAAATACAGTCTCTAATACAGACAACAATAAACCTCAAAACAGCAAACGGTAACGTTCAAAACCTGACAAAGCTGTTGCTTATTTGAAAAGGATTTAAACGATGTAAACAAAACAAACATCAAGGTATTTATACTTGATATATCATTTCTGTTTTTCAGACGAATACTCAACAGAAATAGATGGAGAAGAATGGGTTGTGACTCAATTTCCAACGACCCCCAAAATGTCAACTTATCTATTGGCTTTCACTTTATCTGATTTTACGTCTAAATCGATACCTGCTGGGACATACATGCATGTATGCTGCTTTCATTTATATTTAAGATACCTGCTGGCTTTTTTCTTTCTTTGTTTCTTTTTTACATTTCACAAATTATTATTATGATGTGTTTCCTAGATATATGCTCAGAGAGAGGCTATTGCTGCTGGCCATGCTGACTATGCAGCTGAAATAACACATCCGATTCTGATTCACTATGAGAACAAATTTGGATTGAAATACCCGCTGCAACAACTAGGTGAGTCCAGGGGAAAAACAGCAAGGTTTCAATGGCTCTATTGAACTATTTGGTTTATTTTAATTGCTTGTATCAATATATATGGATGAAGTTCACTTATTAAAAGTTGTTGTGCCCATACAACAAAAAGACTTGGTAACACTTTAATTTGATAGTCCACTTTAGACATTCTACTAACTATAAGTAACTTTTCAACTACATGTCAACCAACTGTGATTAAAGTATTAGTAGACTGTCAACTTAATATATGCTAATACTTTATTTTGTTGGTCGCCCAACAGGCATTCAACTGACTGTAAGTAACTTGGCGACTACAAGTAAACTTATTCTCCTAACCCAAAGCCTAACACCTAACCATAACCTAACAATCTACTGACAGTCTACTATAATATACTAATACTCTAATGAGAGTTAGTTGACATGTAGTTGAAAAGTTACTTATAATTAGTAGAACATCTAAAGTGACTATCGAAATAAAGTGTAACGAAAGACTTTTATTTTATGGACCGGACAAAAGACCTTCAAAATTACTGGTAACACTTTACAATAAGGTTTAATTTGTTAACATAAACTAACTACATTAGTTAACATTAAATAACAGTGAGCAATACGTCTACAGCATTTATTAATCTTAGTAAATGTCAATTAAACATAAATGTATTATTAAGATCAAAAGTTGTATCTTGTTTTTAACAAACATTAACAAAGGGTAAGAATGCTTTAAGAATATTGTTCCTCGTTAGTTCATGTTAATTATTGCATTGTTAACAAATGACCTTGTTGTGAAGTGTTATGAAATATCATTTGTGTTCTAAAATAAAGTAATTCAGGTGTGAAACAACATTACACAACATTCATTTTTGGGGTGAACTATCCCAAACAGACTAAGCTGAAATGAGTCTGTGTTCCATATAAAAGACATGGAGGATCACAAAATTTGTTTCATTACAGATCAGATTGCACTGCCAGATTTCAGTGTCGGAGTCATGGAAAACTGGGGGTTAATTTCATATCAGGAGTCAAGTTTGCTGTACGTTGAAGACACAGGATCAACCTTTGATAAAGAACGGGTGGCCACTCAGATTGCTCATGGTTTGGCACATCAGGTAAAGTTATTCATAACCTTAATATCCTATTGCATAAATCATCATTGACTAAAGATTACATTGGGCTACATATTTCATTGAATGGCATTGTTAATTATATCATAATTATATATATTATATATATATATCATAATAATTTTTTTATAGAACATATATTTAGATAATCCACTAGAATTAGTAGTTGAGAACCTCTAAATCATAAATCTTTAAATAAATAATTTGTTTGAATTTAATTAAAATAATCTGAATTGTGCTTAACTTCAGTGGTTTGGAAACCTTGTCACTATGCGCTGGTGGAATGACCTGTGGCTGAATGAAGCATTTTCGACATACATGTCATACATTGGGGTGGAAGCTGCTAACTGGGACTTGGTATGTTTTTGTTTATTTAATTTTTATTTGTCGACAACTATTATGGGAATAACATGATTCAATTAGAACTCCAACCTCCTCTGATGATATTGTTGTCATGATATTTTTGAAAAAATATAAATGTATTATTGTATTGAAAATACATTTGTATTTTCAGAAAGATCTAATTGTTCTCAGAGAAATCCAGTCTGCCTTTCAAGTGGACTCCTTGAACTCTTCTCATCCTCTCAGCATGTATGAAAATGATATTCAGACTTCCTCTGAGATCATAGAACTTTTTGATGACGTCACATACAGCAAGGTTGGTATGACATCGCAATACAGTTACTGTGTAGTGTCATCAGTAAGTTGCTTAATGTTCAAAATTAATACATGCTCTGTACATCCTGTAGGGTGCTGCTGTGTTGAGAATGCTTTCCTCATTCATGACTGAAACAGCATTTATGAGAGGAGTCAAGGTAATTTTTATTTTAATTATTTTATATTTACTTTTGAAATGTAACTTTATCCTGCGATGGCAAACCTGGATTTTCAGCATCATTATTACAGAAATCATTCTGATCAGTTGATTTGGTGCACAAAAAATATTTTTTATTATTATCAAGGAAAACAGCTTAGCCATCTTAAGAATATATATGGTATAACAGTACTGTATACTTATTTAAAAACAATGTATTTATATAATGTTCAGATGCTTTATTTAGCTTTTTAAATCCCCAACCCATTTGATATATTATATATATACTTTAAAAAAAATGATGTTGGTTTAACTTAAAAAAAGAATTAACCTGGTTGCCTTAAAAATTTAAGTTCATTGAAATGGAAAAAATTAAGTTAATACAATGGAGATTGATTTAATAATCAGAAACTCAAAATATTATGTTATCTGAACCACATAAATTATCTAAGTTGATTTGACCGAAGAAAAAACTGTGTTTTTTACAGTGTACTTTAAATATATTAATATAATTGTGTTCTTACAACTTATGACCTTTTGTGATATGATGTGATTATGTATTTTTTATGTATTGAATATTTTAAAGTATGGTCAGGACTAGTTGTCTAATTCCTAAATGTATATATTTTAGACGTATCTCAACAACTTCCAGTACAATAACACTGTGTACAGCGATCTTTTGGAATGCTTGCAAAAGGTAAATCGAGGACCTATATTCTATTTTTTGAAGTTGAAATAATATATGCGATAATAATGACAAATATTTCCAACAATGATCAGGAGACAAATCTAGATTTGGAAGGCTTCATGAGCACATGGATTGAGCAAGTTGGGTACCCAGTAGTCACCATTATTACCCAGACGGGGCAGACTTCTCAAGAACAGTTTTTACTAAAGCCAGGCGTGGGCCACAAGTGAGTTCCAATAAATCAATAGTATTCAATATTATAATATTTACTGAATCATTTAGGTTCCATTTATAGCCTTGGATATAAACTTAATAAAATAAAAAGTCCTAAATTATTGTATCATTATATTCAATAGAGTCTTTATTGTTTAGTCTCTATAATTTAGTAGTTTCCAAATTAAAAAATAATTCATTTTCTTCCTAACAGTATTCCATGGCAGGTTCAAATCACATACATTAAGTCTGATGATCTGGGGTTGAAAAAAGATTTACTGAAAGTAAATGGTCCAGGTAAGGAACGAATCAACTTTAAAGCTTAATTTTAAAATACGGGAAGGAAACCTGCCAAAGCAACAGGGCTAAAAATGCAGTCGCTGTTTGTAGTGATTGACCCTGCTGCTCATTTCTGCATCTTTCCCTATAGTTCGAAGGCCACATTTTCAACTCAAAGATGAATGGGTTCTCGCCAACATCAACTGCACTGGCTTTTACCGTGTGAACTACGATGAAGAAAACTGGAACAAACTTCAAATGCAGCTTGAAGAAAATCATGATGTAAGACATGTTATTAGGATCCTTTTTAAATCACTTTACAGTTAAGGGCTACATAACTTTGCCCAAGTACGTAAACCCTTGTCCGACAATCGATCCAATTAAACATACTTAACGTGCGCTGTTCCATTGGTCCATTCAAGGGGGCGATAGAGATACATCCAATTAGGCTGCCTCTCTTAGGCTGCCTTTACATGAACTTTACAAAGTTCATGTAAAGTTCATCATGTAAAGTTCAGCACACAGTAGCCACTGCTGAACTGAAACTGTAAAAAAATATACAAAATCTGTAAAAATTTGGTAATTCACGCCTCTCGTGGCAGCGCTGAGAATAATGCGCGCGATCCGACACATTTCTGCGAGATTACGTCACATGAAGCGTCTGCGTTCACGTAGCCTACTTGTGTGAAGTGTGTTTTGTCATTTACAGAAAATATAATACTGATGAAATCAAAATACCTTACATCTTTAGATCATTCCACTCATCAACCGAGGGCAACTCATTGATGACGCCTTTAATCTTGCAAGGTACATTTTGTCTAGGGCTATCAAACGATTAATCGCGATTAATCACATCCAAAATAAAAGTTTGTGTTTACGTAATATACGTGGGTGCTCTGTGTATAATTATTTTATATATATAAATACACACACATTGTATATATTTAAGAAATATTTTCATGTATATACTGTATATAGATTTATATATAATTTATATTATATATAAATATAAATATTTTATACATAAAAAATATTTTTTTTAAATATACATGCATGTGTGTATATATATATATATATATTTATACAAAATAATTATACACAGGGCACCCACATATATTATGTAAACACAAACTTTTATTTTGGATGCGATTAATCGTTTCACAGCCCTAATTTTTTCATTAAGATTATTTGATAATTCTATTGTTCACTGGGATTTGTTGCTGTATGTTAACTTCTAATATTTTTGTACAGAGCTCATCGCCTCGACATCAACATTGCACTAAATCTAACTCAGTTCCTGGTGAATGAGACTGAGTATATTCCATGGGAGTCAGCACTGAAAAACCTGGACCATTTAATCCTTATGTTTGATCGCTCTGAGGTCTATGGTGCGATGACGGTGAGCACAAGGAAACAGTCTAATTGAACACATACAAAACCGTGAAAAATGTGATAACTTATCTGTACATTTCCCTGTCAAGAAATACATGCGCAAGCAAATTACAGGACTATACGAGCACTTTGAAGAGTACACAAAAAATGCAACCATTCCTGAGGATTACACTGACCAGTAAGGACTTTTTTTTTGTCTTTCTTTGATCTTTACATATATTTTGTTAAAAATCTTGCAAACATTCTTTGATATTTTTTTTCCTTCTAGGCTTAACCAGGTAAATGCTGTTTCAGTGGCCTGCACCAATGGCCTTCCTGATTGCATAGAAATGGCAACAAGTCTATTCATTGAATATAAAAATGGCACAAATTGGTAAGTTGTGGCTTTAAGACTAAATGAAATCATTGTAAATTACAGTTCTACAAGATATCTATACATAAACATAAGATAATTGACTTGAAAGCTGATGTATTTTTACGTTTAGGATTCATCCGAATTTGAGGAGAGCAATCTATTGTAGCGCAATAGCTAACGGTGATGAGGATGATTGGGAATTTGTTTGGGAAGAATACCAAAGGACTACAGTTGCTGCCGAGAAAGACAAATTAAGATATGCCCTATCATGTACCAAAGAAATCTGGCTGCTGAACAGGTCAGGGAAGCAATTTGAGCTTTGCACCATCTCAACATTTTTACACCACGCAATGTTTATTTTATACTCACTACTGACGTTTGTAATCCAACAGATATCTTGAGTACACTCTTGACCCTTCAAAGATACGAAAGATGGATATGGTGTCTACCATAAACTACATTGCCAAAAATGTCGCCGGCCAGCCTCTCGCGTGGGGTTTCGTTCGTGGCAAGTGGTCCTATATAACCCAAGAGTAAGTTTAAATGATTTTTTAAGTTCAGTCAATGAAAACTGAAAAACCAAATTGGTTGCACTCAAAAACGTGCTAGTAAATTTCACAATTATTACAAAGATATAGCAATTAACATATTGAATTAAAGGCAACATTTCGAAGTAGAAAGACTGAGATTGTATTTCTGGTAAAATGTACTCAAATAATATATATATATATATATATATATATATATATATATATATATATATATATTAGGGCTGTCAAAACGATTTATCGCGATTAATCGTATCCAAAATAAAAGTTTGTGTTTACATAATATATGTGGGGGCACTGTGTATAATTATTTTGTGTATATATATAAAAAACACACATGCATGTATATTTAAGAAAAAAAATATTATTTATATATAAAATATTTATATTTATATATAATATAAATTATATATAAATCTATATACAGAATATACATGAAAATATTTCTTAAATATATACAAGCATGTGTGTGTATTTATATATATATATATATATATATAATTATACACAGTGCACCCACATATATTATGTAAACACAAACTTTTATTTTGGATGCGATTAATCACGATTAATCGTTTTGACAGCCCTAATAAATATATATATATATATATATATATATATATATATATATATATATATATATATTTATTTTTTACAGTGCAGGCAAATGAAACCACTCAAATTACATAGTCCACAAACGTGTTCAGTCCGTGTCTTTGGCTTGAAATAAATGATGAATTATAAAATATGAATCGGGAATTGCCACAGCAATCAGGAAGTTATAATACCTAAGTTACATAAAAAGTGTCAAAGATCAACAGCAATTCAGGGTCCAAAGGCTGCCTTCAGCTATAAATGAATGATAATTGTCTTAAAGGTTTTATCTCTGTAACTATAAGTATATGGACATGTGACTAACAATCATCTTTTTTGGGGCAGGTATGGAGCGGGAATCATATCTTTAGGCAGTCTACTAGATGGTGTGACAAAGAGATTCTCCAGGGACGTTGAACTTGAAGAGGTGCTGTTGTTTGCCTTTTTTGGTTACTCTCTTGACCAGTTATTGTAGAGGGATAATTAAGAGTAATAGTTGATAATGTCTCTATCTGTAATTGTGTTTCCACCATTTTTCTTACACAAACATTCAAAATTGTCTTTACACAGCTGAGGCAGCTTCAGAGGGACCAGGATAAGAATGAGAATGGGGTCGCAGCTCGAGCTTTGCAGCAGGTCATTGAAAGGACAGAGGCCAACATTAAGTGGGTGAATGAAAACAAACAGAATGTTAAGGATTGGTTCAATGGACAGCTATAGGATAAGAGTTTTATAGGCCTGCACAATCAAAAACAGATGTAAAGGCATTTCACAATCGAAGCAACTCCCTACTGTGGTTCCGAGATGGTATTCGCTGGAGAATTAGTCGAGCGTTAGAAAAGAAGAACAACGAATGTGCAATTTTAAAATGGCTACATAACACATTCCCTTATGCTGTTTTGAGCAGTCAAAGCCAGATATATGGTGTATATAAGAAACAAGGCAAAAAAAATCATGTTTAGGATAGCTTAATTTATTGCTTTTAATATAATTTAGCTGAAATTACAGAGTATTGTTTACAGTGATGAAATCACATCTAAGCACATAAACCAAAAACAAAAGCACAAAGGACTATTATGTTATTCCTTGTATTTGTATAGTTTATTTTAATTATGAAATATGCATATTTTGAAATATTACCTTTTTATAAAACCATAGCTTTAATTTTGTTGATTACTGTGGATATTATGAATGACAAAAGTAGTATTTTTAAACATGTAAAAGTCAAACATGTAAATCTTTAAATAAAGTGAATTTTTGTACACTGCTGTTGATGCACTGGTACAGTAATAGATCTGTAACACACACATACACTTATTTTTATATATTGTCGATATTAGATATTTAATTGTGCATGCATATTTTCCCTTTTGCATTAAAATGACCGTTGCTGCCTTTTAACGCTCACTAAAAAACACAAATCTATGTATGTAATATCATTTATTTATACTGTGCATTATGATTTTGCGGTGCCTAATCTTATTTAACAATTAAAACAACTGATTTAAAGTTTTAGTGTTTTAAAATAGTGTATCATTTTAGAATCAGCCATTAATCGGCCATCAATTTAATATAGTTGCATGTTTAACCCTAAAACCGTATTCTGGACAAATGTGGGCAAAATAGTTTTGATTTATTTTAAAAAAATACTTCTCTTGATCTGAGCGGTACATGATTTGGCTACTTTTCCTAAGTTTGCCTCCTGAACACACACAATTTTTTTGACTCAATTTTACAATGTTAAGTGGGTGAAAAAAACTCCTTAATCTTGTATTTGGGTCAAAAATGGGCACCCATAGAAATGAATGGGAAAAACTGTAATTTAGAGCATTCTAAAATAAGCCAAAATAAGGCACCCGGTGACAGCAAAGTCACTTCATCTTTAGGTTTTAGCTCTAAGAACTTATTGGAATGATATTTTAATGTAGTTAAAAAAATAAAATCATTTACATAGAAATAATTTACATAGAAAATATGGTACTTTTTGAAGTAAATAAATTCAAAAATATCCCCAAAATAAAAAAAAAACACCATAAATGGATAGACAAAACTTCATCGAAGACAGTGATATAACATTTATAATAAATAAAAATTAGGATCACACCTGAGTCCTCTGTGCCCACATTTGTCCACAATTACAGGATTAAGGGCTATAAAGTGAATACGGTTTGAGGGATAAATATGATTATGAAATATTATACATTTCCAATAACGATGCTTAATGAACTAATAACCTTTTGAAAATACTTAGTACATAAAAATACATAACAGTCTTTCTTTTAAAATGGCACTTTTGCTGTTTATTTATTATATTTTCATGTGATATCATAGGAATACTGACTGTGAGGTCTTGTTTTGTGGTGTAAATGTACATTTGGAAGACAGATAACAAGGCACTGTGATCCAATCCTGGACGCTCAAGGGTGTCATTCAGTCATCCTGAAAGCAAGATCCCAAACAACATAAAACAGATATTACAGGTTTGCACAAAGAAACTCAAACAAATCCTTCACTGGATCATGGCATTTATTTGACTTTAAACCTCTTGATGATAGAATAACAGGAAATGTTCAAATTGATTTCACATCTGTTCATGATGAACCCATTTCCTAAATACAGAGCAAAAATATTACTAGAGAATCTTACCCATTCTTCATCATCTGCGCCGTCACCCTGACCGACACTCTTCCCTGTCTTTTCCTGATCGGTTTTATTAGCCAATATTTTATCTGTCCACGATGCTCCAGCGTTCTCGTCTCCTGCAAAGTTGCACTTTGTCACTGTACCACCATCCAGTTTGGCGAAGGAAACTAGACAGGCAAAAACACACAGAACAGTGTAGCCACCTCGATTTACTTAGAAGTAAATAGTATTTTCAGCATTGCACTCACAAATAAAGGGCCCGTCTCCTTTCGTCTTAAGACGGATTTCTTGGCCAGACTCAAGCTCTGTTTTGCTCATCTCCTCCTCTGAGATCCAGAATGCAAAGCCCTGACCAGGGCAATGTTTTGAAGTTATTTTAACCAGCTGCTCCTTATTCACAATATCCCTCAGTTGGCGCTCATCTAGACGATCTGTTTCACCCTTAGCCTCCACTTCTGCAAGGTTGAGACACACAAACACACCTTTTTGCTCACAACATGCATATAATATTTTATAAATCGGCATATTACATTTACTTGTAATAGTTTTGTAAAAAAAAAAAAAAAAAAAAAAAAACAGGCTGCCATTAAAAAGCACAATAAAAACATGACATAAAACCGAATGATTCTGAATAAATGCACATTATGGCTACTCACTGAAGGATGACATCAGATAACCTGTGTTGACCTTCCGGGTATCACTGAAGTTAGGTTCAATCTCATTTCCTTTTGAATCATATTTTCTGCGATGGATTCGGCTTGGTTTGATGTACAAAACATTGAAGCGCTCCTTAAATAAACACGATTTAGATTTTAATAAAAATGATATCAGAAACAGAGTCATGGAAAATATATTATCATTTTATCACAAATAAAATTAGATATTCTCGACTGTTCAAATGTTTGGGGTTGATATCATTTTTAAATGTTTTTGATCAAAGACTCATATTATTTGATAAAAATACAGTAAAACATAGTATTGTTAAATATTATTACAACTTAAAATAACTGTTTTCTATTGTAAGATATTTAAAATGGACCTGTAATACACAGCAGAAATCATTATTCAATTATGCTGATGTGATGCTCATTTCTTATTATTATCAATGTTGACATATAATATTCTCCATTATTTAATATTATTCGTTTAATTGTGGACACCAAGATAGATTTTTTAGGATTCTCTGATGAATATAAAGTTAAAAAGAACAGCATTCATTTGAAATGTTGTTTTTTTAATTAAGTTTTTTTTTTTTCATTTTTATTTTAAGTTTTATTGACCCCAGACTTCTGAACGGTAGTTTAAATTAGGGAATGACCATGATCGCAGAGTGCAGAGTACAACCTACGTTTCTGAGTTGAGGAACAGTTTGAAGTTCTCTAATAAACAAAACTTATTACCTTTCTGTTATTCACATCTGTTATGACATGGCGAGACACATCCAGGACCGCCCCCTCTAAAATGACACCATGACCACTGGAAAGTGAAAATGATACATAAAGCACATTGATACATGATACAAACACCAGAACTCCATAGTTTGTGTTGCTATAAACTATAATACTGTAACTTGCTATTACAAAATTGACAAAATATTTCAGTTTGAAGAGTGCCTATAGCATATCAAACTATTTCATAATGTTTTTATAGTATTATTAGCTATAACTTGTGTAACTATTGTATTTGGAGACTATAGTTATCTGTTAGGGAGACGAGAAGTAAACAGTCGAAAAATACAAAAAGCAAGCTTGCACTTTAAAGTAGGCTAAATTATTACCTCTGATGAACTATTGGATCCCACGTGGAGGTTAGTTTCTCATTATGCACAGGTTTGTTTAATAACGCAGTGTTGTTATAAATGCGACTCATCTTCTGCCGATGATTTTTTGATTTCGTCGAAAGCTGCAGCCACTTCCTGGTTACGTCATCGTGAAATCTATCCATTTCAGTTTAGCGATGCGGGGACACATTGTAGTTGTAACTTGTTGACATGATGTGATAATATACAAATTATTGTAAAATAAGAGTTTAAAATGAGAAGTGAATAATGTTTTGCCTATTTTTTTTCTACTGCACTGACCTTGTTTGCGCCAATCAAGTGTCAAGTAGCCTATTTGTCATCACAGTTTTAGCAGTGGAAAGCTGTTTTATGTTATTTTAAGTGCACCGATTTTTTTAAGTTTATATATATATATATATATATATATATATATATATATATATATATATATATATATATATATATATATAGGGATATAAAATCACCTATCAATCTACTATGTCTTCAAAATAGTGTTTATTTTATTTTATTGGCAATAGGCTAATGCCATTTTATAACTAATATTGAATGGAATTGACTAAACTGAACTGAACATCACTTTTGGGTAGTCTGATACATATTTAAAAACACACACATTTTTATTTTGTGGAAATATAATTTTTGCTTTGTGAAATTAAACATTAGCTACACAATACATTTACACATCTACAAATTACATAAAAAGAAATGAAAAATACCACTACACTGAGTAGCAAGCAATGTTAACACATGCACACAAGAACAAACAATGCGGTGAGCACACTAAATACAAAAACATCAAGAAGTTTTCTTTTTGAACTTTTCATATATTACAGTCTATGGTATAAACACTTGAAATTGACCATTATTCTTAAAAAAATAAAATAAAAAAATTGATATACACATAACTGCAAAGGGATATCAGGCATGACTTATTTAACCTGTTTGTTATAGTTAATTTGACAAACGTTAATTCTAGAGGAAATAGTGGTCAAAACAGCTTTGTAACAAAAAAAAGTTTTCTAATGAATTGTAGCTTATGAATGAATGAATGAATAAAAACTTTATACTTTTAACAACAACACAAAGTGTTCAAAAGGATAACAATTCAAAAATACCTACATTTATAACACATCACACTTCTGAATTAAAATGTTTTATCTTCAATGTTGTTATAATTGTTATTATAATAATAATAATTTTAAATTTTGCTAATCATAAATGCTATAATAAATTATATGACTATTAATAACACAATAACAATATATAATAAAGGTAATCATTTCTGAGTGGAAAAATAAATAAGGTTGAGGCCAATATAAACTTTTTTTTCCTGTTTGGTATTATAGCTTGACTTCGACTTTTTGGACACATGAGTGTTAAGCCCGGGCTTTTTTAAAGCAAATCCCTGTGTTGGAATGATCTGCTGGTCGCTTCTTTTCCGAGCTCGATGTGTCTTTGAGACTGGCTGATGAGTCACATTGTCGCAAAATCCCCTGTAGAAATGAGTAAAACAACAAAGAATGATTCATTTTATTATTTTATCTGATTAAATATTAGAGTCTCCAAGGAAAACAGAGACTGACTTACGGTAACAGGCAGTAAACGGTCACTAGATAAGCTTATATAAATGCAAGATAACATCATACCTCTTCTTCTAAATCAGCTTCCCTTCTTTCATGACTATATGAGCTGTGTGGACTCTGCTCTGAGTTTCCACCTGTAAAAAGCACCACCTCTGAGATAAAGTGCCATGATCATTGCAATAACACGCACAAAGTCTCTATAACGCACACTAAGTCCAATAGGTCTTTAGAATCAAAACCATTTGCTCACATGCTATGAGTCAAATTACTCATGTCTTGCTTTATATCTGCTGTTTTACAGCAACAATGAACCTACAGTGTTTTGGGAGGTCCCGCATCTGGATGTTTAACCACACATTGCGTCTCTGAGCCCATTCACCAGGGGGTTCCACCTCATAAAGACGGTCTCGTTCTTCTTTGTGGATCCCGAGATACTTCTTGCAAACTGTAAACAATTATTTAAACAAGTTGTGTAAGCTTTAGGTACCAGGCTTTCATTACATCAATAATAACAGATAAGAGTGGTTTTATTAACATCCAATGAAACCACTGTTATCAGTTCTATGTAAACTATTGATTTCGCATGCACACGGAAGGTAATTTAAGGAATTTACTTACAGTTGTCACTCCCAAAATATGACTTCTGGTGCCCAGATTTTGATTTAGAAAAATCCTGTAACTCTTGTCTGCTTTGGTTTGACTAAACTCTAGAATTCATTCATAAGGTACACTACTATTGAAAAGTTTGGGGTCAGTAAGATTATATATATATAATATATATACTTTTATTTAGCAAGAATGCATTAAATTTGTCAAAAGTAACAGTAAAAACATATAATGCTAAATTTCAACAATATTAATAGGCACGATTGTTTTTAACATTGATAATAATAAGGAGTGTTTTGAGCATCGAATCGGCATATTACACTGATTTCTGAAGGATCATGAAGACTGGAGTAATGATGCCATCAGGAATACATTACATTTGAAAATATATTAAAATACAAATATTTTAAATTGTAATAAAATTTCACATTATTACCAGATTGTATTTTGATCAAATAAAAGCAGCATTGGATGAGAGAAAAAAGTCTTTAAAAACATAAAAAGAAATCTTACAGAACCCAAACTTTTGACCTTTAGTGTATACATACCTCCATACATGCCAGGAGACATAGGAAAGCTAATTCCCAGAATGCCCTCGGAGGGTTGGGACAAACAGAAATCCTCCAGCATCTGTAAAGCAAACCCGGTCCTTCTCCAGTGAGAGCGAACAAATACAGTGTCCAGCACAGGGAGCTGATAACTCTGACCAGTGCAGCCGTCACACAGGCTCCCTATGAAAAAACAACACAATAAACCTTTTTTTTTTTTTTTTTTCAAAATCTACACCAAATTTCTAAGCATGCTAGAAAAGGAAATTACCCCTTTTTTTGACGGTGTAAAACCCAACCGCCTCTCCATTTTGCCAAAGAATTTTGCCATGTTCCCACAAGGAATAGGCAGAAAAATATAGGTCTTCTCCAAGAGGCCTTTCCAGAATTCCAAATATAACTTGACTGAGCAGGAATAGCACAACTCTCTCCATCACTGACTCAACCTGGGATGACGAGAACTGTCAGAGCTCTCCTGGAAATGGTGCCGATGAAAACATCATGACATTTCTGCTCAAAAACTTGCCAAAGGAAAGAAAAAAGCGCTACTCACTAACACAAGTCCACGTCTTGATTTGTTCGATGTCTTTAAAACATCACCGACAGGCCACCATTTGCCTTGCAAGTACACAGCAACCACTAAAAGTATAGGCGTACATTATCCAAATGAAGTAGGATGACACAAAAACAATATTAAGAGGGGAAACGTCTCATTCTCTGGACCTTGTGTTTCATCCTCAGGTGTGTGGAGAGCAAGAATAAAACATGATAAATCACCATCTCTCAGAAATGGAAGCCGACCAATGTTCTCACAGGTTACTTCCACCTGTAATCACAAATATCACCCTTTTATGAGGAATTTAAATAATATCTGGCAAAATTATTGGCTAGGTAGGTAATTTTGACACTAAATATCTAAATTCTGTATTCCTCTAACTTTCTCTCCATGAGGAAGGGTGAAATGCCTAGCACCATCTGACTGAACACTGGACAGGTATTCGTCACATCCTGCGCTCAGCTCGCGACAATCCTGCACAGGTAAATCCACAGGATAGGGTTTCACTGGGGGAAAAAAAAACACATTTTACATGTTTATACAATCAATAACACGAGTTTTTAATTACATTATGGCATTATGGCACACTCTTTAACAATGTTGAACGACGTCACGTGAAATTACTAGCACTTTATTGATTGTGACAGAACTCCATAGAACTGCGCTTTGTGACAGTTGTTTATGGTCTGTCAGAGTGTAGTATGTTGAAAAACGTAGTGCGAGAGCACGTTTGCGTGAAAACAAGCCTTTAAACGCCGTTTTAACATGATCAATTTTGGGAATCAATGCTCAAAAGAGCCCTTACCTTTATAACTATTCTCCAGTTTAGAGTTGGATTCCATTTTGATAGTTGTTCGACCTTTGAATGTTTCTATGCAGAGCAATGCCATCTAGTGGCTATGGAAAGGGCAAGGAAGAGAAATTCATTCAATAATTTCTTAAATCTTCGTGGCTACATGGGCTGAGACCTCCTGTTATACAGTAGGTAGGGCCTGAAGTTGATTTTTTCGGCCATTTAAAAATTCACCTGCCACGAGACTTTTTACCTGGCTTTTTTTTTTGCCCCATGAAGGTGGAAACCTTTATGGGGCAATAATATATATATATATATATATATATATATATATATATATATATATATATATATATATATATATATATATGTATTGATGGCTGATTTAGCCACTTTGCTAGATGTGACGAGTAAAGGATAAAAGAACACGGACGCAGAGGGCTACTGCAAACGTTTAGGGGTTTATTTCCACAGGATGGGGTTACAAAAGTAAAGCCAATGCTAACCCAAAGGTGGTAAACCAAACATACCAAAAATCAAATAACAAAAAAAAAAAAACAAAAAAAAAAACAAACATACAATAACAATTGGTCACTGCATTTGCCTCACAAACATTTACAGAGGTCAAGGGCTTACAGAACCTGTTCTCAGAACACTCACCTTGGTGGCCAGCACCAATTAACACATAAAGGGGGATACACAGACATATAATGGCCATTACACACATTAAACAAATATGAAAACACCCAGTATACATAAATAAACACCTTAAATAATACTATCAAATGACTTCACTTAATAAATATACTTCTTATACACAAACAAAAGAAAAGCAAGCAAAATAGTCCTTGGAGTTCCCCCGGAGAAGAAACCGGAATGGTTGTGGCCCGCCGGAACCATATAAATAGGGCCAATGTATCCACTCGAACCCCCTTTGATGGTGCACCGGCTCACGGGATTCGAATGGACGTATCAAACAAACAAACAAAAAGAACGGTAAGAATAAACTTAAACTAAACGTTAAAGAGTGTGCGCACTTAACTCCAAACGAAAGTTTAAATAAAGTGTATCAAACCAAAATAATGTTGTTGTGTATTCTTTACTGAACACAAATTCCATTAAATAAAAACTCAAACTGATCTGACCCAGGCTCACAAACATCCGCCACAGTCACGTAGACAGGTCTTAACAGCTTTTAGTTACAGCTTCCAGGAACCGTTTACTTATTAATTTTGTTTAAATTAATATTGTTAATATTATTGGTAGAGTTACCGGATACCGGACATTTTCTCACCAGTTCCCAACTCCCAACAATCACAGTTGCACACACATCTGTGCGTTTGTCATTGTACTGTAGCTAGATGTGTCGTCAGCGCTGTCGTCTGCACCTGGCGGCCATCTTGTCACAGGCAGCTCGCTCACTCGTAACATTATGGTAATGGTACATGTACTATTTAAATAACCATAACTTGCTCCATTTTCTACCGATTTTCAAACGGTTTGGTTTGTTATAAACGTCAGAGATGTAGCTATGACACTGCATACTTATGAATAAAAAGTGTATAAACAAATAATCATCCAGATAATTGTAGCCACATTAATAACGTTTGTAAGAAACCAAACCGTTTGTAAATCCGTCAAGATTTCAACGAGATAAGAGTATTTGTGTTCATGCTGACCACTCATCTTACATCAGCTTGTCTGTGACAAGATGGCCGCCGGTGATGACGATAGAAACTCCGCCGTAGCACATCTAACCTTTATATTATATACATATCTATGGTAGCCTACATCAGCGTTACATTATCGCATCCCATCTCACCAACAGTTTAATACTCGCACATCCAAACGTAGTCAGAAAAGGGCCTCATCTTCTTTCTGATCGCATGAACGTTACGAAACAGTCGCTGTCATAAATCAGCCGCTCATGAATCATTGCCGCCAATTGTCCAAAATTTATTAAAATGTCTTTTCCTTTTCTCATCCATCTTTATGTTGGTTGTTTGTTTCAGCTGGCCTCTTTACCTCAGTAATGTGCCGCCACATTTTAGCTAAAGTCCAACACAATGGCGTACTTCGTTGAAATGTAAAAATCCTAATGAATCACTCAATTCTCATTGGCGACAATGTTACCTGCCAATAGCAAAATTCACTCGCAGGTGGTCGGGTGTTTTCAGGCCCTGACTGTAGGCTATAATTCTCTGTTGCATTTTAGCCTTAGCTCATGAAATAATGTCACTGAAGCCATTAGCTTATTGTACATACCCACCTACCTTATTTCATGATAATTTCTGTGAAAACAAAGTGGCGTTTTTTTCTTGATTTAATCTATACAATTTTTTTACATTGCTTAAACTTATCCAAATAAGTTATACAAGATTCAACTCAGTCAGTTAATGTAATTTAAATTGACTTAAACGTCCAAGTTGATTGTACTTAAAAATTTAAGGAAGCACCTTTTTTACAATTAGACAAAACCGTGTTTACTGTATACAAATATATATTTAAAATTATGTTCAAATGTATACACTACACACCAAGGTTGTGTACAGTTTTCTCTTCGCTGGGAGGATTATTCTAATAATACATGGCACTGTCCAGTTTTTACACTGTCCACAAGATGGCGTCATCTTCATACAAATGTGAAAGAGACATGGAAAAATACATTGAACGCTTTTTTTTTAACAAACATGTTCCGAGCCACATTCTTTCCCTGCAAAAAACATGTTTTAATAACTAAAGGTATTAAAAGAACAAAAATGCATAGGAGGTTTGAAAAAAAAATCTTATTCTCCTGTAGTTTTTTGTGCATAAATTATTTCAAATTGTACAAGAACTGTTAATATAAGGGTTAAAATCTTATAATATAACCTTTGTTGTTCTAGGAAAGTCAGAAATTGCAATAAAACTATAAGACAAAACTGCATGACCATATTATCTGTATTTAAGTCACTATGATATTTTTTTTGAATTCTAGTTTTGATGAGAGCCTTGATGTTTCCTTTTATACACCATTCTTTGCAGTGAGCTCCGTTTTGACCTCGTTTTACTCTACTTAGAACTGCAGTCATGCTACGGTACACTTTCAGTCTCTCCTGCTATGGAAAATGCATTCTGCGTCTGTTTTATTCCCATCTCTCTTCATCTCCATTACCCATAAACCACTAACTTCCCACTGAGAAATTGCAGACATTTCTGAAATTCCTTTCACTAGGAAAGGCTAGCTTGGATTGTTAAATATGCTTTTGTAAAGCTGAGAGTTTATCCTTTAAAAGGGATTGACTGTGCATATATTTGGCATGAGAGTAAATACTGCAACAAAGTAAATAGGCAATGCAAATCACCTACATGGTTTATGTTTAAGATGTAAAACAGGATCTAGCTTTGCATATCGGTGAGTTTCATTCCTTGCGTTGTCATCAGTCTGTTTTTTGTAACCCATGCAGGATTCCTTGAGTGTCTTCAATCTGTGTCACATGAACAGACATTACAAGAGGATTATGACATTGGCCTTGGCTATGCTGAACCCTGGCCTACTTTGTAAAGATGACACTGAAAAAGAAAAAAAAGAGACATTCTCACTTGTCTAGACTGGATTATCATGCAAAATAAACATGGTCAACGCCAAATATGAAATGAATGGTCACTTGTATTTTTTTAAGCTTAGCATTTTAAAAGTGAACATAAATATAGCAAAAAAAAAATATTCTCAACATGGTTTAGGGTTTCTTTTTTTATTATAAAGTTGTGTTGTGTATTTAAAACATTAGTATTTAAAAAGTCGTTAAATTTGCTTCCTAAAATTTATAAGTACAATCAACTTAAGTCTGTAAGTCATTTCAACTTAAATTATTTGCTTAACTTATTAAGCAATGTAAAAACGTGCGTTGTCATAACTTATTGATTATATATTTATTGTTACAGTGATGGTGGATATTTAACCATAGTAAATTCATGGTTGATTATTTGAAGCTCAGGACGAACCGCTAATAGATAATTCCAGCTAAGCTTTTTAGCGGCAACACAACAATCCAATTGATGAATCAAGGTTCATGCCATCCAAAAGAAGAGCTGAACTGCGTGTTGTCTTAGACTGCTACGTGCACAATGATCTTTTTCCTGCTGAGATAAACTGTTTAGTAAGGTCAGAATGATATATCGTACAAAAAAAGAGAGATTTGTTTTCCATTTGCTGGAAATATTGCAGCAAACACATTCTCTGGGATGTTTCCCATCTCAAAATGTTTACCCAAACAGCCCAGACATAAGGAATGTCTCAACTATTATTTACAAAAGAGGAGGAAGCGAATACTTGATGGTCAGTGCTCATCTGCAATAAAAATGTTTGGCTCCCGGTTTTGTGGGTGACAACAATAATAATTGTGATCAAACCAAGCTGCTCCGCGAGGAAACGACTTGTTGCACCCCTCCTGCGGTGTATGCTATTTTCTCTCACATGCCTTGGCGCTCCCTTCATTTTCAGCTTTATGTTCTTCAGGAATCTATTTCTGTTCACCAAAACATAATTGTCACTCTCTTCTCTCAATTCCCTTTCCTGTCTGGGCTTAGACTAAACGAGAAACAAACAATGTCATCACTATTGTCACTTTGTTGGAAAGGAAAGGTGAAACCAAAGGAAAGGTTTGAATGGAACGTGAAACTGCATGAGGTCAAATTCATTCAGTTTAGCTTTTGGTGACGGCTCTGCTCTGCTACAAGGGCTTAACTTTGTTTTGCCATGCAGGAGAGAGGTAATCTGGGGCACTATCATAGTGTTTAAGCTTTGTTTTGAGCAAAAATGCATTTTTGTTTTTGAAAAAGAAGAAAGGAATGTAGGTGGGTCTTCATGTTATGTCTTTTACATGTCTACTTCCACAATACATGCTCATTAATCTTTCACAAATATTTAAATAAATTCAAAGGAAGTGTCAAAAACATTATCTCGGTTGTGCTGAAGATCTGTAGTACAAATGATCTGGAACTGAAACCATCTGTGAACATACTGAGGATATGAGACATGATAAATGCCGCATTTTGACATATGGAGGCGCCAAACACAAAGTTGCATATTAAAAGACACAAGGTCAAAGCGTTTTCCAAGGCTACACACACATACACACGCCTTAAAAAAATCTCAAAAACAGTCTGAAATAATTTTTTTGTGCATGTTTTCACACCCAAAATATTAGACAATGTAAAAAATATATATTTTAAATGCATTCTATGAATCTAGGCTTCTCTTTTAATAAGAAAGTTAGTATAATGTTGAACAGAGATGACACTGCTTCATCACGAACGGATGAATGGATTGTAATTGTAAATCCGTTCCGTTTGTATGAATGGAAATCTACGTCGGATTTTACATTTAGCTGGCAAGACTATGTCATTGGCAAAATATGTGCACTTCTAAAATGTGGAGCTGGGTGACTTTTTTTTAAATATAGCCAACCGAATTGATTTCTAATCGTTATCACTGTAGCTGATATATGATTATAAAAACCCATGCATTCATTTAAAAATCTACAACAATTAATTCCCCTTCACAGCTTAGAATACCAGAGTGACGAAGTGCAATTTACCTTCTATTCATTGAATTGGAATTAAATAGGACTGAGTAGCGTAGGCTACCGACAACTAAATTAAATCGTTTAATCAAAAATCAGTAGGTAATAAAACATAGCTAATATTATTACTGTTAATCTGTTTAATTAGTACTGTTTAACAGTACTGACTACTGTTTTTTTAAACGTGTCTGTGGTAATTCTTGATGTGGTGGTTCGTTCATCTGTCTATACTAGTTTAAGTATCTAACTTGTAACAAGTAACTTGGACTTTTAAGTAATTTCAATTTAAATTAGCCTACATTAAACTGACTTTAAAAACGTTGAAAAACTTTAAAAACGTTGTATCTATCTATCTATCTATCTATCTATCTATCTATCTATCTATCTATCTATCTATCTATCTATCTATCTATCTATCTATCTATCTATCTATCTATCTATCTATCTCAGGAGATCCCATCTCTGTTAAGAAAGCTTTCAATTTCAAATAAGGACATTTCCACACTGGAAAAAAAAATATTGTTGGTTTAACTAAAAAAAAAAAGAAGTAATTCTGGACTGGTTGCCTTAAAATTTTAAGTTCATTGAAATGGAAAAATTGAGTTACAATTTTACAAATATAATTGAGAAGATTGATTTAATCATCAGAAACTCGAAATGTTATGTTTTCTGAACCACATAAATAATTTAAGTTGATTTGACAAAAGAGAAAATGTTGTGATTACAAATCACAAATGTTGTAATTACAATTTTTTTACAGTGCACTTAGCCTATATAAAAATAAAATAACATTTTTTTCTTCAAAATATTGGCTATTATGACAGCTCTGATATTGTCATATATTTAGCCTATGTAAATGCAAATTTATAAATAAAATAACACTATTGTTATTTAAGCATATTGTTAAATCATTATTGTTACGATTTTCTTGCATAAACTTAAAAAAAAGAAAAAATATATATATATATATAACGAAAAAAAAAAATTCCTGTCACCCTGACATTTGAGATCAAGCGGTTTTCTGGCGCATACATGATTGGTTTAGGAATCCAGTCCATGTTTTGGGATTCTCTCATGCTTGGCGTGTTTCTCTGTGAGAGAAGCCGAGTTTTGTTTACAGCGGTGATTCTGAGCGGAGACCGTCAGTAGAGTCGTGGACGCCGCCGTGTAGACTTGAGAATCAAACATTAGCCTCACAAGCTATTTGTATATCACAGTTCTTGATTTTTTACGTTGCGGAAAACCAAAACCTACGCTCGCGTGCTGCTCACTCTTGCACTTCGACAGAATTATTTTTTCCTACCGCAAAACAGACCGACCATGAGAGCGCGTGAAGACGGTAGGGGAGGGTGAGTGAGCAGTTGGTGAAACCATTTTTGTCCTGGCGGATATTTTGGATCGAGCCCTGTCGGGAGGCTTTCATTCATACAAAAAATACGCTATCCGAGTTGTCAAGCTCTTTGAACGTGACCTCAGAATTCCTCCGTACATCAGTACAGGCGTAATTCCCCACACACTGGCATAGGCACGTTCACACAAGGTGTTTTTGTTGGAAGAGAAACCGCTCGTTTCGTTAGCTGTACTGCGCGCGTCCCTCTCGGGTTTTCAAGAAATGGACGCAGAAGATGCAAATTATCGGTCGAGTGAAATTCGTGGCTACGGCACGAATGCGTCATTTAATTGCTGGCAAGAATAACAGAATGTTTTAATTGATCTTAATGTTTCCATTAAAGAAAAATTACATTACCAGTTATCTTTTATCTACTCCCCCCTCGCCTCCCGTTATCTTTACGCGTAAAGGAACTAGCTGTTCATCCAAAGCGGATTCTTCTGGACTTTCTGCTTGCGTACAAGAAGAAACGTCGCATTTTGCTGCGGTTTCACCTTTTTATTATTTGGAAAACTGATTATTAGGAATGAGATCTGGAACAGCGAGGGATGTTTGGACCTTATTTTGGGGACATGTGCTGTTTCTCTCCACCATCTGCCTCTGGTCTGCACATGGAGAAGGTAAATGCTCTGCTTTTTAGTCTAATAAGAAAAGGACATATATTATCATTGCCTTGTGTTATCAAAACCTTGATTCAAATCGCATCACAGTGGTTGACTCATGTTATGTCAAGCATGAGTTTAACTGTATGATGCGTTGCTTTGGATGTTATTCAGAAGGGCCTTATACGCGACCCAATTTATTATTGAATTATGACCTACTACTACCATTAAATATTCAAATGTTCCTCGTACAAACGCCAAACTTTAGATTTTTTTCGTCTTGATGTCTCTAGGCCCATCAGTTAATTGTCGTGACATCGGATGTGTTGAGAGTCTAGTGTGCTTTATGAATCATTCATGAGCCTGATCACGTTGGTATTTAGAGGCTAAGTGAGAATTGGCTTATATAAAGCATTTGCCCATTTAATTACTTCATTTAGGCTAGTCCAGACAGGCAGTAAGGTTAAACCATACACGGTAATATTAAGATTTGCTGAATGCAGCATCAGTGAAAGGAAACTGACCATGTGCTTGTTTTAAGTTTCTCAATGTCCTCAGGAGGGTATGACCCTCCTGAGGACATTGAGAAACTTAAAACAAGGACATGGTCAGTCACCTGTAAGATACAGGGGAGTTTTGTAACACATTTGGTTTCATGGACTGTAATTCTGTGCTTTTGTATCAAGGTTTGATATGAAATTCACAAATTTATCAGCAACAAATTAGAAATATAACCGTGTAAAGTAAACTGTAACTGAATGCATGATTTCAAGAGTCCTGAAAAAAGAACGAATGTTTTACTTTTTCTGCATACATTTTTTATGATAATAAGATATATTTGTTCAAAATAGTTATGCAATCCATCTTTGTCAATTTTTAAATGGAAATGGTAGACATATAAGAAATATTTGAATTTAAAAGGGACATTACTGGGAGAAATTAAATTAAATTTGGAAGATATACTACATTAAAAATGAGTTGCAGTTATAAAAACATGTACTCACAACTGTTAAATAAAGCTGATTATCCTATTTTGTTCAGCCTTTTTAGTTCCAGTAGAAGTACATGGAAACTGTTACAAACCACCCTGTCTGGACATACTTGATATTTTTAATCTTTTTTTTAAATTGTATTTATTTTTATAGATATGTAGCCTAGATGTGAATATGTTATATCAAATTAAGCTGGATAACCTACAGATTTAGATGATACTAGTTTTGTTATTTGGTGTCCATTAACTCTTTCCTTGCCAGCATTAAAAACAAAGTCATCATTTTCACAAAAATGTAATTGCCCCCCACAATATTTTGTTGTATGACTATCTGATTTTGCATATATATATGATCAAAACATTGGAGTAGATAAAGTCAACCACCTTCCTTAAAGCTTGCACAGTCTTATATCTCGTACTGGATCGTCATTTCATTCAGTAATGTTATGCAGTTTTGACCTATGTGGTTTAATGTTGGTAATCGTGTTATTTTACATAGGCATATGAGTACATATGATATTGCTAGTTTCTGCATCTTCTTCGCCTAGACTTTCGTTCATCTTCGGATATTTTTGATTAACTCTGAGAGCTGGATTACTCCTCCATATAGGCGTCTATGGGACTGAAACTTGCCGGCCCAGAAAAATTATTGAAGACATCGTTAAAATAGTCCAAGTGTCTACAGCGGCTCTATCTTTAAGTTTATCAAGTGACGAGAATGCTTTTTGTGCGCAAAACCCTCCCAAAATAACGACTTTATTCAACTATTAATTTCCTTCTCTTTTGACCACGAAATAGTTCGCGTTGTGTAACAGCGTAGTGCTTCTGTGTTGTACGTCACACGCATATCACACACATGACCAGCGTCGACCAATAGTGAGCCTATGTGTGACGTACAACACAGAAGATCATTCTTCTCCAAAAATGATCATTCTGTCATTTTCTCACCCTGTATGTCTTTCTGTCTTCTGTGATTCACAAAAAATGCTGATGTTAAGCAGAATTACAGTCTCAGTCACCACCATTCACTTTCATCGTATGAAAAAGATGCAGTGAAAGTGAATGCTGTCAGCTGTTAACATCGTTTTTTGTGTGTTTCACAGAATTGCACTACCTTAACGTTAAAAATATCAGAGAATGAGAAGATAAGTAAGCTAATTTCTTACTTCATGGTTGAAATGAGCGAATGTTTCATTGGCTGAGAGATTGCAGTGTCAGAGCATTTTGGCTAACTGAATTCAGTCTCTGTCACACTCACAGCACACGATAAGAGATGATCCGATAAAGAAAAAACTTAGTCAAGACGGCAAACCTGAAAACGAAATAAATCCCCGTCGTTTGGTTTATCACCTCAAATTGGACTAACATATGTACGTGAAAACGAAACATCCAACCCACAGGGTTTGGTTCGGCAAGGTCGTTTGATTACATTATTATATTGGTAAAATTCAAATTGTTTGTAACCTTTGGATAAAACAAATATTTATTGGATTACAATCGGATTTAGACTTAGTGATTTGTTTTTTTTGGAATAAGACTACAAAAATTAGTTTTGCGTCGTGTGGCTTTTTTCCTAAGCATATTCATGTATGGTTTTGTGTATTTTTCTATAATTACACGCAGAGATTCTTTGTATTGGTGTCTTTTATGTCAGAATGTCATTTATTTTTTAGTGATAACATCGTGTTTCATAAGGAAGAAAGGAAAATGAGATGACAACATGTTATTCCTGCTGTCAATTTTCCTATCTTTCCACAGTTTTAAAACAGCTTGTGGTTGTGGTTGTAATGTTTATGCAGCTTGAGGATCATCAAATGCCTAATTGTGATTGTGCGGGGGCTGCATTGTAGCATAATGAAGGTGGGCCATTCTTGGGTTTTAAACTCCCATTTACATTCAAAAGGAGTTAGGACGCAATCCAAGGCCATTGACCGGAGTGGCCAGTCCCACATCCAGGCCACTGTGAATGTCAGGGGGGTCTGTTTCTCAGCACCCTGCAGAGACCAGGACCACTGGCCCTATACAGAGAGGCTTGTGTGGGGGGTGAGCTCTCACTCTTGGACTCCATCATTGCATTGTCTCGTCTGTCTCTTTCTCATAAATTGTTGCAAAGACATTCCACTGACCGACTGACTTCAATCAGGGCAAAACTAGTTTCATACTTTTACACTCCTGGTTTTGTGTCAATTGTTGTTTTCTGACTTTAAAGGGCTGATTAGAGATGTACCGTTTCATTATAGGCTTGGTATATTTTGATTAAACAAGAATAGAAACAAATTGTAGGACTCTGGTTAAATAATCAGTTTACGAAGATTTTTTTGTAATAATTTGGTGATTTAATGTTTTCAGTTGGGATGCACTAAATTCTGGCCAATATCAAAAAGTTGATAGTTTTTTTAAATTATTATAAATGGATGATATTAATATTCTATAATATTTAGTCCACTTAAAAATAAAGCACTGAAATCAATCATTTTAATTGATAAAAGTGAATTTAGACATTACAACATTGTAAAAAACAGTTTATCTATCCATACGTCCATCATCTATATGTCTGTCTATCTCTTTGGAAACTTTATGCTTATAGTCCACTACACATTTATTCCTATACACTGACTGAAAAGGTTATAAAATATCACTAAATTAATGGCCATGCTCCAAGGGAAGTCCTCTTTGGTCTTTTTCATCCTGTTCAGTTTAAAAATCTGGTACGGCTAATAAAATGTAATTTAGTCTCCTTTCAAGTTTCACCACAGTAAACTTTCCATGCCACTTCTTCCAAGTATATGGCAAACAAGCCTCCATGGTCTATTGAGAAAGAGAGGGTGAGCGAGAGGAGAAACATGAGGTTTGAAAATAGAACATGTAAAAATACACGGCAAGGGAAACAGACTTGGTTTTGTTGATTCGAAGAGTAGTGAGTTTGTTTTATTGGGCTTTAGCCGTTCACACGGACGGCCTCCGGGACAGCCTGGCGGCGGAGTGCGAGTCACTGCTGTACTGAAGGTGGACTGGTTCTTAGGACACATCGCCATGGTGTGTCGGAGACAGGAAACTCGTTTAAATGACTTTAAAGGGTACATATCATGCTTTTAAATCATTAAATTTTACTTATAAATCATACATTTGTGGTCTATATAAAGCATAACAGCAATGCTTGGGTCTGAATTACACATTATTATAGCTCAATAGGCCCCTTTTCTACCTCTTTTCTGATGTGCTTCTGTGAGCAACCCGTTTCGAAGCGTCCCCTTTAAATAAAAAGGAGTTGCGTCTTTCCCCGCCCGCTCTCCAGGTCGCTGAGTTCACGTTCGGTTCAACTCCCCGCGTTCGGCCATTATTGTAGTTTGATAAGAGATATACGATTACTATAGTTTCAAAGAACATTTTTATTCACACGTCAACAAAATGTCAACAACGGAAGACTTGTCCATACGTATTCGAGCCAGAGCGAGCGATTTGAAAAAGACGACGACGAACCTGCAGAACAACGTCTTCATATGGATGCAGTGGTATGTAAAGTTAAGTTAACTATGTTGTGTTATTAGTGAAAGTCGACTATTTCTCTTGTTAAAACAAAAGCTGACACAAACTAACTCTTAAAAAAAAGCCCAATCCAGCAAGGCCCAGCATTCGCCAAAACTGCACCTCGTACTCCTGAGATGTCTCTTAAAGTCGAGATTAAAAGATAAATTATTCAGTAATACCCACTCCCACATTCAGCCCTGTATCTTCACAGGCCTCCACTTGTTGTTAATCTGCAGTCATGAGTCACGACTGTATAAAAAGCAGGAGCAAAATGGCTGTCTGTCACCGAAGTGAAACATTCAAAAGAGAATAGTGGGTGGACTCCAAGTCTTGCCCTGTTTATTTGATAGCCCACCTTTGCCTACTACAGTCTGTGGCATTTGATATTCTTGTGTTGCTCATTCGTTTCGTGACTAAGGGTGCCTACGCGGTAGAGTTTTCGCTGCGTCAGATAACTCTCCGAATCCATTGAATTCAACAGGGATGATTTGCGTTAAATATCAAACTTCTCCTCTTTCAAAACTGCATCCTACTCATGTACCGCCTTCTCTAGTGTGTAAACGCCCTCAGGCTGAGCGAGTCTACTCCTATGACTCAGACGTGCGCCGTAGTGACCAACGCTTCTCTTTCTCTCTTCATATTTCTTTGTCTCCCCATCCCTTGTTCTGGTTCTGCTGAGTTGTGCTTCATTCTCAATGTGGGAGTGTTCGTGCCTTTTCATTCGGTACACCACAGCTCTCTGAGGCACTCCCGCTGCCCCTGAATCTGTGTCACTGTGCTAGTTTGTGCCTATGTTCGCTCCTGGAGTCAAGCGGTCTTAAAGTGTAAATTGCAGGTTACATTTTTCTCAAAGATAATGTGCTTACCAAACATAAAGATAAGAACCACCCACAATTGTTTTTGTTTTTTTAATACCAAAATGCTGTATATAATATGAAAAGTTGGTAGGTTTTACATTGGTTTTAAGCACACCCCCTCCCTTCCACTAGGCTGGGCGTGACGTCATAAAAGGGACTTTTACTGTCTATTCCTGGTCTATGCTCCAAGCCTAGAGTTACCGTTAGTCTAAGCGGCAAGTAGGCTAGCAGTTATATTGGAGACCTAGCTAGCAAAAATGTTTAACTATTGTGTTTGTGCGGGATGTACGAATATATCAAATATGGGGGAGAGGCTCCACAAGTTCCCCAAGGACAAACGACTGATTCGTGCCTTTAAGTGTTAGCATACCCGAGGTAGATCTCAGGTGTGCAAGCCCGACCCTACCCGAGCACGTGAACATGACATCATGACTTTTGCGTAAACATACACGCCACTTTCGGGTCAAGTGGCGTGTTATCTCTACGCATTTTGAGCTATCCGCGTGTACGTCTACACCATTAATGTCCGAGTGATTCCGCGTGTCTGTACACGCCGTTAAATGTCCGAGCGAAACGAAGCAAAATGTAGATCTACATCTGATCATCATTAAGATCTACTTAATTTTCCAAAATGCTGTATTCCCTAAAGTCACTTGTAGCGTCTACAATTATTGGCTTTAGTTTAGTTGTTATTTTTAATTTATTTATACAAAATAGTGTAGAATTAAATTTTCAGCTATTATATTGGTATAATATATATTGGTAGAATCCATATTTGTTATTTATTTTTTTTTTTACTTTGAGGAACTAGAGGTTTTTAGGAGTTTTGAAAATACTATCCTCTCTGCGTGGGTGTGTTTCTGCACTATTAGTTGACCCCTATCTTTCGTAAACCTCTGCCTCAGCAACATACCATGTTGTTCCATCTTTCAGGCAGAGTTTTGCTAGCTGAGTATGCGAGGTGGGGCAGAGGTGTTGTATTACTAGTTGGGCTCTGACATATGAGCTGGTGCTTTTGAAGTGAGGGCTATTGAAGGGAAGTGTAGCACCAGACCAGTGGTCAGATGACTTCCAGCATGTGGGGGATTAAACAGCAGTTGAGGTGGCAGGTGTGAGCGCTGCGGAGCACAAACCAGGGTCTTGGTCGTGCTCCCCTGTGCCCCCTTACTGCGGGCCTGACTCAGGACCCCCGTCGCAGAGGTCTAATGCAAAGCGCTCTTTGAATTCGTGCCAAGAAAGCGGAATTAACTCTAAATGTCAGCGTTTTGTTGTTTTCCGCAAGAAGGTGCAGGAAATGCACAGCCTATAAGTGCATGTTGAAAGATGTCTGGCTGGTGGCGTTTAAACCTTGGACGAATTCCAAACAGCCTTTTTGCGCCCTTGAAGGGTGTTGCAAGAAAGTGACGCTACTCAAAGGGTCTTAATGAAAGTTAGTTAATGAATCCTTTCACGAAGGGCCTGTTAGTGAAGAGTACATGTTATGGTCACTTTTAAGAAGTTGTTTTGTCTTAAATATTCAAAAGTTTGGGAAAAAATTCTATGAAAGAATTGAATGTTTTTATTCAGCAAGAATGCAATTAAAAGCATCACAAGTGATAGTAAAGACATTTATAATGATACAGATATTTTCAAATACATTTTTTTTCTCTTAAACTTTCTGTTCATCAAAGAATGAAGCATTACAAGATTTTTAAACACATTTTTTGATGCTTTATCTGTCAATGACTCTTCCAAACAGTCACATGAGACCGTATGTGACATGCACCCTTCTCACTTCTGTTGCTTTGCATAATGATGCTCACTTTTAACTTAGTGGAATTGCCTTTTTTATCTTGTGTGTGTGTGTGACCAAAATTTAAAACCAGGAAGAGTTTTATGTCGCCCGACGATGCTTTACCAGATAACAGTGCAAGTGCGGGAAAACCGCTAAAATAGTGTTGTTTTCCGAGAACGATTACTCAAAGTGGTTTCAGTAACCTTTGATAATCTCTTGAAGATATTAATCGGTCCCACAAGGGTGCTCATTTTCTTTAGGTCACTTTAACAGCTGCAATTAGGACTTACTGTAGTGTGGGGCTTTTGGTTTCAGATAAATTGCTGTGTTCTTTTCTCATTTGGAAATAAGATCTGATGGATGGACAAGTGATTGGTGAAGCCAGTAGACTAGATCTCAATAAAGGCAATAGATAAGTCTTGTTTTTCCCTCGTCTATCCAAGAGGTACAGGGATTCCTGTGGAAGGCCAGCAAAAGGTTATCAAATGTTAACAGCAAGAGTTGGATTTCAGACCAGTATGTTTGCAGTGTGGTGTGAAAACCACAGTGAATGAATGACTCTCCTGGGTTACTGTTTGCTCTTAGTTAAAGACAAGCGCTGTAGGCATTTGTGTTTTACAGTTGAATAGTGCTAGTATTTGGTTATTTTTAATTATCGACATTAAGTTTTTTCTGTTTGGTCCAGCGGGGCGGACTTTTTATCTTTTGAATATCTAATAGAACTTGCATACTTTTGTAGAAACATTTTTTGACATTTGTAGTCGCATGAAATAGTAAATTCTGTATATTGCAGTCGGTATGTGCGAATCAGATGCGGACAGGTGTTCAGCTGCCACTGAAGACGCATGAAACACAAACTCACTAGCGACACGCAGCGACAAAGCGACACAATCCCATTCATTTCAATGGAGCACTGGTGACTTCCGGCGACATGAGCTAAGGTGAACGTTGGAGACAGAATGTGGGCGTGTCAAACGATGCGAGACACGCGACAAAAGTTAATAAATTTCAACTTTATGCAAACAAAAAGTGATTTTTCGTGAGCAACAACCAATAGGATCTTGACTTTCAGTAGAGCTCACGTCACCGTCTTGACCATGGATATAATAAAATGATGCATAGAAAAAAAAAACTGAAAAGAAAATGTTTAATTCATACATTTATAGTTCGAGTGTTGTAATTTTATGATGGAAGTTTAGTACTGCTGCTGTTCATTTTACAGTTTCCTCTGCATTATGTTTATGATTGGGGACAAGAAATGTATTTTTTGTCAAATTCAAATAACGTTTTAGTGATTTATGACAGTATGAGTGAGTTTAATTAGTTGATTGATCGATTGTTAATCTAATAAATGATTTAATCCAATGAGCACTGTGGTAATAGCCTAAAAACATTTACTTTTCATTCTTTTGAGCCTAATTCCTCGTCAGATTAAAATGGTATAGTTGTAGCCTATATATCACTCGTGATGGTATTTTGAATAGATATGGCCAGACGTGCAGTCTACCAATAACATTAGAGCGACAGCACTACAAAGTCGCTGGCGGTGTGAAAGGAAACCTTTGAAAAAACTCAATATCGGTCGACCACTACAGTTGAGTTTTGCTGGTAAGACAACAATTGCAGGTGACATGAATAAGAGCTGAGCTCATGACCTCTGAGGGAGGATTGGCCAGATAATATGGACTGATTCCTGATTATTATAGCTGAACGCAGAGCTAAACACAATCCTCTTAGGGAAAATGATTTGAGAACCTTAACACTGCTGCTCACTTGTGAGGTCATGTGGGAAGGATGCGAAAGCTTTCCTTTGTATTAAGTTTCTTTCTCTTAAAAAAAAACGTAATAAGCTTTTGTGACCATTTCAAACATATATTTACATAATATATCCCAGGGTAGCACTTTACACATTATTAGTTTAGTTCAACCACCACCAGTGGAATAAGACACGTATGTCCTCACCAATATATCTTGCGGCCAATGAGTGAGTTTCACTTGTGTTTTTGACTACACACATTCTCAACTCAATTTGTTATGGTTTGTTTGATTGGTAGAGACTTACTGATATAAAAAATTTTCTCAACTTTAATAATTATTCTTTACTTGTAATTTTTTTTATTTGTGGATTTTTTTATAATGAGAATATTAAATATTATTTATATCTAATAATCACCATCTTTTTTTTCCAATATAGTACTCTGTTTTGTCTCTTATGGCCACCAAAGCTGCATTGATTTGATTAAAAAAAACAGTAATATTGTGAAATACAGTTTAAAATATATATTTTTAAAGAGAAATGCTTTCCTTTGGCAAAGCTGAATTTTCTGCTTCATTACTCCAGTCTTCGTTGTCACTCTAGAAATCCTTCTAAAATGCTGATTTGTTGCTTAAGAAACATTTCTTCTTATTATTATTTTTGAAAACCACTGTGTTGCATAATATTTTTGTGGAAATGTTTAAAACACATAATTGTTTTACTTTCACTTTTGTTCAATTAAATGCATCCTTGCTGACAAAAAGAAAAAAAAAACCTAAGTTAGTCTCATATTTCTGTAGTTTTTCCTTTATCCCTGGTAGTGTGTTTTTCTTAAATCAATGAGAATTTTTGTTTATACTATTGATTAACTGATATAGCTGTAAATGACAGGTGAAACCAGAAAAGTCTGAATTAGTCAATCATGGCCTGTGTGTATAAAAAAAAAGTCTGGAGAAAAAAAGGAAATGTATGAGAATTATGGTACACTGTAAAAAATATTGTTGGTTTAACTTAAATTAAGTAAGCTGGTTGCCTTAAAATTTTAAGTTGATTGAACTGGAAAAAGTGAGTTAATGCAATGAAGGAGATTGAATTAATAATCAGAAACTCAAAATAATAAGTTATCTGAACTAAATAAATTATTTAGGTTGATTTGACAAAAGAAAAATTGTTGTGATAACATCTTGAAAATATTTTTTTTACAGTACTTCATTAATAATAAAATGTATAACAGCACTTTTACACCGCCAATTTGATGTATATTGAGTGAAAATAGGTAATTATGAAGAGAAATTTAGTACGTGAAACGACTGGAGAACAAGAAGTCGTCGATATTTCTGTAGGATAATATTTGAAAACATGTAGTCCTCCTTTTAGAAAGAAACTGAGCTTTGGGTACAGACCGGTTGCACTGGATCCTTTAGTTGTAAAATCTGACTTGTTGAAAGCAACACCAACATGACAAGAGTTGAGAAGGGTTCAGATGCTTCTCTGACTGGCTTTGTTTATGGAACAGCCGGATCTTTGGAAAGGGAATAGGAACTGGGTGAGCTCTTTGGCCTTGGATCATCCTGGATAATTCATTGTGGAGGTCAACTGGTGGGCATATTTGTCAGTTGGCTTCGCGCTTCTTGTGTGGCGGTTTTAGGAGGCATGAGACTTTTCAACACGTTACACGTTTTTTTAAAAACTTTTTTTAGGTGTGTGTTTTACAATTCAAATATCTTATTAGCTGTTAACCTTTGAGCCGTTTTGACATGATGTCAGGTGTTTTGTGTCACTGCATAAAAACTTGTTCTACTTTGGTGTAACTGACAGACACCATGTCTTTGTCTCTCTCCCACTCTGTGTCTCCCTCTTTGTGTCTTTCCAGACCGCCTGAATTTATTAATGGGTCCAACCGGAACTGAGGACTAAAGTTTCTCTTTATCAACAAACAAATTAGTCTTTGTGTGAGTCACTCCGGCTCTCCTCCCTCTCCCGGGATTGTGAAGGAGAAAAAAAAATGCCGCAATGAAACAAAGGAGACATGCAGCTCCATGACTCCCAAGTGCAGCCCTGGGGCATTTGCGATGATACGGGAAAGCAAATGCTATTTTTTGTTTTTTTCCGTGGAGCAATCATTTCCGTTCTAAATTTAGATGAGCGTAATACACTATCAGGAGCAAATAAAGATCTTTTTTTAAACAACACGCTTGCTATTTTTGGCACACCAAATCTCAAATGGGATTTAGATTCATGAAGCATGTCATTTTCACAGGAAATTCGTGTCAGGAAATGCGGCTTCCACTCCTGTCAGAATAATGCACAGTAGGCAATCTGAGATTGTTGAAATTTTGACCTTTCTGCATTACTCAAAAGGTCACTATCTTCTGCGTCTCGCAGTGGGCTATTTAGATTGGGGTTGTAAAGAGAGATTGATAAGGTTGTTTCTGCGTGGGACCATTCGTTCTGGCAGCCATAGCCGTGTTGTGGTTGTTTTTTTTTCACATGCCAGGGCGAAACATTTCCATTTGTCTCATAGAGGCCCTGTGATATTGTCTTTATCAGAGATGGTGACCTAAGCCTCTCTAAGAACATAAAAGGTTTAGCTAAAGGAGCTCATATGTCAAGACTATTCTTCTGCTGATCTCTTTCCCCTTCTAGGACACCATACATTTGATTTGTTATTCAAGTTGTACCTTTTGTTAGGTTCAGGCTTAACCCTCAATCGGGTCATGGGGTCTATATGACCCCAATCGACTTTTACTTAATAAAAAAGGTTCCCTTCATCTCAGTGGAATAAGATTTTGTGACTTTTCATACATTATTTATCTATACACACAAAAAACTGTGCTTGATTCGGTTGTTCTGAAGGTATGTAAATAAAAATGTTTACACTTCTGGTCTTTGGGGTCAATATGACCCCACATTGAAATGAATGGGAAATGTGAAAAAAAAACTAAATATATTTTCTTCTTGTGTCCAAAAAAAAAAAAAAAAAAATCCGGCATAAATCTGAAGATTTTTACACAGAAATGAAGGCCTAGTACTAGAGCATAAATGCAATGATCATAAAAAAATTATATTTCATATGCAAGCTAATGGTGTAGTTGAGGAATTGTGTGGTATATGGATCCAAAAGTACTTGATATCTCCAAAAACACAGCATTAATTAATAGATGAGAAGTAAACAAAAAAAAGATGTATTATTTGTATGATTTAAAAATGTTTATTTTTTGTACAATTACTCAATCAATTGTTGGGGTCGTATAGACCATTTGAAGGTTTGCTTAATGTAAGTCTTTAGCTCTTCTAAGCATTATGCATGATCATTTTGGTCACCATATAAGGAAAATGCACCTATTTTATAAGTTCATGTTGTTGAAGTTATGAGGATTCATTCATGCATTAGTTTTTAACGTCATCATTTTTATTTCTATGAGTAAAGAAATGAATATATTATCAATAATATAATATTAAATGTGGATAAAGAAGCTTTACAAGGTTCAGTTTTGATAATATTAGTCTAACTGTACTGTTTTTTTCCCCCTCTCCATTCCAGTCTGTGGTCCTCACATTGATATCCGCAATGACATCAGTGAGTTCAAGAAGCTGGATAACTGCACGGTGGTGGAAGGCTACCTGCAGATCCTTCTCATTGGAGACAAGAATAACAACCTCAACCAGGAACACTTTCGCTCCCTGTCCTTCCCCAAGCTGACCATGGTCACCGACTACCTTCTCTTGTTCCGTGTCTCCGGCCTGGACAGCCTCAGCACGCTCTTCCCCAACCTCAACGTCATCCGAGGACGCAACCTGTTCTACAACTACGCCCTGGTCATCTTCGAAATGACCAGCCTGAAAGATATTGGCCTCTATAACCTGAGGAACATCACCAGAGGGGCCATCAGAATCGAGAAGAACCCGGAGCTGTGTTACTTGGACTCGGTGGACTGGTCGCTCATCATGGATGCAGAGTTTAACAACTACATCGCTGGGAACAAGCAGTCCAAAGAATGCGGTGATGTTTGTCCAGGTATCATGGAGGACAGGCGGCAGTGCATTAGGACCAGCTTCAATGACAACTACAGTTACCGCTGCTGGACCTCCAACCACTGCCAGAAGGGTAAGAACTTGCCAAACGCACCTGATATTGCCAATGTTTGATTTATTTCAGGTTTTATTTCTGATGGATTCACACCAATATATCGTTCCTTCACATGGGATTTGAATGAATAGTGAAACTGAATATGGCTTGGTTTGCATAAGATAAAGCTGAGTTTAGCTAAACTGATAGAGAGATGCTGTTTACTTTGCTTGGGAACTGGAGGTCTGCCTCTTTGGCAGGATCTTGTCAGGTAAATATTTGGTTAGTGTAATCTATGTTGTGTTGAGAGAGTTATGACTAGACTGTCTCCCAATTCATCAAAGGCTTTGACAGTTGCCGAAGACAAGGGAGTCCTAAAACAAAACAAGGTTTTCTGTGACCTGAGGTGATGTTTTGTAAGGAGCTCTTCACATACATTGTGCAGGATAATAATTACCTTTATTCATTGGATAATTGTCCAGAAAAATAGCTTTTTGAACCCTAAGTTATGTTATACACTCTTGAAATTCACCATTTTCGGATTGATTGCTGTTGAAGTTTTTTAAATAATGCCTTTTGTACTTAAATACTAATGATCAATTAGTCAATATTTGGCCACTGTGAGATTCATTTCATTGTGCTTCTAACCATACCTGATAACTGTTTCCATTTGGCAGATTAATGGATTAGTCTCATTTTTGCAGTTTTTTTTAGTAAAGAACTAAAAAAGGTTACTTCACTTCCACTTTGAGTGAAGAATTGAGTGAAGAATTTATACACTTGTTTTTGAAGTTTCAAGTGAAAATTCTTTGACAATTGCACATCTTTTCAGTTTATTTTTGCTCTATTGTGTGGTTGGTTTGAAGCTTTTCTATGGCTTATTGTGCAGTATTGTTAAACCGATATATCAGTCAAGATAATTATTCTTCCAATATTTGGCCATTTTTAAGATTTAAGGTTTTTGAGGGTTTTTTTGGAGACATTTTACTGACATATATTGTCAGTAGATAGTTAAGTGTTTCTGTTTTCAGCATTTGTTTGGTGAATTGAGTAAATGTTGGGTAAAATATATATTTTTATTTCAGAAAGTTTGTTTACATCAGATGTTGACTTGGAAAATCCATATTGGTCATCCACTAGGACCAATAACAGTGTTCCTAGACACATTTTTAAAGAATAATGTACTTCTTTAATTATTTTTGAGGAAAGTGTGAGTGAAATTTGTGTGCATATCATTTGCTATTGACATCAAAAACTATTAAAATTCACATCAGTTGATCTCTAATTTCTAAAAAAAAAAAAAAAGAGAGATTCATTTCATGGTATTTTTGTAGATGAATACTCAGTATTGTTAAACCGATATATCAGTCAAGATAATTATTTTTCCAATATTTGGCCATTTTGTTAAGATTTAAGGTTTTTGAGGGTTTTTTTTGAGAAATTTTACTGACATATATTGTCAGTAGATAGTTAAGTGTTTCTGTTTTCAGCATTTGTTTGGTGAATTGAGTAAAACGTTGGGTAAAATATATATTTTTATTTCAGAAAGTTTGTTTACATCAGATGTTGACTATTGGAAAATCCATATTGGTCATCCACTAGGACCAATAACAGTGTTCCTAGACACATTTTTAAAGAATAATGTACTTTTTCAATTATTTTTGAGGAATTAAAAAAAAAAAAAGATTCATGTAATGTTTTTTTTTTTTTATTGTAGATGAATTCTCTTGTGTGTACTGTGTAGATTCAAAACTGCTCTGTTTACTGCAAGGAATTAATGGGCTTGCATTAGGATGATGATTTGGCTAGATACTTCAATAGTACCAATGCCCCAAACACAATTTATTTTTTATTTTTTTGGTGTGGATGGGATTGATAGAATGTGAGAAAATCACCTGGCTGAGGCCAAAATGTCTACAATTTCTTATCTCTGCTGTAATGAGATCAGTAGATATGAATGCCAGTGTGTCCCTTACATCTGACCGGGAATGCCTGGGAAAGTGAACTACCCCTTATGAATGTTTGCTCCCTCTTCCTCTCCCAAGCACACAAGAATGGTGGGAAAAGCATAATGGATGAGAACACTACAGCACCCTCCACCCCTGGCCTTCAAGAGACCTGCAGACCGTGCAAGTCCCAGGCTCACAGAGGCAGTCGCAGAGCCGCCCTCCCTCCTCTTTCCCTCCGCTTGAAAACAAACAGAGGAAACCAACTCTCCTCTCAAACGCGCTCCGTTACAGCCTGAATGTTTATTGTTGATCTTGGGATTCTTTGAATCCGACAATCCTGAGGACGACACGTTTGAGGAAGGTGACGTGCTTCGACCCTACCAGGAGGTTTCATCCACATCAGTGGCGACTCTGTTTGTGAGTGTCCTTTTTTTTCAGCGACTCCCCTCTGTACTGCTGATACAGTCTCTTCCCGGCATTCCCGCCCACATCGTGTCAGCACTTGCTCCCCTGCACACCTGTTCAGTATGGTAATCTTGTGTCTGAAAGCCATGTTTTCGCCTTTGCAGAGGTGGGGAGGCGTGAGTCACCTGTATCCAAGGCTCAAACACTCAAACATAGACAACGACTGGTAGTCACAGCAGATAGGACCTACTAATGGTCCGACTGATTGATCTATGTTCTCCAAAGAACTTACTGGAACAAGCAGTGGGCTGCCACCTGTCCGATTGTGTACACTTCCCGTCAGTGTTTCCACATGGAGCTTCAAAGGAATCAACAATTTGTCTATGAAAATCACACCCCGGCATTTTCCTACGCTTTATGAGCTGTCGGTAGCTTGCGGTGTTCTTGAGGCTCAAATGGTGGTGAGAATGATTCAACTTAAAGAAAGGTCACGACAAGGCACTGTAAAAAAAATATTGTTGGTTTTACTTAAAAAAAAATAAGTAACCTGTTTGCCTTCAAAATGTAAGTTCATTGAAATGGAAAAATTGAGTTAATACAATGAAGGAGATTGATTTAATCAACAGAAACTTAGAATATTATGTTATCTGAACTACATAAATTTGACAAAACAAAAAAAAGTTGTGATTACAAATCATGAAAATATATTTTTTACAGTGAACTGAGGGGCGTTTTAACCAGGGTTGGGGTATTGATTTGATTTGGAAATTTCAATTCGATAACTATTAATTAGGGTATGAATCCTCAGCTGGTACAATACTACAATATTGAAGGTTAAAATTAACAAATGTGTTACTTGCATTTAAATTACACACAAGGACGTTATAATAATAATAATGTTACAGTAATAACTTTTTATAAATGTTAATTGAAAATCTTCATAAAACCAGTACATACTTTAGGGCATAGAATAAGTCGGTGAATTGAGACACAGCAACAGAGAACTTTTAATCATAACTAAGTGATTCTCTAAAATGAATCGGTCTTTAGTATTGGCACAAACTCTCAGTGTCACTCGGTGCAGCCGTCTGGAGGATAGTCTTTTCCACTCCTTGGCATAATTGCCTTGTTTTTCTTGCGCACAGATGTTTCTTCAAGGGCACACAGTGGTTTTGTAGTCAATTTGGATCAGTCCTCTCTCTCTAATTACTGCACCAAGAGTTGCTGTCAGCGACCAATCGTCGATCAGCTCCTGCGTATGTGCGCGAGACTCTGCCTGTTTGTTATGAGATGAGGGTGTCCACAACAGCGCTATTGTTTGCTTTTTTTCTGAAATGTAAGACCATTAAAGCATTCCTTGCCTGTTCTTGCATGCACTTGTTACCGTCACTTCTGTGTATGCATCCGTGTGCCTGGAGTTCATGGACTTTCCGTTTGTAATGCCTTTCCGTTGTTTGTCTTCACGCTACCGAGATATGAATGTTTGTTAACCAGCGTATGCTCTAATAATCTATCTCTGGTGATAAAGAAATTTCATTCAGGAATATATTTATCCAAAAGGGTTGTGAATGGCTGGTGAGTTAATCTCTGATGTCATGAACGATTCAATCAGAGTTATAGTACACAAAGCAATTCCATTGGCTGGAGGAACTTTTAATGGGTACTACAAAATTGATTTTGCATGTATGGCATGTCAATTATTTTGACCATTAATGTATTATGTTCCAAAGTTTATGTTCTCAATTATGTAACCAAAGCTAATGTTTAATTACGCAAAATTATTTAGCATATATAGTTTTTTAAACAGTGTATTTATTGTATATTTGTTTTTTTTTCTTACATTTCGCAACCTAACCAATCTGCATCTTATAAGCATTCTCCATTAGCCCATACCCCCACATTCAGTTAGCCTATACATTTTTATTAGGGCTGTCAAACGATTAATCGCATCCAAAATAAAAGTTTGTGTTTACATAATATATGTGGTATATTGTGTATAATTATTTTGTGTGTGTATATATATATATATATATATATGAAGAGTTCAGATGCAAAAGAGTTCAGATGCAAAAAAGTGCCATTTGAAATTTTCTTCTAAAATGATCATTTTTATCAAGCTTGTATATTTAAATTCAGTAATTTCACTTAAATTGCAATGAAGATTATCTATTAATTGTCATTTAAGTGAAATTACTGAACTTAAATATACAAGTTTGATAAAAATGGGCATTTTAGAAGAAAATTTCAAATGGCATTTAGAGGCTTTTGCATCTGAACTCTTCATATATATATATATATATGTAAATAAACACACATGCTTGCATATTTAGGAAAAAAAATATTTTTATGTATAAAATATTTTTATTTATATATAATATACATTATATATGAATCAATCTATACAGTATATGTAATATTTCTTAAATATATGCATGTGTATGTATTTATATAGATATAAAATAATTATACATAGTGCACCCACATATATTATCTAAAAACAAACTTTTATTTTGGATTCGATTAATCGTTTGACAGCCCTAATTTTTATATGTTTTGTATGGTTTGTTTAATCATCTCTATTGTACATTTTTGTTTGATCACCACTATCTGATTAACATAGTACCGAGTACAGCATGTTCGGTATGTTCCGTGTGTATTTGTGTAAGTGCTCTGTAAAGTGCGTCAAAGGTTTCTATTTACAACATGTTTTTGAAGAGCTGATCATTGTAGCCAATCACCGACATAACTGATGGTCTGAAATTCTGGGACCACCATTTTTTTTTTAAGTTTTAGAATTGAGAAATGTTAAAGAAATTATAAAGTAACATCTGAATTTGGATGCAAAGAAGAAGCATTTAACACAAGTGGTCTCAGAGTCAGACTGATGCCACTATTTGTTTTAGAGCAGGTCTGTAATATGTTTTACAAGTACACAATTTAATTAAATAAAAATAATAACAAATATCCTATAAACATCTTTTTTAAATGTTAATGTACTTGTATATGGACTTTTTTTTTACACATTTTTACCCTGTTCTTGTCATGAAAATAGCCTTAGAATGTTGTTGTAGTGTAAACGGAGCCCCCGGTGGTGGCTGTAGGTATGAATTGTGTACTAACAGATTGTTTGTGTTTGAATGTGTCTCTGCTCTTTGTCTCCGGAGACATTTTGCAATGCCAGTTCGGTTGATGGTGGGAATAGGAAGGGGTCTGTTGGGGGGGAGGCGTGCAACGGACGTCCTCGTGTCTGTGAGAGGCAAAGTGTTGATGAGAAATGTCAAGTTTACAAGCACAAAAACAAGCCTCTTCAGTGAGGGGGAGCGAACCGTCAGCCCTCCTTAATCTCCTCCCTCCTGTCCGCCAACCTCTCCTCCCTTCCCACTTATTTTGTCTACTTTTTTTTCTTTACGGCCCCCCTCTCAACATTTTTACTGCCATTTCCTCCCCTCTCTCTTCCAGGGCTCTTATCGTGCAGGGGCTGTTAACAGCTCTTGCCGTTAGATATCTCTCCGCACTGTTTACACTCCTGGCCCAACCACCCGTCTGCCTGTTACTCTAGTGACCCATCCAATTGTTTGCTCACTTGTGGCCTCGCTGACATTGTGTGTTTGTGCACTGTGTGTGTGTGTGTGTGTGTGTATTCAGGGTTTGTGACCTCACCTTCTCAGTGGTCTGGACTCCAATGATCCAGACAAGCACGTCTTCCCGCTGAAAAACATGCTTGCATACCCCAGACCAGAGAGGGGAGGGGGAGAGGATTGTTGGATAACGGGGTCTGAGCGTGGGTTTGAGCCCCCTGGGATTCATGGGCTGCGAAACGACCCCAAACAACAGTGTTGTTGTCCCGAAGGCTGGCTGATTTGTCTGATCAAACCATTTTGCATCCTCTAGTCTATGGCTTGCATACCTGGGATTTTTCGCATTCCTCAGCTGTGGCACATAATGCGCAGATCGCAGATTTCCTGTGTAAAGCACAGATCAGCTCAGATAGTGGCATCTAATGAAGGCTAAACTGACCCTCTTTCACAGAACAGTGCTCAATGTTCAGCCTGTGCATTCAGTGTTTTAGTCTAGTCCAATCTCTGTCTGTCTTTCTAAATCATATCTATTTACCTATCGTTTTGTCTTTCAGTTTAGTCTGTTGGCGATCGATAAACACGTTTGCTTCGCTTGTCTGTTTATCAATCTTTTGAAATCTATTTTAGTCTCTCAGTGTGAATGGAAAATGCATAATCTTAAATTTAAATTTATACCTAATGTTTCTGTTTTTGTTTAAAGGGGTCATGAACTGGCTTTTTAATTTTTTTATATTGCTGTCTGAGATCAACTTATGACGTTTGCTTGGTTTTTACATTAAAAAACATCAAAATGAATAAGTAATAGGCTATTTTCTACCCTAGTTTTGAGCCTAACTCAAAAACGCTCGGTTTTTATGGGCGTTTCGCATTGAAGACTTGGAAGTAAACGCCCACTGCTGTGAGTGGATAACAGTTTTGCATATTATATTGAGTTTCACTCTCAACCCGGTTTGTCATCACGAGGTCGGCATCTATGTTATTGAGCTATGTGTGAATCGATGGGCGGGGCTAAACTGGCCGTGTTGAAGTAGGCATTGATCTTCTGCGGGGGTGGTGTTTTATCATCTTTGACGTCGTAGTTCCCCACTTTGAAAAATGAGTCGTTTGCTGGGCCTGGTGTCAATAAAAGCTTTTTTTGGAGTAACAAGGACGTTTTCAGTTCTGAAACTTACAGGAAATTCTTATAATATGATGACCTCTTAGATGTCAAAAGCTCAAGGAAAATTTGATTTCTTAGTTCATCACCCATTTAAATCCTCCTTTTAGATCCTGTTTGTCTACTGTCTGTTGAAACTTTTAGTACGAGGCTGGTTTACCAAGCGGAGAAGTTTGGCTCTGAGATGAAGACTTCCATAGTTTCGCAGATGTCTCTGGATGTTTGAAAATTTTGAAATCCTCTTTAAAGTGTTTTCCGTGCTGTCTTCCCTGCTGTAATGATAGAAACAGATACATAATGCTTTGGGAAGACCAGGATGTGTTTGTGGTATTTCAATGGACGTTTCCAAATGCATATCAGGAGGATAAAGCAAAAGCACGACTCAACCTGGGGGTGCCGAGGAGGGGTGTCCGTTTTTTTTTTTTTTTTGTAAGGAGGATGTCGTGTCCTGTGTCATATCCCTGTAGGTTCTGTGTAATCACTGGCCTTGCCCAGACATGTGTGGGAGGTTATACTTGTCTAATGTTTTTCTAAAGCTCTTTGTGAAGAAATCTACAAAATGGCTCTTCTTCCATTTCCATCTCTGGAAATTAATTGGTTTACTGTCTTCTCTGGGGACAAACATGTTTTGTTTTTTTTCCCTAGCCATTAAAAAGTCCCCTTCAGTAATCTGATCAGATCTTTTTCTAAATTCTGCTGTGATCCAAACTGGACTCCTCATTCAAGACAACAAAATCAATTTGGTCACAAGTGCTTTTCCTGCTGAGTTTTACTGGATTCTGCTGGACGTTGTAGACCTGCACGATTGCCACAAAACCCATAATTGTTCATTATTTGGCTTAATATTGTGTGGTATAGCATGTTTGATGTCCTCTATCAACTCCAACTGCCAAAAAATGCAGTCTGGCTCTTACTTTTTACAATTAACATTGACTTGTCAAGACTGAAAATCAAGGTGTTATGTAGTATATTAACCTTAAAGGGATACTCCACTTTTTTTGGAAATAGGCTCATTTTACCACCGTTTTCAAATCCATTCAGCCGATTTTCTGATATTTAGAAGATCAGTTTACTGGATCAGTAACCAGACAGTTTCTGGTCTCATTGACTTCCATAGTAGGAAAAAATATACTATGGAAGTCAATGAGACCAGAAACTGTCTGGTTACTGATATTCTTCTAAATATCCAAAAATCGGCAAAATACATTAGAAAACAGTAAAACCCAACTGTTTAACTCTGGGGGAGTGGTAAAATGAGCCTATTTCCAAAAAAGTGGAGTATCCCTTTAAGACTAGTTGTCTTTACTGATTAAATGCTTCCGATCTGGTCTGTGAATGGTTATAAAGCTCAACCGCTGAAAAAACCCTCACATTGTAGTAGAAATATGTGATACAATGGGAATAGACTTAAAAGGAATTATATGTATGTTATCCAAAATGACTTGCATTGGATTTAAGATTTAACATTTACCTGGAAATCAAGCCCGTGTCTTTGCTTTTGTTGATGGCATGCTCTATTATGGTATGTGAATGCACACTGTAGTCTCATTTATTAATATGAGTTATGGTGCAGCTCAAACGTGACACATGTGTACCGATGTGTGAGTGTAACAACTAAGGCGTTTGTTTCCATGGCAGCTGCCATGTGATTAAAGCAGCAGTGGAGTAGTAAAACAACAGTCTATACATTCATGAGTTTCCACATATTTATTGGCTTATATACATAGTCGTGGTTCTGAATTTATAGACTGTTAAACATGTAGCGAAAATGTTTGAATAGCTCCAGGGTTTGTGATTTTTTTTTTTTATACAGCACAGAGAAGAGAATCGTGGGGTTTCTTTTTAGTAAGTTGCGGTCACGTTCAAAGACTCGACTGCAGAATCTACACAGACACTCACCCACACACTCCATACAGCCATATCTCTTCTCCACCCTACGCATTTTCCCTGTGTGTTTGTGTGTCTTGTCTGGTGGCTTTGTATGAGGCAGTGAGTGTAGGCATACGTTGTGTGTGTTTGTGTGTGGATCTGGCTGCTGCCTCCTGGCTAGCGTCGGAACGGAAGTCGTGATTCATCTACGGCACTCGACACTCATTCATAAAAATCAGCACGAATACTACGCTTTTCTTTTGGAGCGCTCCGGGGCCCTGGCGTGTCCACAACATGTCAGAGTCTTCTCAGTCCAGGTTACGTGGCAGGAATGACGAATGTTCTCCTTCCGCCGCTGTGGGTGTCCTCACTGCTAGTTGGCAGAGCTGGCATAGTATGGCACCATCAGTCTGAGTACACACACTACTTTGTGGCAGCTGAATGGAGATGTGGCTCAGGTCATTAATGTGGGTGTTTTTAAACTTGTTGATGCCAAGGACTCGCAGATATGTCATTTCCCTTTCTAAAAGACAAAGACAACTACATATCTTAATCTATTTTCTGCTGAAAAACAGTGAAATATTATAAAATACAAAATAGATACATTTGAAAAGATCTCACTATTTTCTGTAATAAAAATAAAATAGAGATGCACTGATACTAACTGTAAAAAAATGTTAAATTTACAGTAAAATACCGGCAGCTGTGGCTGCCTGAAATTTACCATATAAAATACGGTAGCAAGACTTTATGGTAGTGAGGTTTTACAGACTAAACTTAAAATTTACAGAAATAAACCATATTTCATTATCTGATATAATGTTAAATTATCAATCAATTGAAGTATTAATATCTGTTACAACCAACAATCACAGAAGTGATTATAACTTAATATTAACTTAATAATAATAACTTAATATTAATACTTAGAAGATGCACAGTGTCATTCACTCATGCATTAAACATGGTAACACACATCAAATTTTAAAAAGGCAATAAACATTAATTTAACAACATTAAATCAAGAAACCCTAATGTACATAACTGATAACTAACGAACATAACCCTAACGTACATAACTACGGGATGAAGAAGCAAGTTATTTCAACAAAAATACATCAAATGCGACATGTCACGCAGGGAATTGTGGGAATATCAATTTACGGTTTTAAATTAAACTGTAAATTTCACTCTAAAAACGGTAAAATTAACAGTATTTTACAGTAAAACTACCATTAGATCTATTACAGTTATTTACCGTAATTAGTAAGGAAAGGTTCTGTTAACCAATTAACAGTTTTTCACCGTTAAAATCACTATAATTTTTTACAGTGCTGATTATTCAGAGTGATATGTACCGATAGTTTGATTTTCTTAAGGAAAAAAATATGTTTGACAACCAATGCTAAGACCCATACAGTGAACCTTCCCATTTGGTATATTGCTAATGATATTAGAAGTTAAAATCAACAACAGAGCCTAAACTAATATATTCAACTGCTATGCATTTTCAGATATAATAATTACACTCAATATTTGTATATCACAAATTTTTATACAAACAGATTTTTTCATACATATATAATAAACAGTAAATAAGCTGGGCTGCACGATATTTGGAAAAACAGACATTGCGATATTTCGTTTTCGGCGATATGAAAACAGTTTCACCAGATTTGAATAGCTCTGTTTGGAGAATGAATCATTCTTGGCTGATTTCGATGATTTATGATTGTGGTGATTTTTGATTTAGAAAATAATCAACAAATTACAAGCATTGATAAATACATTAGAGAAAAATGTTTGTATTTTTAGGTAAATCTAACTGTATTCAGGTACAGACATTTAATAATCAAATGCAAAATGACACGGCGTAGTCAATATAATTAATACAGTTTATCCTTGTTAAATTTACAAAAAGTGATTTTCTCTTTCTCCATCATCGTCAATTTTTAAACGCATAATTGCTTTTATGGTCCGATACATGGGTGCATACCTAAAATAATATACATTACATTTTTATTTTTCAAATTTCTTTCAATTTTTCGATGATTAATCTGACAAGATTGGGCTGTTGTACCCCGTGACCACCCGAATGGACTCTTCTTCTGTGATGGCACCTGCTGTCTCTATGCCGCAAGTGTCCTGTCAGTTGCTTCAGTGATGGATTGCATCTTTAATGGATGTGGTGTGACCTTATGTTGTCAGGAAGAGGAGTTATAGAGATTTGATTCCTGATTTGAAGGACTAGGAGGTGGTTCTCGAGACTTGAACCGATCAAGAGGGCAGAGCAGCTGACAGGAAGGGGTTCATGACCAGGGGTGAAGTTACTTACGTGTCCTTTCTTAAGTTTGGTGCCACCTGTCTTTTGCATTAGTTCCAGTGTCTCTGAGCGCCTCCAGGACAGCCACTGTTACGTTAAACCCGTTTACTTTTCACATGCCTTTCTGATTTCTATCAGAAATCGAAATAAAAAAATGTGGAGTTGAGTGGTATCAAATGCATAGATATACAAATTCATGATTTATTAGTGTACAGTCTTGTCAAAAGATATAAAAGAAATGAATACTATTCTGTAAGGATGGATTAAATTGATCAAAAGATATAAAAGAAATGAATACTATTATGTAAGGATGCATTAAATTGAATAAAAAAAGTGACAGTATATTGTTACAAATGTTTTCTATTAATAAAAAAACCTCTCTTTTTAAGATTCCTGATTTTTTTTCTTTAAGGAGCACAATTAAAAACACCAAAATCAGCATATTAGAATGATTTCTGAAGGATCATGTGACACTGAAGACTGTACTATACAATTTGGCATCACAAGAATAAATTATATTCTAAATACATTAAAATAGAAAAACATATTTTAATCTGAAAAAAATATACTACAACTTTACAGTTTATTTTATTTTTCAATCACATAATTGCAGTCTTTGTGAGCTAAGAGACTTCTTTTAAAAACATAAAAGATATATTTGTTATTTATTTACTTAAATCTATTAATCTAATACACATTTAACTTTTACTGGACTATTAAAAATCTGATTTTCAGGAGAAAAGTAGCAATGTCTGATTTGTGAATGAATCACCATCTATTCAGTAAATTGGATGATTTTTGTTCACAAACATTTAACTCAAACCAAAATCAAAATATTTACTATTATTTTATTCAAGGCAGAGCAGTAAACTGACTGATTCCGCAGACCGTTCGAGGAGAAGCTCATATTTCATGTCTCTCATGTAGTGGTACCCGCAAAAAGGATTCAGTTTACAAGCCCCCATTCTTTCTTTCTGAATGAAGTGGGTAAGAGCTTCTTAAAATGTTTTTTATTGGTTAGAATAACTCAGTGGCAAATCCTAAAAGCTAAAAATTCACACGTTTAAATGTGTTTGTATGAGTACCATTGTATGTCGTGCTCAAGTTAAGGCCGCTGTATTTTTTTTTTTCTTCTTCCCATGTACGGCTTTTTTGCTCCTAGGGAAAAGCCACGTGTTTGATTTATAATATGTGGGTGTGGTGTGCGTGAACATAAATAATATGCTTGAAGTCATTATTTTGTAAGAACGTGCTGGAAGTGTGAGGAAGTTCAGTGTCTCCGCAGGGATGTACGCGCTGTGAAGATGAAAGGCAGCCGTAAAATTACAAAGGAAATCATATGGAGTTACTCAACTCATTGAAATACCCCTGATAAGCTTAATCCTTCTTTAACCCTTTCTGAGTCACTGATGATAAAAGGATTGCCTCGCATATATTTTTATTAGGATTCTCCAAATCCTTGATTCGATTACATTTTCAATTCTCGATTTTTATCAATCGGCCGATCAGGATGCTCTCTGTCTTACATACTCAAGGTCTCTCGCTCTCTCCCTCTCTGCCATGCTATCTTTTGAATGGCTGTAGCCAAGTTAGAGGAGGTTGACCATAGACTCGCAGCGCTTTTCTGCTTGGCAAGCCATACGAACGTGACATGGGGGCGTGGCAGCATCGACGATTACATTTTTTAAATTCGAAGTTAATTTCACTTATTATGAAATTAAGCATCCATAATACTACACGTTCATTTTGTCGTCATTTGCTATATCAGATTGAAGGGTGATTTTCACAAAAAAGTATTTTCTGCAAGCTTTTTCATGGGAAATTGATGGTACATTTCAAAAAAAGGATACTTGGAGACTCCAAATGGATGATGTTAGTTCATATCATTCATAAATGAATGCATATCAAAGCACACACGTACAAAAAACATTACAGAACTTTTCACATTTCACTGTACTGTGTATAGTGCAACAGCAAAGAGCTTGTTTAGCGCTTTTTAGAGTTTTCTTCAGGACTCCTGTACGTCACTGCATTCGTCTTTACCTGCATTACAATCCGCATCCATTAAAACTTGACTTTATCCAGCCGAGAAACGTAGTTTGCGTATCATCTTGGCCATACAGTTGAAGGATGTTTTGACGTTCCGTTCAGTCTGTATTTCACACAGCGTGATGCGTGAGTGCACGTGCTTTTCGGAAACAATCACAGAACATGACAAAGCTAAACGCACACTGGAATGAATAATTTCTGAAAACTGGCTGTGAGTCACTGTTGTCTCTGCCATCTCTGATGTACAAAAAGACTGGCTTTCTTTACATTAGCACTGTTTTGCACTGATTGTTTTGACTGCATTCGCTTACTGGATAATTGGACTGAAAACTTTCCTGGAGTTTAGAGGTTTAAAAGGATCGGATCGCAAACAGAGAAGTGAAAACAGCTTATAAAAGGGTTGTAGATAGATACTCAGTTTGATTGGATTTTAAAAAATCCTAAACGAAAAATAAAAAAGTGACATTTCCACAAAACCATTAAACAGCACAACTGTTTTCAAAATTGATAATAATAAGAAATGTTTTTTTGACCACCAAATCATCATTTTTCGAAGGATTTCTGAAGGATCACGTGACACTGAAGACTGGAGTAATGCTGAAAATTCAGCTTTGCATCACAGGAATAAATTACAATGAATCTATTTAATCTATTAAAATAGAAAATGTATGTAGTTTAAATGGTTTATAAATTGCAATAATCCGATATTACTTATTTTTGACTGTATTCTTGATCAAAGGTAGCATTGGTGAGCATAGGAGACTTCTTTCAAAAATATTCTTAAAAAATCGTAGGTTGAACGTTTTAGTGACAAACTTTTGTTTTGGATACGATTAAACGCGATTAATCGTTGCCCAGCCCTAGTATCAATACATTTGGGCTCAATCTATTTCTCTCTGGGTTTCATTCTTTTTTTATTCTTTTATTCTCTCTTTCACTCTTATGTCATCCTCAGCCTGTCTGTTGCTATCAGTGTCCTGTTGAATGGGCACAGGTGGCAGTGGGTGTGTGGCATGGTTCTCTTCTGCCAGATGGGGACTTCCTTGGCCTGCTTCTGCTTCTCGCAGGAATCACCAGTTGGCACGTGACGATAATCAGTTTGCCAAGGGTGAGCGGTGCCATCCGTCCTTGAGCTAGTGAATGAGGATTCACATGGTTACCTTCCATGTTTTGCACATTTTAAGAATCAGTCTGTGATACATTTCTCTGACTTTTGCCTTTGGAGTCATATCTTTTTTCAGAGAAGTGATACTGAAGACTGCCAGATGTTCGATGCTTCATTAGTGGGTGATAATCCATTCTCATGTGTCCTTAAATATCCTGAGCTGCTTTGCTATGAGAGCGTGTCTTCGCATGCGGTGTTGATGGCCAGCCAGTGCTCTGTCGAGGCAAAGATGTCTGTCTTTCCCACGGGAGAGAGCGGCGGACGCGGGACAACCCCACCACGCGACATAAAGGTCAGGAGAATCACAGCTGTGCTCCTGTGTCAGCACACACACACTCACTCTCTCTCTGAGCCGTCTGCCCTGCCATTTACTGTGTCAGATAAATTTAGATGTTTCTCAAGTGCACAACAGCATCGCTATATCCACTGCTTGGTCAAGTGAAAGAAAGAGAGCTTTGTGGGAGGATTTCCCCCCTCGTCTGCGGCCTTCATGGTTTTCTATTATTAATATGCTCATCTGTGAATTACGGAGTGATGAATGGTGAAGGGTTGGACCACTTTTCAGTTTGCAATTGGCTGAGATTTGTTTAGTTTGTGATCTGATATGTGACGCGGAGTGTTTTATGTGCCTTAGAATGAAAGCATGTCATCCAGTTTTGGGGGAAAATCATGTCTAGATTAAATCAGCCTTTTTTCAATAGACAAAAAAGCAAGTCCATTTTTTTTGATATTGTTACTAACAAAAACTGAAATGGATTTGTGGCAAATTGTATTTTAATTTAATTATTTAATAGAATTTTTTCTTTACTTTTTTGTTTTGACGGTTATGAAAATCTGTCTTGGCTTAATTTTAGTAAATTTAATCTTTTTTTTCTTAAATTTCCATTAGCGCTACTAGACATTACTGTGTTTTTTACGGTGATGTCAAGTTAAAATCTTGGTAACTTTAAAATTTTGATTGACACCTGCATTTTGTTCCATTCTGCAGTGATGCGTCAAGCTGTTTTTGAATGCATGATTTCCTGAGCACTTTATCTAAATCTCAAAAACTATCATAGCTAGCAGGGATGGAAAAAAACAGCACCTGCATAACAATAGAGAGTTTAAAAGTACAGCAGCAGATGCCTAAAAGCAAAAGAACCAGTCAAAAATACTTCTGCGCTGTTTCATTCCCATCTTAAATGGCCCTTCAGAAACTCGATCGAGCAGTTTACACATAAATCAGCTCCTGGAAAACAATGTTACTTTGGCTCTATGATGTCGTTCTGACATCAGTCCCACATCCATTTTAGTAACACACTGGATTGTATCGGTATGGGCTTCAGTAAATATTGATCTAGCCATCTATTGCTCAATAAAGTTCATGAAGCAATCTTAAGAACCTTCTGGCCACTCATATATGTGAGAGTAGCGCTGACGGCATAGAAGTTGCCAAGTTTATTTAGAAATCTTGCAGTAAGTGATGTAAAAAGACCCAGATAATACAGTTAAAGCATGCCATGTACAACTACCCATCCAATCCCCTCTTGACTATGTTTTCTGTCAACCATTAGTGGCTTGTGGGGGCTGGAGTTGAATTAGGCTACCTTTCATCTGTTGGCACTTCAGTTTGAAAGTCGACTATTCAGGCAGAAAAACACACTGCAAACCTTTGTAATCCCCCCCCCCCAAACCTGTGTCTATCATCAGTTACTAAGATGTAGTTTGGTGTATGTGTGTGTTGAATGAGCGTGTGTATGTGAGCCCTCGTGTCTCCTCCTCTCGATCGAACAAAGCTCACGATGTTCTTTCGTATTTTACCTGATTACTTTTAATGTTTCTTTATTACTTCAAATTTTCAACATCAAAAATCCAAGTCAAACCCAATTACTGCTGGTCTTGTTGTGAATGATTCATTTGTGTGCATTAGGCTAGTTCAATGAAAAATGGTTTGTCTTTGTAATATCTCATCAAAATGTAATAAATTTGCTTAGCCTTTGAAACCTTTTCGGCCGATGTCACCAAGCCATCTTCGTTTTTGTTTTTCAACCATATAGAGACCCGTTTTCACTCTCATTCATTAAAGCTTGAGTGATAAATAAGTCCCATTGTACATTTATTTTTGTCATTTTAATATCCTGCTTAATTGGAAATAATGTTCAATGGTGTGGTCAAAAATTAATGTCAAAATTAAGAATAACAAAGGGTTTTAACAAATACTTTCTTTAAATGATTTTGAACATATCTTTGAATCTGAGAACTGTTGTTAATAATAATAATAATTGTAACTTGTAAAAAGTGCCACCCAGCAGCATTCTCTAAATATTTTGTTAAACTTAAACACTATTTTAATGTTTAAATGAAATTTTAGTAATCAAAAAGCATTACTAATTAATTAAAATCATCAAACTTATTCAATTTATTTACAGTTTAACAAAAATTACGTTTTAGGGCTTTGTGAAAAAACGAACTTTTATTTTGACAGGCTGCCGTGGAGGTTTTTGAGCAAATATTATTTCATCGGCAAATCAGTTTTGAAAATGGCCGATACCAATAACCATAAAAATGCCTAATATCGTCGCCGATAATCGGCCAGGCCGATAATCGATCGACCCCTAGTCAAAACTACAGTAAAAATGGTAACATTGTTAAATATTTCTAGTTTTAAATATTAGGAAATGTAATTTATTCCTGTGATGGCACGTCTTTATTTTCAACAGCCATCACTCCAGTCATCAGTGTCACATGATCGTATGCTGATTGAATTGGCACTAAAGAAACTGTTGAAAACACTTGTGTGGAAACCACAAAACATTTTTTAAGGTTTCTTTTTACGGATGACTAAAATCAACAGCATTTATCAAAAATCCAAATTCTGTAAAAGTCTGTTATATTGTTTCGGAGACCACTCTATGTATTTACTGTGTTCCCACTGACTGAGCTTTTTCTCATGTGACTTGATTTCCATGCAAACCAAGCCAAACATGTACATACTTGTAAACAAGCTTGATTGGACATTCCTTTCCCCTTCATTTGCTTGAAGTTTCACAGGCACCTTTAGATTGCTTTTTAGTCCCCGCCATATTTCTAATGTAAACACTTTGACACTGTTTGGAAAGGGAACACATCTCGCGCCGCTAATATAACTAACCAGGGGTCCCTTCTTGCTTCGCCGTCCGCCTGCTGCCAATAACGTCCCAGGTTGACCACATTTCTATTTTTATTTGTTTTGAAACCGTAGAGAAAGGGCACCCTGCATAACGCTCCCAGTTCAGCACGCCGTTAGCATTTCAGCGTGCCTTCTTCGTGAGCTACAAGGATGCCAGAGTTCCTTAAAAAGCATGTGTGGTCTAGATTAATCTGTTTATGTCTTTTTTTCCCCCCTCTTTCTAAACCCTCATAGAGAGAGCGCTTTACCTTTTAGAAGACGCTTCCCCTAAATGGCAAGAGCATGAGTGGCCGCCATTACGACTACATGCCGAATGGGAGTGTTTATACAAAAATTCCCGTAAAAAAATCCAAATCCCTGCCGCAAATGTGTGTCCCCGAGCTGTGAGAGATTGTACAGGACACAGACTCGGCTTTGTTTGTTGTTGAGAGGGTTGCAGCATTGTGATTTATTTTTTTTTTTACATTTTTTTCGGTCATATGTTTTCCTGTGGTACATATTTACCCTCCTTTCTTACTTTCTTTAAATTAGTGTATTTTTTTTTTTACATCACTATGATAAGGAGAAGTTGATTGGCTGTTTTGCGGCTCTGTAAACGGTCATGCTGTTCCCTCATAAATGGGGGATTGTTTGGAGTTGATTATTAGATTAAGTCTCCTCGCTGACCTTTCGCCCTCTTCTGTTTCCTCTGCTTGTCAACATCGGATATGCGACAGATCTTTAGCCCTTTCGTTCGGCCTTGGAAAGGAATCCTGTGTGTTGTTTCTCCCATATGGCCTGTTAGTTTCTCCATACTGTGTGGCAGGAATCAGTTGCTGCCTGCAGGGGCCATATTAAATCAATCTGTCATTCACATAGACCGGGTTGCATACGGCTCTATCATAGTGCCATAATCCAGGTTACAATGGCCTCAAGCGGAGGAGAGGGAAAAAAATGGATAAAAAGATAGATGTGTGAGGAAATTACAAGACAATGAATCATAAAGCAGGTGTTAGACTTCAGAGGACGTGAATCAGGATTTCCACTGTGCAATTTGCAATGAAGCCCAGTATGACTCTAGGCCAAATGATTTATTTGCCTCTGACTTTTAAAGGGATAGTTTATCCAAAAATGTTCCTGTCATCATTCGCTCCCCCTCAAACATGTATGAATTTCTTTCTTCTGTGGAACACAACAGGAAAAAAACTAAAATCGATGACTGTTGTGCCTTGGGACAGTGGAGAGAGAGAGTAAAAACATGTTTGAATGTTTTGTTGCTTGTGGAACAGCAGAGGATGTTTCCCACTCAGAACATTTTGTTTCGCTCCGCCGCCCGTCCCCACCGGACACCGGTTTACTGTAGCAGCAGGGCATGTGGTTGCTTGAGGATGCAACCCTTGGACTGTGCCGATTAGGTTAGAGAAAAAAGTTTAGTGTTTTCTTCCGGTCGAGTAACCAGGAGAGTCCTCGGTGTTCCTGTGGAGAATTCAGGACGTGAGTTTTCACAGTATCAATAGGTTTAAAATTGATGTTTTTATTTTGTTCTCTCCATTTAAATTAAGTCACACTCTAAAAAATGCTGGGTTGTTTTAACCCAATTTTGGGGAAAATGTGGACAAACCCAGCCCATTGGGTTAATTTAAATTTAAAAATGGGACCCAATGGCTGGGTTTGTCCATATTTTACCTAAATTTGAGTTAAAACAAGTATTTTTTTAAATTTATTATTATCTTATGCCGACCAAAGCTGCATTTGTTTGATCGAAAATACAGTAAAAAATGTCTATTATATTATGTAATATTATTGTAATGTCAAATTACTATTTCTTTTGTAAAACTAGTTTTCTATTGTAATATATTTAAAAATCATTACTCATAAGCATCATTATAAGCATCATTACTCCAGTCTTCAGTGTCACACGATCCTTCAGAAATTATTCTGAAACATTTCATCTGATCAATGTTGAAAAGAGTTTTGCTGCTTAATATTTTGTGGGAATCTACTTTTTTACAGGATTCTTTGATGAATAGAAAGATAAAAAGAAAAGCATTTATTTGAAATAGAAATAGTTATTACTTTTGATCAATTCAATACATCCTTGCTGAATAAAAGTATTAATTTCTGAAAATATTTATATATATGTATTGTATTTTTAATTCTATAAAATGTTATATGTGTAAAAATAATTTCTAAAACTAGTTTCATCATGCCGTCTCATAATTTATTTAGCTTAATATAGAGTTATGTGAAGCATGCAAACCAAGCAAAAAAATGTCCTCATCATTTTTTTGCAGTTGTGACTTTAAGACAGTGACTCAGATTTGTATGAACTTTTAAATTCAGATTTCTATGGGCTTTATCAAAATTTAACTAAATTCTCGAGTCAACTGAGCAGCCTGGGAAATCGGTTTGTGGAATGTAAAGGAAAACTCTCCTCACTATGATCCCCTCCTCTCTCTCCTTTCTCTTTTTTTCTTCTTCTGCTTTGATTCAGGTTAAAGAAAGCTATGAGTTACGGTCGTTATAGGACCGGGACATTATTTTTTCCCAATGTTCCCTAGGTGGGCGTCTGGGCTTGAAAAGACACATCAAGTCTCTGAGGGGTCTGGTAATGCTCTGCAATGGAATGCTATTGAATGTTTTTTTCTTTGCTAACATGTGATACACATCACAATGTTTTAATGAACTATAAAACTTTAACAGGTCTACCTGCTGCTCATGCACCTCCTGGGATGATTTCGAGATTCTCCGCTTTAAGTTCAGGATTTGAACATACTTATATTAAACTTCCAAGGAACTTCTAAATTTGTGCTGTTTTCGTGCTGAAGATTTTCCAAACGACCTCCAGTAAACCTCAGGTTTCGTAAGAAATGAATTACTTGGTTTTAACTGTAGCAGAACAATCCCGTGTAATTTTCTGGCTTGAGTTGCTCGGAAAGTGCTACAACACCAGCTTTGTCATTGTGCACTGGGTTGTATGGAAAATATCAGAGAGCGGGTCCACTCGCATGTATGTACGTGCTCCTGTGAACGTGCTCCCAGCTGCTGCCATGGAAACAGACACTTCGGCGCTGTGAACTTCTGATTTTGTTTTTTGCCCGCGGGTGTCGGAAAGTGCCGCATGCTAGCGTGTTTTTTGGCTTCTCACGAGCCAATGCAGTGGGAGGAAACGGCCTCTCGGGGGAGGGGAGAAAAGTTTGTCAGCGCCACAGCGTCTTTTTAAGTCCGTGCCTCCCCAAAACACCACATGTGATTTATGGAGTGAGAGCGAACTAGGCGGGTCACGTCCGAGAGGAGAGGAGAGCTGCTTGAGAGGTAGAGGAAGGAGGAGAGAAATGGTAAACGAGGAGGATTGGATGCACTGAGTTCACATCCCTACATATTTCAAAAGAAGTTTTTAGGTTAAATATGACTGATGTGCTGTCAACCACAGAATGATGATTTCTCTCATGTCATTCCAAACCTGTATGTCTACTGCTGAGTGCAAAAGATGATATTTTGAAAATGTATTGTGGTTTTTGTGTCCGTGCAATGGATTTTAAAGGGATGTTTTGAGTTTAATATGACTGATGTTCTGTCCATTAACACATTACCCTAATACCATAGCCTATATGTATTTTTCTTCAGCTGAATACAAAAAGGATGTTTTGAAAATGTCCCATGGTTTTTATGTCCTCACAATAAGTCAATGGGGTCCAATGTTGGCTGTCCATCTTTTCTTGTGCTTCACAGTATAAAGAAACTTATACAGGTTTGGAATGACATGAGGGTGTGTAAATGATGACAGAATGTCCATTTAGTGAACTATGCTTTTAACCAGTGGGAATAATTGCACAGAAAGCTGTCTCTGGCAATCCATGTTCATAATTGTAGCCATGGTATTGAACTGAGAAGAGCATGTATGTTTTCATGCTTTTCTCTCTTTCTCCTTTTTTTTCTTCTTCATGTAGTGAGTGACACACCCAACAAAGGAATCTCAGATGGTTTTGACCAAATCTGGCTTCCCAGAGAAATTACACATTTGGCTTGGAAGTTGCAATGAATTGATTTTATGACTACAGTCAAAACACAAGTATGGCATTCACCATGAAGGAACCAAGATGGGTGACAGCTTTTTGGTTTCGTCGCTCTGCTCCTCGGCTGCTTGGCGGCGGAGTTGATCAGTGAAGAAAACGCTCTCTCTCTCTCTCTCTTTTACAATGCAGCCCTTTGTTTTTCTGTCAGCATCCGAACGTCAACCATTTTCTAAATAGTTTCCAGGTTATTAAAACGCTTCCAGACCGTGTCTGTTCAACGAGCGCGTTTTTCGATTAATTGCTTGGCATCCGTCTCCCGGATGGGCTGCGGGCATCTTCGCAGGCCAGAGGCATTTCTCATTTGGGATCACATGGTCCAGAAAATGCGACTGTTACTTTGTGCACCAACCGCGGCGAGCGAGACCTCCCACAGCAATTGTAGCTCATAGAAATGAGGGTTGTATTTCAGTCTGTGTATCTAGCGCTCATGTTTTCTAGTTCATCTTTCCTGTCTTCTCTGATTTGATGAACCACTCTGATGGTTGCTGAAGATGACTCTTATTGACTATGTTTTACCCAGCAGGAAAAACAAAATGGTCTGTGGGAGTCATGCATGGAATATGTAATTTATCCCTGTGATGCAAAGCTGAATTTTCAGCATCACTCCTCCAATTTTCAGTGTCACACTATCCTTCAGAAATCATTCTAATATAATATTATATTATTATCACTGTTGAAAGTAACACTTAATTTACATTTACGTTTTACTTTAACGATACATACCTGAAAGCAGCCAGAATGCGTGAATTTGTGAAAATACTTTCCTCTTTGGATTATTATCCAGTAGCCTTTGCAATCACAGTGACATTAGTAATCTAAACTACTTTAGGGAAAAGTAATAATTTTGATTAAACATGACATGGAAAGTTTTGGCTTTAGAATATCATGATTCACAGATGAATCACTCACAATGAGACCAGAAACCTGCTCTGAGAAAGTCAGATTTCAGTGTTGACTTTAAAAGTGAGCTGTACTTAACAAACTTTCTTGCATACCGTATTAAAAAGGGCTGTCACTCATGTGTTTGGATATTTTCAACTCTTATCAAAAACGAATGACTTGTAGTTGCTTTGGAGCTTCAATTTGCTGTCCATGAGACTGACCCTATTAGGGATGGTAAGATTCACCGATTCGCATCGGCATAAAAGCTAATGATGTGATGCATCGATTTAAATAAGTGTGTATCAGATACAATTTGGCATTTGTATCGCGATGCATTGTTTCTAACATCTGCACCAGTAAAAAACGATTTATTCTTATAGAATTATTAGTAGATGCGCTATACTTTTACTATTTAGAAAGTGACCAATCATTTGTGACCAATATTTCATTATGTACCAGCTGCGTTCACACTGAACGCAAATAGAGCATCTGTAACAAGTGATTTCCATGTTAAGTCATTAAAGACGCGTTGACGTGGATCTGGAGGTCCTGCGGAGGTCCTCATTTGCGCGTCCAGGCCGACTAGATTGATTTCTCCTTTCTGAATTGTCTACATGAATATGACGCATCACAACACAACGGAGTGTGAGGCGTGTCCTTAGAGTCGCCTTTAAACCTTAAAGTAGGACATTAAGTTAATCTGGTTTACAGCATCCTGTGACAGCATTCTAGTTTTTCATAGATACATCTGAATACAGTTATGAAAGACCTGTTTGTGAAAGGTTTTTTTTTATTATTTATGTTTATTGTTTATGATAAAACAGCACATTTAATCTTTTGGTTTTGTTAAAAATTATTAAAGAACCATGCGTTAAAAGTCAGATGGCACTTAAGCTACTTTATGATTTGCTGTATGTCTGAATAAAATAAATAAAGGTTAACTATCTATACCATATTGACTCGCATAGCATAATTTTTCTCCTTTGCATCGTATTACATTGAATCGCATCGCGTTGAACCGAATCGAAATCGGATCGCACCGCATTGCTAGAGTAGTGAATCGTATTGGATCGCAACGGTAGCTGCTTATATGTGTCTTTAATGTATCGTATTGTTGGCTATGCATCGAGATGCGTAACGCATCGGCCTGAGCTATGGAAAAGCACATCCCTAGACCTTTTAGGACCAATGAGGCGTTAAATATTCCTTAAACTTCCAAAAAAAGTGAATAGATGATGCAACACTATCTCACGACCAATTTGTACGAATGATTACAAAGTGCCTAATTCGTACTAATTCATACGACCTCACTCGTACGAATTCGTACGATTTGTTTAAACCCACGTGATGGTTAGGTACGAATTCATACGAATTGGCCAATTCGTAAAATATTTACGATTTAGCAAAAATCGTACTAATTCGTACGAGTGAGGTCGTACAAATTGTTACGAATTAGCCACCTCGTAAAATTCGTACGAATTCCTGTAAGATCAGGTTGGATGATGTTATAAGTGAAAAGTTGTGCAGATCTTCCCGCTGCTACTCAAACAGGCATACTGAGGCCCTTCTTTATACCGTTTTAGTGGAGACATAAATCTTCAAGTTGAGTTTACAGCACCCCATCCAGGAAAAACAACACCATGCCAGTGTTATTCAGAGGAAATCCTTCTTCACAATTTTTTTTTTCTTCCTGGCATTTCCCCTTCCTGTTTTTGTTTCACACCACTCTCCTTGAAGTGCTCCGTAAATCAGTGTCACAGGATAACCATTGAGTTGGATACTTGCAGATCACACATTAGGGAATGTAGTTGTTGTAAATTCAGTTGTAAATTAGTTGATCATTTTGACTAGGCATTTTGAATAGCTTTAGTAGGAAAAACAACAAATTTGGGTTCAATGTGAAATCCTCCCTTTTTTTTAGGTATAACATCTGTGGTACCAAAGATCTCTGTTCAGCCTGCGGGCCTTTCTTTACTTAGTAAGGATAAAAATCTGGACACAATTATATAAACATCACTCGTTTGGGCCACGTCAGACTTTTTTTTCTAGTAGAGAAGAAGATAGAGTAATACACGCTTTATGTAAGTACAGAGGACACAGCCCATGTCCTGCCAGCATCCTATCCCTCTTCTCATCGTCTCTCTCTCATCCCATTTTCTCCTTCTCTTCACACGTTAATCTGTACTCTTATCCTCTTACCCTCTGCTCCGCTTTACGGTAAGGCTGCGTTGTTGTTGTTGACACTTTTGGCCCCTTTCCCTTTCAGCTGCGAAAACAATTGAAAGTACTAAAGCATTTTTCAGTTTTAATGAACTATAAAGATGAATCTTATGGGCGGGAAGACCAAATTGTACACTGCAAAACGGCTGATGAGTAACATTGTATCTCTCACATTTATTACTTAAATCGGACAGCCAGATGCTCAATCGGTCCCCGCTGACTGCAGAGACTTTATACTTTATGTTGGATCTAGGGTCAATGCTTGACTAAGCAGATCCTAAGATGTCCAGCCACGTCCCTTCTCGCCCGACCTGCATTAAGAGGAGGATCATGAGAAATACTGGATGAAATAAAAGTGGAATTCAATTAATCTTCGACCTCTTCGTGCTACTCTAGTGGGCAAGATTTACACCCTGGGCTACACAAATCTAGTTATTTCTGGCACATTCCTTCCATCTTATGCCTTTTTAAACCGTTTATGACGAGCAGAATGGCAGCTACGATTGTTGTTGTTGCCTAATTTGACGCAGAAGAGTCTTAGTTGGATGCTGACGTAATTTTCTATAATTTATTTATTTATTGCTTTAGTTTACTTTAGGCTTATTTATTTTTTGCGGGATTTTATTTTATTTTTGGCTTTAAACGTTTTATTTTTATTTATTTTTTTGCTTCATTTGTTTATTTTATTTTGGCTTTTTTGTAGGGCCGTCAAATGATTAATCGCGATTAATCGCATCCAAAATAAAAGTTTGTGTTTACATAATATATGTGGATGCATTGTGTATAATTATTTTGTGTGTATATATATATATATATATATATATATATATATATAAATACACACACATGCATGTATATTAAAGAAATAGATATTATTTATATATAAAATATTTAAATATAAATTATACATAAATCTATACAATATATACATGAAAATATTTCTTGAATATAAACAAGTGTGTGTGTGTGTGTGTGTATTTATATATATATATATATATATATATATATATATATATATATATATATATATATATATATATATATATATATATAAAATAATTATACACAGTGCACTGGACCCACATATATTATCTAAACACAAACTTTTATTTTGGATGCGATTAATCATGATTAATCGCTTGACAGCCCTAATTTTTTGCCTTTAATTTAATAAAATTTTATTTTTGGCTTATTGTGTTATTGTTGATTTAATTTATTTATGCTTTATTTATTTTAATAGGATGGCCGGGAACTGACATTAAAGTGCAGGAGTAACTGAACAATCATGTTATTTGCAGGTAAAAAGCAACAACAAAATGTCTCATGTTATTGATGTCCAGTGTATTGCCGGATATATAGCGCATTTAATTTAGATTCACAAGCTTTCGATTTAATTCATATTTATATAGATTCCAATTCATCTGCTAATGCTGTAAATTATATAGGGGCAGTCTTTCAAACTGATTCAAAAGTTTTTGAACTATGTCTCATAGAGTCATTTGCTGTGTTGTATGTCTGTTGTGCTTGAGTACTGAATGAACACATCCTCGTGATGAGCGCTTGTGTGAGTGTACGTAGTTTGAATTTCACTCTGTTTTCCGATCCTAGAATAGTGTAAGCAGAGATACCGGCACACCCTCCAACTCTATTCTCTTGTTCTCATTGGGCTCGTGCCCGTCCACCTATTCATGATGTGTGGCCCATTCAGGAAAGTCGGCTGTAATTTAAGAGAGACCTACATTTCTCCACCTCCGAAATAGCTCCAGATAAAAGCTTCTGTATCATCTGGATGTCGGAGTAATAGTGCTGAACGTACTCATGGGACAGGTGCAATTAGCTGAGTTACATTGCACAAATATTATACAAATGTTTAGACGGCGGAGCTCTTTGAAGTGAAGGGAGCAAAATTAAACTCCAAGTTAAGAATCCGTGAAGAGATTTGTTGAATGATTGGTGTTCCTGTTTATTTTGGAAGCGCTGTGTATACGCTGACATATATACATGTAAATATCAACTAAATGGAAAATATAATGGTTTTCCATTAGAGCCCGACCGATAAAGGATTTTGAAGGCTGATAACGATACAAATATTTGTTGGTTTTAAAATCCGATTAGTAGTAGTATTCGAACATGCAGTTTTTAGCATTGATTTGAGCTAAAGAAACAAGTTAAGATTTTATCACTAATTTGAAATATGTTGCAATATGATGGACTGTTTTGGATATTTCAGTCTTTCCTCATCCAGGTAGTTAGAAAGGAACATGAGGGCAGCAGCCGAGCCATTCTCTCTCAGGTTTAGGACTTGTCGGAGATTAACCCCATTTTGGACTTTCATTTTATGGATAAATCAGTTAAAACATACTTCAAAATATCATCTTTTGTGTCCCACAGAAAAAGGCAAGTCATATCATAAGTGTAATTAAAAGATTAATTTTTGGAAAAATGTCAGTGTCAGAAAAAATGTGCCAAATTATAACTGGTACAACAGGTTTTCATGGGGCAACTTTGAACCTTGTTTACCTCTAAAAGGTGCTTTTTCAACCCCTTTAAATTACAAGAAAACTTCAAACGGCATTCGTGAGATTCCAATCTGAAGGGTTTGAGCACTGCAAAGTACATAGGGAATAAGGGAACATCTATACATCACTTAACAGGAAGTGTAGAGGTAAATTTATGTAGTCACTGAACATCTCCAGCACTTGAAAAAGTTGAGATATATATATATATATATATATATATATTTATATATATATATAAAATATATATCGATTAGTCTGGATATATATGAAATACAGTTCATGGCAAATTTTCTGAAAAACTATTGCTGTAAACTATTAATCAGTTGCTACTACTTTAATATTGAAAGTTAAAATGAACTGATTTGTATACAGACACTTTTTACACACAAGATTTTTATAATATAAAAATAAGTTGTAATACATAATTACATATTATGTTTTCCAGTTAGATTTTTTGAATTAGGCCTATGTAAATGGAGGCTGTTTGAGTTATTCAAACATGCATTAAATATTGAAGCACAGTAAAACATAATGAATATGTAATATGGTGCATATATTTAGCAAAATACTTCTCTCTAGAGTTAATTTATTTTTCTAGCTGACCAACAAGGTCACTGAATGGATATATATTTGTTTACAGTGCGTATATATACGTATATATATATATATATATATATATATATATATATATAATGTATATATAATGTATGTTTGTGTGTGTGCATCAAATGTCTTGCTAGTAAACTAAAAAAACTTACTAGCCAATAGCAATTCTATTGGCAATACGTGCATAGAGGGTTGATATATTAGAGTAATAAAATGTACCTTTAAGCTTCTACTGAAAACCCTTTAGGTGTAAATAAAGATGGTGTCGCTTTGAGGGGTTACTGCCCCAGTGCCCCATCTTAAATTTTTGCACATTTTTATTAGACTGCATGGCACCATTAATGAGGGCTGAGGTGTTTTGCTCCCAAACAATCCTTTCAACCAAAACACACACCCCTATCCTAGGCTTTTGGTTGGTTGAGATCTCAAGTAGCTCTTAGACGGCTCGACAGCTGGTCAAACAAGCTTAAGAGCAGTTAGAGCAGTAGCTAGACTGGAGTAGACGCTAAGCCCATTAACTCTTCTCCAGGCCCTGCTAGGCAGCTCATTGGTCAGTCAGGGATCAGTCTGCTTCTGTTTTGATGCTAGCATGACCTAACGTTAAGGATGAGTGCGTGTATGTGTGTTGGAAACGGGGAGAAGTACCTAGAAATCGTAACTACAGATTGACGTGATGCCATTGCTAAAACAGACAGGGGTGCTGCTCTGTTTGATCCCTCTTGCTCAAGTGTGTGTGCGCTCAGTTTGTGTTTTCGATGTTGTATTTTATGCCCTGGTGGGAGGGGCATTGGGAGTTTGCATGAGTTTAATTTGTCACGTATACGCGGCTAGGGGGCTTGGGAGGGAGGTCTTGGCTCGGAATCTACTGTAGCTCTTATTTTTTTCTGTTGACATCTCATTACAAACTCTGTGCCCATACAAGGACATTGCTGACCTACATCGCACTGTGTGTGGCAGCCGTGGATTGAGTGCTGTCTTCTTTTGGTCTTAGGGCCTGAGGATGAGACTCCTCTGTTTTTTCTCTCATACAGGCCACCTCAGAGTCAGTGGGATAGTGTGTCATCAGACCCTGCCAACAGATCAATAATGTCAGTGTCCATAAGATGGCCAGCAACAGCAAAATCATTTTCATTCAGGTCTTTTGATTATGTAGAGATTGAACAGATGTGTTGTAGATGCAGGGCATGTTGTCACATTATATATGGGACAAGAGGTCGACCGATATGTTTTTTTTTTTTCACGCCGATACCGATCTTTTGAAATCCGGGTCGGCCGATTAATGCTGCCGATTTATTTTGGCCGATATTTGGTTGGCTTTTAACCTCTATTTGAAAGATAAAATGTAAAAGAAATGATAATTACTTAAAATAGAAAAACTTTCTCAACAAAAACATTTTATTTATTTATTTTTAAACATGTATTTTTGGTTTGTTTTTGTTTGTTGACGGACAAAGTCAAATGGACATAACCCAATTATCACAAAAAAAGGAGAAAAAAAACTTGATTTATTTTTTTATATATAAGATTTATTATATTTTATTTATTTTAACTTATAACAATAACGTATTTCACTAATAAATTGCTGTTGAACGACAAAAACAATCTTTTTTTTTTTTAATATAGCCACAATATCAACCATGATTTTTACCTCAGGTGACCTTTGTGATTTGATAAATTCGCAAATGTTGTATTAGAATTATATGTATATATTATTATATTATATTATTATATTATTATATTATTTTATTTTGGGGGGACTATCCGCTATAATGTCACTATCCATGATACATGTTGTTGCATTTTTGTATTGCGATATATTGTGGTCGATATACACACGATCGTTCAGAAATCATTCTAATATGCTGATTTGCTGCTCGAATTTTTTTTTCTTTTTATTAGCATTGTTGAATACATTTTTTTCAAATTAAGTTTGTGGAAAGTGTGAAAATCGTTTTTAAAAGGACAGCATTTATTTTTCGTGACGAAAGTCACTTTTGATCAATTGAATTAAAGTATTAAATTCCTTAAAAACAAATCTTACCCTAAACGTTGAACATCTTATTATTATATCATTTAAAAATAAAGCTTGTTTACTTTTTCTTTTAATAGCATGCTTGCAGACATACAGTATGATGTGTTTACACAGAGCAAACAGGGCAATACATCTGGCCTGTGTGAGTCTTTGCATGTGTGAAAGAGAACTAAAGAGCACGAGTCTGAAGGGCAACAGCAGCTCTCATTCTGTCGGTCCTCTCACATCTGGATTCAATAGATGCTGTTTGGACGTCCGAAGGAGGAGCGAGTATAAATAGAGCGACTGCCGTAACCAAACTAACCCTCTCGGCTCCTCCCTCACGCTGGGTCAGTGTTTCCCCTACACCACACTAATGTCCTCCCAGCATTCCTTCAGCGTCTCACAGCCAAACAGACAATTACGCTGCTGCTGGCCGCTTTTAAACAGCGAGTGAAGCTTGTCTAGTGAAATTAATGACTTGGATTAGGTGGCGATGCTGATGGATGAGTATGAGAATTAGGTTTGGTCTTGTTAGTTGGCTTGGTTTGATTATCGCACAAAACAATTTTTTTATCCCCCCTGACTAAACACGCCTCAGATACAAGCAAACACTCAGCCAAGGGAAAGCTAAAAAAGAGCCTCTCATTTGACTGTAGTGTGTATTTTCACAGACCACATAAATGAAACCGAGCAATGTTTTTCAGAGGACTAGCACAGGGTGGTGCTACGCAGGGGGCAAGCGTAGCTGTTCTTTTTGTTGTGGCCATCTTAAGTGGAGCCCTTGCCCCAAAACACATGCCCCCTTTGTGGGGCACACGTGCAGATCCCTCTTTTTCGCCACACCCTCCTCTCACTGTTGGATGAAGGCACAAATGCAGAAGAAGTGGGTGTGGTTTATGGTGGGGGGTCAGACTAGCCTAGCCGAGCCACGTCACATCAAGCCTAGCAGACCCCTCTTGCTTGAGCAAGTTTTAATTTGCGGAGACTCTGAGATGCTGTTGTGCCAGTGGACTTGTTCACCTCTCTCTCTCTTTCTCAAACACACACACACACACACACATGCCTGCTGATTTGTTTTGTCGCTACGTCCTCGCTCACCTTTTTGATTGATCATTTCATAAGCCACTCACCAGCCTGGAATGAAGTTCCGTTGGGTTCATTATTGTTGTATTCTCCATGTGTGTGCTTGCTTGCTTTTGTCACAGTGGGCTTGTTTTCCAAAGCGGCAATGGAATTCTTCAGAAATCCCTCCTTATGGAACTAATAAAGTATCAAACCAGCTTAGCATTCCAGGAATCTTTAATACTGTAAAAGCACACTGAGAGGGTGGGATGATGTCTTTACCACGTAAAGGTTTAGAATAGCTTACACTAATAGGAGTGGTCTGGATTTGAGATTGCATGTCTTTTGTAATCACTTTGCAAATCTGTGGTATTTCTATTTCAAATATGCTTTCTATTCATCAAAGAATCTTGCGGATTTTTTAATGTTGATATAATAATAATACTACTAATAAGAAGAAATATTTTATGAGCACCAAAACATACTAGTCTGAAAGATCATGTGACACTAAAGACTGAAGTAATGATGCTGATAAATTCAGCTTTGACATCTTGGGAACATAGACTGTAGAAAATATGGACAAAGGGTATGTTACGTCACCCATAGACTTTCTGAAGAACGGCTTTGAGGCTGTTTATGGGCGGCGCCATACTGGAAAATCTTGGGAAATACTGTACAAAATAAAAATGTTCAAAAAGGATACAGAGGTGGTATGATGTGTTGTGTCAGATCATGGCCGAGACGTCAAATTCCACTCGGCGCAAAGTTAACCGCTCTTATTTGTCATACATTTTATATCTAAATACGATCTAAACTAACGAGTTAGAAAAAAATTCACCCCCCTCACAGTTGTCAGGCAATCGGAACCTATCCGAAAATACAATAAAAGTCCATGGGACCAACCTGTAAAAGCATGAATTTATGCTGTGAAAACAGACATTTTAACATGGGATCTATGGAGATTTGCTCCCTTTTGGGACCTCCCTCTAGTGGATTTTAGATGTATTGCAGTTTTTTGCACTTCCGGGTAGGCTTCATTTTTCAGATTAGAACATTGCTGCTTGCTTGGGAACATTTTTTTTTTTTTGATCAAATGCAGCCTAGAGGCTTCTTTCATAAGCATTAGTGCCATTGTCAAACATTACATGTCACCAATCCTAAACCTTTGAACAGTGTATGTATATATATATATATATATATATATATATATAATTCATTAATTAATCGATTTTTGTTTTGTCTTTTTATATATATAGAAATATTTATATAATATATAACTTTCTCACACTGATTAAATCACATATCTCAAACTATATCACTTTTTTTTGAAGCACAGCAAGAGATAGATGGAGGGAAGGAGGGACCGAGGGAGAGACAGCAGAGGTTGTCAGCGATGAAAACAACTTGTCTGTTTATCAGAGCATGTGTGTAATTGCTCACAGAAAGAGATACTTTGAAAAGCCCGAGATGAAAAGGAAGGCTAAAAAAAATAGAAAAACAAAACCAGTCCCCCCACTTTTTCCCACTGGCTGTCAAACTTGGCTGTGGTCCTTGGTCTATAAATTCCAGTGCCAGCAGCTGGAGACAGAGTGAAAAACAGGGGACGATAGTCCGAGAGAATGAAAGAAATAAAGATATATATATATGTATATATCTCCAGACAGGAAAGAGGAGACAGGTATGTATCTTATGAATGAAGATCCTTTGAAGACTTTCTTTGGAATGGCATGCCATAACGGAGTAACGTCTCGAGGATTTACCGTACAATAAGAGCAGCAATCTGTATCAAGACAGTAAACAAAGGTTTAAAGTGTTCAATTAAGCTTTGGGGGGAAAACGTGATCATTCTGCTACAATCATGGCTGTTTAACAAATCTTACTATCTGGCTGTATACAAGCAGGACCCAATTCATTATATATATATATATATATATATATATATATATATATATATATATATATGGTAGCGTATTCGTATTAGTTAGTTATTGCTGTTTAGTTAGTTGTTTTTACAATTCTTCTTTTTATTTCAGTTAAGGAAAATATGTATTTGACTTTTATTTGATACTTTATACCTCTGATAAAAGAATAGGTTGTTAAAAGCTCAGGGTTAGTAATGTTGTGCCCTTGAACAAGGCACTTGTTGTGTGTTGTGTCCTTGAACAAGGCACTTAGCCTTAGGATACACCAGGGGATTGCACTTGTAATAAATTCATGGTTTTGTTCTGCGTGAAGGTCACAGAAGCAAATTCCACCAGTCCTGATCTTGTTTTTTTAGATAAATAATCAACATATTTGATCGCATTTATGATGGATTAAGCTGTGGCGATGCAGGAATGGATTTATGTAATGTGTTCGAACAAGGTGTCGATACTGAAACAGATATTTACAAGAACCAGATCCACAGTTTTTTGAGAACTGAATCTGATATTAGTTTGTGGAGATGTCATGCAGAGACACTTAAAGGAGTAGTTCACTTTTTAAAAAAAACCTTTTGCTTATAATTCACTCACCCCCTTGTCATCCAAGATATCCATGTCTTTCTCTCTTCAGTCGAAAAGAAATTAAGGTTTTTGATGAAAACATTCCAGGATTTTTCTCCATATAATGCACTTCAGTGGGAACCAAAACGGTTCAAGGTCCAAAAGACAGTTTCAGTGCAAACTTCAAACTGTTCAAAGGGCTTTAAACGATTCTAGACAATGAATAAGGGTCTTAAGCGAAACAATCGCTCATTTAAAAAAACAAAGTTTAAGTTTTATAAGCTTAAATGGTCACCTTTTCGTGTCATTTGGTTCATTCAATGAACAAACTGACTCGGGAAAAGATTCATTCATTTTGATGAACGATTTCGAACCATTTGAGCTTATAAAACTTAAACTTTGTTATTTTTTGTTTAAATGGGCGATTGTTACACTTAAGACCCTTATTCATCGTCTGGAATCGTTTAAAGCCCTTTGAACCGTTTGCAGTTTGCACTGAAACTGTCTTTTGGACCTTGAACCGTTTGGTTCCCAATGAAGTCCATTATATGGAGAAAAATCCTGGAATGTTTTCATCAAAAACATGAATTTCTTTTCGACTGAAGAAAGAAAGACATGGACATCTTGGATGACATAGGGGTGAGTAAATTATCAGCAAAAGTTTTTTAAAAGTGAACAACTCCTTTCAGCAGGACAAGGAGAAAATGATAGGAGAGCTGGCCCGAGCTCCTGGTTCATCATTAGCACCCCTCTGCTCTTCAGGAGACACGTGTCCTTTTGGAAAAAGCCAGACGATAAAGCACACAGCATGCTGCAGTTGTTTTGTCATGCCATGAATTTGTGGCCTTGGACTAGTATGTGTTATAATAAAGGCCTCAAAAGCGCACAACAGAGTCAGGGCTCGAGGCAAAAATGTCACAGTAAAAGTGACAAATGCTGAAAATATATCTCAGATGTGCTTTTGAGATATTCTCGATTCTCTGGATGTAAGAATCGATATCAGTTCATCAAAATAAGAAATGATTTAAATTGAGAAATGGATTTTTTTTTTACCCAGCCCTAGTCAACAGTCTAAATCACTGTCTACTGTTGTTGTGGAAAGGGGACATGGATTTCATTTTATGTTCCATTTAATACAATCTAATTGGGATAATTTAGTAATGTTGACAGTTTTTATTAATAATGATTTATTTTTAAACCGTTTCTAAAGCTTTTTATGAAATCTAAGGGCTCGTTTCTTCTGTTGTTGATACAGAGCATCATGGCTTTAGTTTTGAGTGATAATATATATATATATATATATTTTTCTCGACATGCAGAAGAGCATGTGATGATGGCGTGGGTTATTAAAAGTGTCATTCCTGAGCAGTGAGAGCTTGCAGGCAGGTGAGTTTGTTTAAGATTCAACAGGAGATGAAGAGAGGCATGCAAAGTCATTAAAAGGCTTCAGGTGTGGCTCACACCCGACTACAAGAATGTCAGCCCGCGGGTGGAATGGGCTGCTGTGGAATTTGCCTTCAAGCTGCTGGTCTGGTTTGTGTTTTGCAGCTTCCAAACACACACCAAAAGACCATGAGGCTTTCTTTTGTGGAACACAAAAGGAGATGTTTAGCCAAATGTCCAAGCAGCGGTCCCTATAGGGAAAAGAGAAGCGTGGACATACTGCCAAACATCATCTTTTGTCTTTGTTCAGGGTTGGAATGCCATAAGGGGGAGTAAATGATTCATTTCTGGCTAAAATACCCTTTAAAAGATCTGCTTGTCTGTGTTAGACAAATATACTCCGTGTAATCTGTCTTTGTGGTGCCAAAAGTTAGCTAATTTCTCTCGATCAGTATCTTTGATTGATGGTTCGCACTCGCGCTCTGGTAGCAGCATGTTGTTAGTCGGTCTCGTTTATGTGAGATGGATTGAACTGACATCGTTGATCCTGTTGTTCATTTGAATTTCTCTTTCACCACCTGTTTCTTTTTCCATCATAGACAGATAACAAATGACTTCCTGCTGATTGAAAACGACCGGTCCTATGTATAAAAGAACGACTGAATCCACTGTGCATGATTCGTGTGAGACTATCAGTTCATTGTTCAGAGTCAGAGTGTCTTTATTTGTCTCCCTAAGGAGAAATTAGTCTTTGGATAAAGAGATTGCTGCATGAAGATTTCAACAAAGACAAAACACAGAAACAGTTAAAAACAAAGAATACATAAAACTTTGTGGCTACTCAGAGAACTGTGCAAAAAAGTGATATCCCAAATGCACAATATACAAAAAAAACTTAGTCGGCCGACACACAAAAACTGCCCGACGGCCGACCGTCGGCTTGGTGTGTTTCGGGGTTTAGAGGCGGATGCCTGCTGTTTGGTGACTGTTCTGGGAGGTAATTATACCTATAGACTTTGCTTATGCATTTAAAAGTGACCAAAGCAACATTTCAAATGCTGTGCAACAAGATCGGTCTGCTGGTTAGTCCAGTTAGGCCGGATTCACATATAGTGCCTAAAAACGCGCCGCATTCTCCTTTCTCCAAAGCGCTATATAGGGCGGTTGTGCTCTGATTGGTTCTTGTCACGTGACCTACTGTGCGCTTATGGTGCGCTTGTGGCATTCTGAAAAATTTAGATGTTTTTATCTCGATGCGGCACGGAAAAAACAAGCGCATCGCGACCGCGACGCTTCCATTGTGACCGCGCATACCGCACGCCTACATTTGAAATAACCAACTTGAGCGCACAAAAGACGTGATTGGTGAACAGGCCCTTATACTGTCCCGTTGCACAAAGTCACATGATCATTTTTGATGCGCATCAAGGAAGTTATTTGGCAAATGTGTTTCCATTAAAGTTTATGCACGTTTTCTTATTGGATAAAAAATGTGTCCGACTCTAACGAGCACTTTTTTGTTCTTTATAATTTATGCGTATTTTTATCCAGCAGTTTCAATTTCAATTTCCCAAAATGTAAATGTTAAATGTTATCTATTGTTAAGTCGGCTCACTTTTTGTCAGGTGACCGTGAAATTGCAAAAAATCTTTTGGTTTGGATTTGGTTTAAAATTACAAATAAATGAATCATTTAATTATAATACACATTTATTAATAATTAAAATGATAAATCATTTTAAATAGGTTTACCAAATTGATTTATCTTAATAAATAAAGTAATACATTTTCGTAAAAAGTGTAAATATCATGATGTATTATGTATAAATATTATATTGTAAATAAATAAATAATTTATTAAATATTTTTTGTATATTTATGTTTTTAATTACAAAATTATCAATATTATGAATATTAATAATATTAATATATATATATATATATATATATATATATATTTATTTTTTTTAACATGCATTTTACAAATATATTACTACTATGTTGTGGGACTACTGAAAATTTTGCAAGTACGAGTTACTGGCCTGAAAAGATTCTGAAAAGTCCTTACTGTTGAGCCCTGGCACTGCAGTCACTGAAGACTTGTTTGATAGAATATAATCAATCTTTTTAGTTCTAACTCAAAGCCTGTCATTTAGCCATATTTGACAAGGAGGGTTTAGGTGTGGTTATGCCAGTTGGATAATTTGTTGGAAAATTCAGCTGTGGTATCCAAGCCGTGGACGAAAGAGTGCTGCTGCTTGTGCTTCCAGGTAGTTCCCTGTATTCTATTAAGACAGACAGAGCCCTTTGTTTGTGTGTAGTTTCCATATGCACGCCCATCTGACAATCAAAGGCATCAGTATTTTTGCTGGTGGGATACATGAAGATCGGTGCGAACAGACCTGTGAATGAGTCCCGCCTCTTCTCCGTGCATTTTACAGAAACGTAAAGAATACAGGAAGATCCGTTTTCAGACACCCTATTAAAAGAGCTCTTGTAAGAGTGCCGTGTGTATGTATGGGTGTATGGATGTGTATGTGTGTGCCCGTTCAGTTGAGCCATTGATTGCAAAGCATGAATGAATCTGTAGATGCTCCAGGCGGTGAGCAGTGTTCGGGCTTTCAACAGACTCCCAGAGGAGATGCTGGTCTGCTTTAAAGTGAGTGCGGATAAACAGTCACAGTAAGACACAAACATTCACACATGCTCTGATTCTCTGGTTTCATTTCACTATAGTAGGGCTGGCGATAAAGCTGAAATAAATAAATAATAAATAAATAAATTTATAGTATTTATGTGTGTTTCTATATATATATATATATATATATATATATATATATATGTATATATGTTTTATATATATATATATATATATATGTATTTTATTTTTTTAATATTTATATATGTATGTATGGGACTACTGTCATACATACATATTTTACTACTGTTATATGTATGTATAATAATTGATTTTGCGGCCCTAAATTGTTATATATAAATTAATTTATTATTAATTTATAATTAATATTAATTAATATAATGTTTATATATATATATATATATATATATATATATATATATATATAAATTAATATAAATACAAATTAAGTGATGAGGCAAATTAATCACTGAATCATGTTGTTTACGTTTACTCAGCTTCGATCAAATAATTGAATCGATTCACAACAAAAAATAATTAAACTTACAATTAATGTTTTTGTTACTGAAGTCTAAATCATATAAAAATTGTATTTATTTAACTAATTTATAGGATTTTTTTCCAGTTCTATACTATTTTGTAGTATGAGCAGTATATTCTTGTGTAGTCAGCTGGAATAATCTTCTGATCTTTTGTACAGTCTGACCGTGATGTGGTGATCCAAAGAGGTTGCACAAGGATCTCCATTAAAAATGATTGTTGTTTATAACATGCCTGCTTGTTAGTTCATCGGAATAGGCATAAACCATCCTCGGGGCGGGGAGGGGGGATCTTTGTTTGTCATAAATACCTCCATGTCGTTCTGAGTCACAGGCGGTTTTCTTTACTACTTATTGTTAGTTTCTGTATAATGATACAGTCAGTGTAGTTGCCCGAAGCGTCGCTCTCGCGCTCCTTCTGTTTCTGAGATGCCAGAGAGAGTGTGTCTGGCCCCCGTCTGGTCGAACCCAGTACTACCGCTGTCCCATGCAGCTGAGTGTGTGTGAGGTCTCAGTCTACAGGGAGACAAAGGGCATATTTTTCAGTTTGGAGGCCCTGCAGTGGGCTGGAGCTCAGTGGTGCTGCATTGCCTTGTCAGTGTCACAGTTGAGAGAGAGAGAGAGAAGGGAACCGGGGGCTGGGGTGAAGAGGGGGGAGTAGGGTCACTTCATGCTTTTTCAGTGCTCCTATGTTTCCCCTAGCTGTGTTCGTGGCACAACATTGCACAATGGGGGCTTTTGTTTGTTGGGGGGGGTGGAAGCGGAGGCTATTCTGTTTCAATCATTTCTGGAAGTCCTGTGTTTGCGACGTGGTGGGGGCTTAATGCTTTCCTGTGGCTGTCTGTTGTTCCCTCTCTCTCCTTTTATTCAGTCTTTCTCTCTTTTTAGCCTCTCTCCATCTCTCTTGCTTCATCTCCCTTTCAGTCTTTATGTTGCTTCTCACTTGTCTACCTCCTCATTGCCTTAAAGGGATAGTTCAACTAAAATTAAGAATCTGTCATTTACTCGGCCTCATGTCGTTCCAAACCTGTATGAGTTTATTTATTCTACGAACACAGAATAGTAGGAACTTTTTAAAGGAGTAGTTCACTTTAAAAAAAAAACTTTTGCTGATAATTTACTCACCCACATGTCATCCAAGATGTCCACAGCTGTCTTTCTTCAGTCGAAAATAAATTAAGGTTTTTGATGAAAACATTCCAGGATTTTCTCCATATAATGCACTTCACTGGGAACCAAACGGTTCAAGGTCCAAAAGACAGTTTCAGTGCAAACTTCAAATGGCTTTAAACGACACCAGACGATGAATAAGCGTCTTATCAAGCGAAACGATCGGTCATTTCAAAAATAAATAACAAAGTTTAAGTTTTATAAGCACAAATGCTCGCCTTACTCTGTTTTGTGACGCGCGTTCGTGAAACAGCGGCCTGGGCCAGTGCTGCCATCTTGTTGAGCTACTAATTAATAAAATTAAATTTGATGCGCATATGCGTAGTATGCGCGGTTAGAAAAAACGTTCTGTGCGCGTGTACTATGCTGTTGATGAAATTTGCGCAATCGTACGAAATTTGTGTAGACCACTTTTTAGGATACTTTTGTGGTACTTTTGCTTCTGCTTGAGGCTTGAAAACCTCCAGTCCCCATTCATTCGAATTGCAAGGGAAACAACAAATGAGTTCAGCCGCCTTTTGTGCGACACAGAAGAGAGAAAGTCAAACACATTTTGAATGACGTGAGGACGAGCAAATGCGACTGTATGTGTGCAGACTGGACACTGAAGAGGTGAGTTGGCCATCTGTCTTGCTCTGCTTCCCCCCCCCCCCATCCGCCATCAGCCACGTGCTTCTAACCCTTTGATTCCTCCTGTCGTGCTCCGAGCACATTTCACCTCTTCCTTACGCAGAGCTCTCGCAAAAGCTCCCCCTTAATCTGACTAAGGGCTAATCTGTTTTGGGATGGGGGGCCAGACGAGGCTTACAGCCACCAGACTGGCTGACTCACTCCGTCAAAATCCCGCCTTCCCTCCCTCCCTCCCTCCATCCATCCATCCTTCTATCCATCATCCTGCCGGCGCTGCCAGACAAGAGACACCTGTCTGCTACAGAGATCAATGTTGCCAGTGGTGGAGGCCTGTCTAAACCAATGATCACCTCTCTCATTTCCTGTGCATGTCACACTGTTGTTGGTAGTGTTTTTAAATGATTTTGAGTCTGTATCCTATATATGATATGGTTTGATTTCTGGTGTTTTATTAAGTTAGCCTTTCAGTTTCACTTGTGGTTTATGGCCCCTACACCGGTTCAGACATGAGAATGCGAGAGAGAGAAGTAAACAAACTCTGAAAAGAGGAGGTGAAAGAGGAGAATAGAATAATGATGTCACCGTCAGCCAATGAGAAGCGCGCACCATAGAGCATTTAAGGGCTGTCAGCTGTCCTTTTCCATCCCCATCACGGTACACACACACTGACTATGTTTGGAATGGAATACTAACGGCACAATATAACTATACTATTTAAAAATGTAAATAAATAAATACAATTTAAAACTCTGGAACAGTCGCTGTTAACCATTTCAAACAAGTATGCTACATTATCACATCATAGCATAATCACGTTAGTAGTGTCTACAGTTATCATTCTGGTAAAAGATAACTGATAAATAGTTATTTTGTGTAATGTTGCAGCACAAAAGACAGAGGTTTGGAAAACGAATGGATCACTCTAAAAATGCTGGGCTGTTTTAACCCAGCTTTGGGTCAAATATGGACAAACCCAAACGTTGGGTTAAAAATTTGATTAAAAATTTAACCCAATGGCCAATTTAACCCAAAGTTGGGTTAAAACAACCCATTTTTTTTGGAGTGAACATTCTAAAAATGCTGTGTTGTTTTAACCTAATTTTGGGTCAAATATGGACAAACCCAGCCATTGAGTTACATCTTTTAAAATACATTTTTAACTCAACATTTGGGTTTGTCCATATTTGACCCAAAATTGGGTTAAAACAACACTGCTTTTTTTAGAGGGATGTTTTAACTTCGATCTGATCAAATGGTAGTCGAATAGAGATGAAAAGATTGCGGTCGTTAAGCTTACCAAGGCTGCATTTATTTGATCAAAAATACAGTTAAAAAGTTCCATTTTGAATTGAAAATGACTATTTTAACATGTATTTAAATCCTGTGATGCAAAGCTGAATTTTCAGCATCATTACTCCAGTCTTCAGTGTCACATGATCCTTCAGAAATCATTCTAATATACTGATATGGTGCTCAAAAATCATTTCTTATTATTATCAATGCTTATCAAAAACATTTTTGTGGGAATTGTGATACTTTTTTTTAGGATTTTTTTATGAATGTAAAGTTATCTTGTTATCTGTTCATTTAGCGTATCCAGAAACCCTGCAGGCTGTATACAGTATCCACACTGCAATGCACAAAATAGTATGTTTAAAATGTAGTATGTTTATTTATAAATATTGCCATTCCCTCATCTTCTCTTATTTTGATTCAGACACTATTTTAAACTTTCTTTCTCATCAGATAATACAATATTACAAGTGGAAGTGGCCATTCGGATTCCCCTGCAGAACAAAATCCCTAAAACTACATACCTAAATTATGAATTTTACCTTTGCTATAACAATTTGAGAAAGATATTGAATCTTAAAAGTTAAAGCTTGATTTAAAAATGTAATTGTGCAAACATTTATAAGCTTGAGGAGACCCATATTGACTGATCAGGATGTGATGAGTGTTTGATTAGTGATGAGGTTTTGTTTTTTGTGTTCGGCAGATTCTGTGAGGTATGACATACGCTCTGATTCATACAGACCATAAACACTACCTTTTTTCACACTCAGCTGCACATGTGTAACTGCATTGCCTTATTTAGCCGTGAAGTTAATGAGGACAATCTATTACGAGGCTCATTGTTTACCACAGTAAAACAGCTGCTTAGTGTAATCAAATCTTTTTAATCCCAACTGTAAGCCTTACGGTGTAGTTCACAGTCCTCCGTAACAACAGGGGGCAATAACAGAGTATTGCAATCACAGCTTCCCTGCTGTTTACATTGGTTTATATGCGGATGAATCTCGCATAATTAATTTCAGCCCCTAATCAAAAGGGGAATTATATTTTGCATATTGCGATTTAAAATTCATGACAGTTAATTTCTCTCCTTCTATTTGTATCACCATACTGCAAAAATCATTACAATCTTTTCTATAATATTGACTAAATAAAAAATAACATTTTTTTTTCTTTTCAAATATAAGTACACATGCATCATGGTAGTTTAGGACTGCCTTATGTTCTGCTTAAATACGAAAACAATAATTTGCACCATAAAAATCTAAATGCTTTGTTTTCTACCAAAGATGGTGAAATATGACCCAGACATATCGTCAGGAATGGCGCCAAAGTTGTCAAATAAGTTTAGTCCTAACCAGAGATAACTTTTTGTCTTTTATCCACTCATAATAAGCACTTTCTCTTTGATATTATAGTGTCCGTGACATGATAACGTTTTGGTGTAATTAAAAGTTTGTTACGTGGTGAAGTAAGATCGCTGTGTCGGCTTTCAAGCGAAATTGGGCCTGTGGCGTTTTGGCTTTGGGTTTAAACCTGTGGTTCTGTGTCCCACTTATCAATAAAGACAGAATCTCATCAGTCCATTTCACATGAAAGAACAGAAAAACAAAGCTCTGAAAGGAAGAGGGGAGGTCGAGCTTGCTCAGCTCACTAAAGCCAGCTGCTGCCTCTGAGGGCGATTGTGCCGCGGGTCTTGTCCCTCTCTGAGAACAAAAACGGGCCACACACGCAACCTCTCTGCTCCTCTCCCAAAATAAATAAAGGAGCAGAGGAGTCTGTATATATGTGTGTGTGGTGCCAGATGATGAATAAGTAGCCACCAGTCGCCCTCTTGAAGTCAGGGACGCTAGCCAGAGTAGCAGCAGTGGCACGCACACTATGCAACGACCCACAACTAGACTGAGAAATTTAATGGTTTTCAAGAGAGAGAAAAAAACAAGACTGCAATATTTGTTTGTGTTCACACACATTTTGCTTATTTTATTGACAAAAAATATTGCTTTAAAACAAATTAGGTTTTGTTAAAGGTAAGGATGCACTGATATGAAAATTTTGTCCGATACCGATAACCGATAATTCTTTATATTTGAAAGCCGATAACCGATATATCGGTCGATAAATTTAAATCCAAATTATTGTATAATTTTGAGAGCCTGATTACAAAAACAAGTCTCACAATTAAACCCATGTCCCAAGCGCACGATTATAATGATGTACTCATTATAGTGTTATGTAGCCGATATGACAGATTTGCGCTGCACATGTTGCACCGCACTGTATTTTAATTTTTTGAAGAGATTTCAATCATATTTCAAGAAATTCAAAAACATAAACAGTGCTCAACAAATGTCTCAGTTGAAAGGAATAATACGTTATTTATCGGCTTTAATATGACGCCGCCTTCACACTGGCAGTTGAAATCAGCTCCGATGCGGCTGCGAAACGACCGGAAGTCATTCATTTCCTATGGAGATTCGCAGAGCGCATGCGAATGGGTCCGAAACGGGTCCGACCGAGTGCGGTGCGAAGAAAATCGTGTCCGTTGGTCATCCGGATGCGTTCAAAAATTTGAACTCGTGCGAAAAGCTACAGACGGTTCCTATCCGGCAATTCCAGCGGAAGTTGAGCGTTGCTATGGTACTGATAAACAAACGTGAATTATTAACTTTTAACAAAATAAATAATGATTTTATAACGATAAGTTGTCTTGTCATTTTTCATTTTCATGACTTTCTAACGTTTATAAGGGCAGTTAATACAATTAAATTGAAGGTAGACATTGAGCTATTGACCACTATATCACATTTTTTAGCCGACATGACATGTCAACATCCTCGGTAACTTTCTTCACGCAGCATAACCCTCATCAGAGAAATCATACATAACTGAAAGTATCAAACTTTAATCTCTCCGCCATTTTTGTTCTACCCGCGTCCGACACTTTTCACTGTGTAGTACGACGTCCGTTGGGAACGTATTGCGTATTACGGAGCTGATTTCAACTGCCAGTGTGAAGGCGGCGTAACGGCCAAATTTTCATACCAGGCCGATAACGAGAACATTAAAAATGAACCTATATTGGCCGATATATCGTGCATCCCTAGTTAAAGGTAGAGTTGGCTGTTTCAGAGGTTACGAATAGCAAGCTAGCTTTGAAAACATGAGTTCCCACCCTCCCCTCAGAGCCACGCCTCCTCCAGAACACATGAACACCCTCAGTCTGAGCAGAGTCGGCAAAGTGTCATGAGTAAATTACATAGCATATAACATGACAATAATTATGAACGTAAATACTTAAAGAGCTCGGATTTGTACCACCTGACTGCCGCAGTAAGTAAATAAGTAAATAATATATATGTGAATTATATCAGCCAATTATTTGTTATTGTTTCTGAAGAATTTTTTTTCGTATTCCCCCATGCTTGCGCACATTACATGCACTACATGACATGCACAAACCATTTAACGCAATTTGGAGATTTGCAATCCACCATCTGTCAGATTAGCAAGTCGCTAATGTCCTTGTCAGTTTTTGAGGGTAAAGCTGCTGCATCATTTAATCTAGGTTCAAGGAAGAGGCCGGTATATGACTGCCGCCAACATCCGCTTTAAACGTCAGGCCAAATATTTATGCGCTCAACGCTGGATTACTGTCTCCTTCAAGTAAACATAAAATGTAGATGTGGCGTTTTGACTCCAGATGTTGTGCTAGTAAAGTGTGTGTGCTCGCCATGCCAAGATGAAGACTGTGCCAACGCTATTGAAGTTGTTTCCGCAACGCTATTGATGACTGTCCGCAGAAACAGGGCTTGACAGAAGCGATCCGTTGAACTCAAAGACTCCTGATTGAGCCTGAAAGGAGACAAGACTCTAGCTGTGACTGCACATGTGTGTGCGAGAGAGAGAGAGTGTGTGTGTGTGCCTTTTAAAGAAAGAGTTCACTCGATAAAAAAAATCCTGTCATTTATTCACCCTCATGTTGGGGTGGGCGATATGACCAAATTCTTATTTCACGATAGGAGTAATTTTATTTCATGATAATGCTATATATCACAATATAGTTCTGTTTTTAAAAATAAGAAAAAAAGAAACAAATTGCAAACAATAAGACAAATACAATCTAACAAAAATATTAATTAAACAGATTTTCAAGTGTTTTTGTTACAATATTTTTATTTAACATGTAGTTAATTAGTAAAGAAATGTAGTACATAAAACACTGTATGACTTAAATATAAATGTATTCTTATTAAAGGGGTCATGAACTGGCGTTTTAAATTTTATTATATTGTTGTCTGGGGTCAACTTATGACGTTCGCTTGGTTTTTGCATTCAGAAACATCAAAATGAATAAGTAATAGGCTATTTTGTATCCAAGTTTTGAGGCTAGCTGAAAAACACTCGGTTTTTATTGGCATCTCGCACGTGAATAGGTGGGCGGGGCTAAATCGGCCGTGTTGAAGTAGGCGTTGATCTTCTTCTGGGGGGGGGGGGGGTGGTGTTTTATCCTCTTTGACGTCATAATTCCCCACTTTGAAAAACGAGTCGTTTGCTGGGGCTGGTGCAAATAAAAGCTTTTATTGGACTAACAAGGACGTTTTCAGTTCTGAAACTTACAGGATATTCTTATAATATGATTAAAATAAAGAATAAAACTCTTTGATGTCAAAAGGAAAATTTGATTTCTCAGTTCATCACCCCTTTAAAGCTAAAAAATTTCAGTCAAGAAGAGCAAGTTATTTTCTCTTTTGTTTGATTCACTTTTGATTTTTCAAGTGCAATAAGACGTGAAAGAGAACTGAATTCTCGATCATGCGCATGCGGAGAGACGCAGCTTTCTGTGCATGCGATTATTTCATTTTCACTGCTTATTGTGCTCAATAACACTTTTTATCAAGCACTTCCCAAATTCGTGGTCTGAGAGAGGCAGCTTTCTGTGTGCGCAGCTATATGTACCTACTGTGATATACACAATATAGCAAAATCTCTCATGATAGACATCTTATACTGTGGTAACTATGTCAGATATCATATATATATAGTATATAATATAATTATATCATCAGACCACCCAGTCCTCATGTTTAAACCTGAATGATTTAATTTTGTCCATAGAACACAAAATCAGAAGTGTATCAGAATGTTCACCCTGCTCTTTTCCATACAATGAAAGTGGACAGTGACCAAATGGAGTGACATGTTTAAT